>NW_020769425.1:1041588-1098368 GCF_900518735.1 Pseudonaja textilis | reverse complement strand
GAGTGGAGAGGAGATAGAGTGGAGAGGAAATGGAGAGGAGAGGAGATGGAGAGGAGAGGAAATGGAGAAGAGAGGAGTGGAGAGGAGATAGAGTGGAGAGGAGATGGAGAGGAGAGGAAATGGAGAGGAGAGGAAATGGAGAAGAGAGGAGTGGAGAGGAGATAGAGTGGAGAGGAGATGGAGTGGAGAGGAGATAGAGAGGAGAGGAGATGGAGAGGAGAGGAAATGGAGAAGAGAGGAGTGGAGAGGAGATGGAGTGGAGAGGAGATAGAGTGGAGAGGAAATGGAGAGAAGAGGAGAGACAAGAGGAGAGGATTGGAGATGAAGGAGATGGAGAGGAGAGGAGATGGAGAGGAGTGGAGAGGAGAGAAGAGGAAATGGAGAGGAGAGGAGTGGTGAAGAGAGGAGATGGAGAGGAGATGGAGAGGAGATGAGAGGAGAGGAGATAAAGTGGAGAGAAGGTGGAGAGAAGCGGAATGGAGAGGAGAGGAGAGGAGAGGAGAGGAGAGAAGGTGGAGAGAAGGTGGAGAGAAGAGGAATGGAGAAGAGAGGAGATGGAGAGGAGGAGGAGAGGAGGGGAAATGGAAAGGAGGAGGAGAGGAGTGGAGTGGAGAGGAAGGAGATGGAGAGGAGATGGAAATGGAGATGGAGAGAAGAGGAGAGGAGTGGAGAGGAGGTGGAGAGGAGAGAGAGAGACGGAGGACAGGGAGGGAGGAAAGGAGGAAGGCAGGAAGGAGATAAATACTTTCAGTCTTGCAAGATTAATGTAACCTTACACCCTTCCATCTAGATTTATTATCGTCTATTCTTGCAATCAATATTACAATGGTAAAAGACACAGAACTGTAAAATGTCTTCAGGCGCTGGTCGTTCCCTTGGCCAAGAAACGGAGATAATAAGCACTGTGCCCTAGAATTGGACACTATAGGACAGGGAGATCTTTACTATTACCTATTTTTGCAATTGGATTTATTGTTGGGTTGCTTGTCCAGACTCCCTCAAAGGGCTAATAGTTTCCGTAGAGCATGAAAGTATAATATTAGCATTAGAATCCAGCCCTCTCCCCGTTGCATGAATCCAAGCATCACGGAGGGACGGTTACCCACCTGTGTTTTAACAGACATGGGGAAGGGAAGGTATTTCGCCTCCTTTGGTAACCAGGATTCACTGGTTGTCTGTTGTCCACCCCAATGCAACGCTGCCTCGTAGAGGAGCATCGGTGTGCCGTCATCGGTTTCTCAGCTTTGTTAACAGCAGTGAATGGTTTTGTACGCGCACAAAAGCCGCTTGCTTCTGAGTCACACAAAGGGACTGTTGTGCTCTGACAAAAAGATGCAGGGTGCTGTTTTGCTTGGTGGCTTAGCTTTGAAGAGGACATTCATTGAAACCTCGAAGGTTTCGGTAATCTCTGCCTTCCCTTAATTTATATATATATAAAAGTGAAATTCCACTCAAGCATCATCACAAAATCTTCAGAACTGCAAAGCCTACAAACTTGAAATTCGTTACGTATGTTCCTCTTGGCTTCTAAGTGCTCACTAAGAAAGGATTTTTTGAAATGATCATCCGAGCCTTAATATTTTGTATATTATTATTAACACGCTCTGATGCTAAGGAGTTCTACTCCCCCTTCCCACCTGAAAAGAAATCTGTTCCAAATGCAAAACATAAGCAGAGGAGAAGTTTCAGTTTCAGTTTTAGTTTCACAGCACTAAGCAGCTTTAGTAGAGAACGGTTGAGCTAAGCCACGCCCAGTCTCTTTGCAGTTTCCTTCTTGCTCACACAGCAAATACTCTTTCAGTTTCCAAGCAGCCCTCAATTCTCTCACACACTGACAGGATGCTAGCCAGATGAATACCGATGGATGCTGGTAGGCAGAGGCAGAATTTTTTTCTCCTTATTTTCCTTCCCCCAAAAAACTAAGCCCGACCACATAGTTTCGTAGCAAAGCACGGGTAATGAGCTAGTAATTGAAACCTGTTTCCACTGTGGAATTGATATTCCTGTTAGAACATCCATTTGGATACTGTGCCAGAATTTGCTTTCTAATTAACATAGAAGGAAGAGCCAGTTTGGTATATTGGTTAAGACATCAGGCTAGCAACCGGGTGACTGGGAGATCTAGTCTGACCTTGGGTGCAAAGCCAGCCGAGTGACCTTGGGTCAGTCTGTCAGCTTTAGGAAGGAGTCAAGGTAAACCACTTCTGAAAATCCTAGCCAAGAAAACTGCAGGATCTTGTCCAGGCAATCTCTCAGAATCAGACATGGTGGAATAAAAAGAAAAACAAAAAGAAAAATAGGTCCATTAAAATGTGTCCTGAAGTTTTGGGGATATGAAAATCCCAGACTGGGGGACTTAACTGTGCTCCGCAACCATGGAGATCCTTTATCAGAATTATTCTCAGAATAACAGAGTTGGAAGGGATGCTTGAGATCTTCTAGTCCACCCCCCCCCCCCCCCGCTCAAGCAGGAGAATCTATACCATATTCTGGACAAATGATTGTCCAATCTTTTCTTAAAAACCTCCAGTGTTAGAGCACCCTTCTGGAGGCAAATTGTTCCACGGATTAGTTATTCTCACTGTCAGGAAATTTCTCCTTAGTTCTGGGTTGGATCTCTCCTTAATGTATTTTCACTTCTTGTTCTTCCTTCAAGTGCTTCGGAGAGCAGGTTGACCAGTGGTGGGATTCAAAAATGTTTACTACCGGTTCTGTGGGCGTGGCTCAGGGGTGTGATTCAACCAGTGTAACAACTGGTCCGGTGAGCGTGTGCTTTGCACGCGCGCAGAGGGTTTGCTACTAACCTTCTCCTGCAATCCTGCCCTCTCCCTGTGTGTTAAGCAGCTGACATGCAGCAACCTGCTGTGCCACGCAAAGCAGCTGAGCTTGAAAACCAGGAAATAAAGGTCAGAATAGAGCCCGGATGGGGACCAGCAGCTGATCGTTGGAGCAAACCAGTTTGCTCACAGATGACCCTCAGAGCTACCGGTTCGGCGAAACCGAGGCGAACCGGGGAGAACCGGTAGAATACCACCACTGAGGTTGACCCCCTCTTCTTTGTGGCTGCTCCTTAGATATTGGAACAGAGCTATCATCTCACCTTTGGTCCTTCAAACTAGACATACCCAATTCCTGCAACTTTTCTTTTTTGTCCCAAATACTTCCTGAAGAGATTGTTTGTCAGGCAAGAGCTTATTGGTCTTTGCAAAAGTCCCCCTTGGCTCAACTAGCATCCATATCTTTCTTTAGCTTGGAGAGCTTTCTTCAATTCATTTATGACAAAGGAATCATTGCCAGATAAGCAAGCCTTGACCTCAGTAGCTTTGCTTTTCAAGAGCAGTAGTGGCGCAGTGGTTAGTATGCAGTATTGCAGGCTAACTCTGTCCACAGCCTGGAGTTCGATCCTGACCGGCTGAAGGTTGACTCACCCTTCCCTCCTTCCGAGGTGGGTAAAATGAGGACCCTGATTGTTGGGGGCAAGAGGCTGACTCTGTAAACTACCTAGAGAGGGCTGTAAAGCACTGTGGAATGACATATATGTCTAAGGGCTATTGCTGGGAGCTGTGGTGGTGCAGTGCTTAGAATGCAGCATCGCAGGCTAATTCACTCACAGCCAGGACTTCGATTCTGACCAGCTTCAGGTTGACTCAGCCTTCCATTCTTCCGAGGTCAGTCAAATGAGGACCCAGATGGTTGGGGGCAATAGGCTGACTCTGTAAACCAGGGGTCTTCAAACTTGACAGCTTTAAGACTTGTGGACTTCAACTCCCAGAACTCCTCCTCCAGTCATGTTAGCTCAGGAATTCTGGGAGTTGAAGTCCACAAGTCTTAAACCTGCCAAATTTGAAGACCCTTGCTTAAGAGAGTGCCGTAAAACACGATGGAGTTGTATATAAGCCTAAGTGCTTTTCAAGTGTATTAATTGCTTTTCAAGTGTCTTGCCTTCTCCGTGTATCTGGATGGATGCATTTTGGCACAACTTGGGGTGAAGGCACCAGGCGCCCCCAAAAGAGTGTCCTTTTTTTGCTCTTGAAGAGATTGGAGCAGTTCTTTTTAGTTGAAGAACTTCTCTCATAGATCTCGCCATTGGGTACTTTGTACCCAAACTTCACCCTCTTTTTTTGCTAAATGACTCAGCATTTTTTTTTATTTTTAAATCCTAGTACCTTTGCAGGTAAAGCTTGGTATAAGATGGAACTATCTGTATAGAATCTGCCTTTAATGACAGGAATGAGTTATTACGAGCTGCGGTGGCACAGTGGTTACAAAGCAGCACTGCAGCTAACTCTGCTGACTGCCGGCTGCCAGCAGTTTGGCAGTTCGATCCTGACCGGCTTCAAGGTTGACTCAGTTTTCCATCTTTCCGAAGTCGGTAAAATGAGGACTCCGTTTGTTGGTGGGGGACAATAGGCTGATTCTGTAAACTGCTTAGGGAGGTCTGGAAAGCATTGTAAAGCGGTACATAAGTCTAAGTGCTATTGCTATTTATAAGCTTGTGATAATTCTTTACAAGCCGGTGTACGAATGCCTCAAAATGCAGAAAGCTTGGTTTCTCCTCCCAGATAACTTTACATTACTTTAATATTTCCTGTTAAAGCCGTGTCTTGCGATTTAAGGACAATTAAAATTAAATTAACCCCCTCCTTGTTTTCGAGCCAGACGCGCTGTTACAGATGGATCCAAGCGAAGGGAGGTCATTCTGGGAAGGATTGTGACCTGCGAGCCTTCCTTCAAATCAGTGTAAAGAAATTAGCTGAAACCGGAGCCAAACGTCTAAAGATTACTGGGCTAAATAACGCTGATCATGTAAAAACAGCATCTGCTGTTCTTTCTTGCTTTGGCAAGACGGATGGGCTAATGAGTTTGAAGAGCACCTCATCGGGAGCTGTGCTTGTCACTCATAGGAAGTCTTTGTTATCAAGGATTAGAAGATTGCTAGCCAAGCGCAAAATAACATTCGGTTCTTTTTGGAAGGAGGGTGGAAATTCTATAGGCGCCTTTCCATAGCTGCATTTCAGGCATCCACCAAAGGGGTGGTTTAATTAAATTATAAAGCAGTTTGTCGGAAGGAAGCTGGATTCGGAAGCAAGAAGGATTCTGCCAATTCTTAGCTCCTGACACAGATGGCTTTAGTTCTCTCTCTCTCTCTCTTCCTCATCCTTCCTCCCTCCCTCCCTCCCTCCCTCTCTCTTCTTCCCTCCCTCCCTTTCTCTCTCTCTCTCTCTCTCTCTCTCTCTCCACACACACACACAGAGAGAGAGAGAGAGAGGGAGGGAGAGAGAGAGAGAGAGAAACCTGAGGAAATGTGACAGGAGAAAAGTCTCATTGCTTTCAATGGGTTTTTTAAACTTCTTCATAAACATGCACATGATACAGTGGTAGGATTCAAATTTTTTTTAGTACTGGTTCTGTGGGCCTGGCTTGGTGGGCATGGCTTGGCTTGGTGGGCATGGCAGGGGAAGGATACTGCAAAATCCCCATTCCCTCCCCACTCCATTAACCTGCTTTCCAGCTCCGTTCTCCTGTGCAGGGCAACCAAAGAAGACCCGGCCAATCGGCTGGGACTCGGGAAGCAGAGAATAGAAGGGGTTGGTGGGATTTGCCGGTTCTCCGAACTATGCAAAATTTCTGCTACTGGTTGTCCAGAACTGGGCCAGAACCTGCTGAATACCATCTCTGACATGGTAAGGCCTAACCAGGCTCAGCTGATCTCAGCAAACTAAGCAGGATTGCGACCGAGTTGGGTGGCAGATCAGCATAAAACCACAGAGCTACAGGCTGGGCTGAAAAGTTGAATATCCATCCTTGGAAAAAGGAAGCCCCGCCTGTATTGTTTTCAAAAAAATAAATTTAAAAAGCCACACAGATGTGTTTGTAAGGTCTCCGGGAGCTGGATCTGAGGGAATCTTCATTTTTTAAAAAAAGGAGCAGGAAGGATTCTCAACCTTGGGCTCTTGAAGATGTGTGGACTTCAACTCCCAGAATTCCTCAGCCAGCTATCTTTCCAGACCCCACATCCTCAGGCAACCAAGGTTGAAAAACACTGAGGTACAGGTAAAAGATAAAGGTTTCCCTGTCAGTTGTGTCTGATTCTACGGTGCTCATCTCTGTTACTTGGCGAAGGGAGCCAACGTTGTTTGGAGACACTTTCCGTGGTCATGTGACCAGCATAGCTATATGCCAAAGGTGCATGGAATGCTGTTACCTTCCCCCAGAAGTGGTACCTATTAATCTACTTACATCTGCATGCTTTCGAACTGCTAGGCAGGCAGGAGCTGGAGTGAGGATGGGAGCTCACCCTGTCGCATGGAGCTCGGGTCTCAAACCCGGGCTGTCAGCTTTATAGCTTTAATCACTGAGCCATCACACACCCTTATGTCAAGCTCCATGCGACAGGGTCTCGAACCCTATCGAATATATATAGGATTATATATATCCTATATACCCTTATATAGGGATATTATACCCTTACATGGGATGTGTAGGATTGGGCTATAAATCCTCTTGCTATTCAAATACATTTTCAAGGCCCTAATGCAGTGATGGCGAACCTTTTTGTTATGGTGTGCCGAAAGCGTGCGCATGCATGATAGTGCACGCCGGCACCCACAATGCAGTGTACCCTGCCCCCCCGCGCATGTACGCGCCACACCCTTTCCCTGTCCCCTTGCCTGCGCTGCACATGTGCATGCCTCCCAGCTGATTTTTGGCCTGTTTAAGACCATTTTTGGCCTCCCAGAGGCTCAAGGGAAGCCTCTGCAGCCTCGGGAGGCCAAAAAATGGGCCTTCCGGAAATACCGGAAGTGCCCATTTTCAGCCTCCAGAGGTCCCCTGGAGCCCAAGGGAGGCCATTTTTGGCCTCCTGGGGGTTTGAGGAAAGCCTCGGGAGCCTTGGGAGGATGAAAATGGGCCCGTTTCGGCACTTCTGGTATTTCCGGAAGACCCCTTTTTTTGGCCTTCCAAAGCTGCAGAGGCTTCCCTTGAATCTCTGGGAGGCCAAAAAAGGCCTCAAATGGGCCGAAAATCAGTTGGGAGGTGCACACATGCAGGTAGGTTTGGCTGGGGCTCACGTGCCTGCACAAATGGCTCTGTGTGCCACCCGTGGCATGCCTGCCATAGGTTCGCCATCATGTCTCTAATGTATGCCAAAGTTTTAAAATCAGTATTTTTTGCTGCAGCAGCAAGGCACTTTTTACAAAAGGAAAACATATCTTTTTTTTTTTAAAAAAAAGAGGGAGTTGTTAAGAACTAATCGACTGAAAAGAGGGTTTCCTTTTCCTTTAATCCTTATGATTTCTTCTCTTTTGCTAGGGAACCTCTTAGGAAAAAGGAAAGACATTTAAGGCAAAGCAGGTAAACCAGACCCAGCCGGTAGCGTTAACTCCCAGTTCTTTTCCAGACCGAGATCACTCAAGGGATAAGGAATTGTTTCTGGTTGTGTTTTTCAATCCGCAGAAGGTTAAGCAGCACATGACAGATAAACACACATGCGGACGAAAAAGAATAAACAGGAAAGCAGCTTTCTTGAGGCAGGAAGAGTATAGAGTGACATGTCAGCTGCCCCGGTTTAACATGTGACTTGCAAGAATGTACATCTGTCATATAAATTAAGAGGCTGGGAAAAAACTGGGCTTACCGTATCTAGTCATTATAAAACCAATTAAACCTTTGACTGCAGATCCGCCTCTCTTTCTCCTTCTCCCTTTTCTTCCCCCTTTTTAAAAAAAGAAATCAAACTCTGAATGCAATCATTGATACAAACCAATTTCCATGATTCGTGTTCCATGAAAGGGGTGACTTTGTATTCCACGTTCCTTGTGCATCCACCTTATCTCATCTATGGGCTTTATGGATGAAGTATTTCTTTGGTGACTCTTCCACCCTCTTTTTTGGGGGAGGGGGGGTTTGCTTATAGTGTGGAACTCTGGTTCTTTTTCCTACCTGCAGAAAATCAGTTCCGGAAGGAAAGAGGAAAAAGTGGCATAGTTTATATCAAGAATTCCCCCACCAAAGTTTTGCAGATTGGCTGGGAGGGGGAAAGGGGAGGGTTCTGTGTGTATGGCAGTCAAGCGTGCATGCACACGCAGCTCCATTTGCACAAGTGGTGGACATGTTTGCCCACAGTTCTCGCAAGTGGGGATGTGCGCCTGTGAACATGTGCTCACACACCACTTCAGTGGCCCGGTTCCAAAGGGCTCAAGGTCCGTGGGATTCAATTTTTTTTACTACCGGTTATGTGGGTGTGGCTTGGCAGGCGTGATGTGGTGTGACTTGGTAGGTGTGGCTTGGTGGGCGTGGCAGGGGAAGGATACTGCAAAATCCCCCTTCCCTCCCCACCCCACTAACCTGCTTTCCAGCTCCGTTCTCCTGTGCAGGGCAACAAAAGAAGACCCAGCCAATCAGCTGGGACTCAGGAGGTAGAGACTAGATGGGGGCGGGGCCAGTCAGAGGTGGGATTTGCCAATTCTCCAAACTACTCAAAATTTCCACTTCCGGTTCTCCAGAACTGGGGCAGAACCAGCTGAATACCACTTCCGGCTGCGATCCAGGGGTTGGAGAACTCTGGTTTAGATCCCACCTTTGTACAAAAACACCCCAGGAGGTAGAGGTCAGTCAAGAGGAAAGTATATGGTTAAAAAAAAAAAGCAAAGGTTTCCCCTATCCAATTGTGTCCAATGCTAGGGATCGGTGTTAGCTGCATTTCTTAGCCCAGAAAGCCAGGATTTTCACAAAATTCTTCTATGGTCATATGGCTGGCACGACTATACACCAAGGTGCCATGCAGGGATGGTATTCAGCCAGTACTGACTGGTCCTTGTGGACTGATAGGGAAAATTTTGACTGGCCCCTCCCACTTGCCGGCTCCCACCCTTTGCCTCCCAGTCATTTGCCTCCTTGCAGTAAGCAGCCTGTTTCAATTTCAGCTTCAGCACAGCCAGATTAGCACAAGTAGCTGATTGTTAGTTGGATCAGCCTCCCGGTGATCAGCTGTTTCAGGCTGCAGTGATTGCCATAGCCTATTGCTGCCTCCGCACACCCCGTTTTCATCCACCATGCCTCTGGTCAACAAGCCCCGTGTCTTAACTGCTAGGGCAGTACATCCTGCTAAGTATAGTACAATAAATTAGGAAAAATAGATGGGTCTGGAGTTGAGATATGATAATGGAGGAAAAAGAAGTATGGATTGGAGAGCATCAAGAAGGAGTCCTGGTGGCATTGTGGATAGAATGAAGTACTGCAGGCTACTTCTGCTGACTGCCGCCCACCAACAATTCGATCCTGACCGGCTCAAGGTTGACTCAGCTTTCCATCCTTATCGAGGTCCATAAAATGAAGACCCAGATTGTTGGGGGCAATAGGCTGACTTTGGAAACCACTTAGAGAGTGCTGTAAAAGCACTGTGAAGCGGTATATAAGTCTCAGTGCTACTGCTATTAGGAATGCATTTTAAACAGGTGTGTATTTGATGCAAAATGAAACAGGTGTGAGATAAATGTAGGTGGAGGAAGATGGTCCCAATGGATGTCTTCCCCATGGCGAAGTAAAGAAAGAACTTGAAGGACAAAGAGATATTATAAGCAGTATATAAAATTATATGTGCTTCTATATCAAAAACTTCAGGTGGTGGAAGATACCACAAGTGAGTTTGTGTAGAAACACCTGATAAGGAACAAAGTTTTTGAATGGCACAGGAAGTCTGTACTGCTCCAGGTGTTACTTAACATTTCCCAGAATGTCTTATCTCTGACCATGTGGGTGGGACTTGTAGCTAAGCAACCCCTGACCTTTGCCCTTCTTTACCAAGGCAACGCAGCTGGTTGATTTTCTTCAACCTGTTCTTGTTCATGAGACTGCAGTTCCATAAATTCCCAGCATTGTGTGTGTGTGTGTGTGTGTGTGTGTGTGTGTGTATGTGTGTTGTTGTTGTAGAATTTTGGAATTTGGGATGTAAAAAGTTTGAAAAATCACGGGAGCGGGACTGGATTATAAAAATATGTAGCAAATTTCTGAATAGAAGCAAACTCTCCCAGCACTTCTAATTCAAGGAGATAGAAACACCATCCCCACAAACTCTGTTTCTTTAAATCACCTGGGTAAGATCACAGATCTCTTATATCCAGTCTAGTGCATGAGGTGTAATCAGTGGGTGATTACATGAGATAATAAAATTAATTGTCTATGGAGATTCTCAGTCATCCAGGTCATGGTTGTCTCAAAGGTGCTTTTTTCAAGACTCCACAGGACTTTCTGGTTTTTCTTTGAATATGTTTCACTTCTTATCTAAAAAGCTTTTTCAACTCTGAGTGGATGGTGGGGAATGGAAGGATTTATACTCCTTGCAGACAGCTGGTCATTTGCATCCTTTTAATGAGAGTCATTAAGGCCGCCTGGAGATTTATCTGTGTCATCAGGGTCACCTAAGTGGTGCAAATGGGTGTGGAGCCTTCTTGGAACTGTTGAAGGGCTCCACACCCAATTGCATCACTCACGTGACTCTGATGACACAGATACACCTCCAGGTGGCCTCAATAATTTGCTAAAAGAATGCAAATGACCAGCTGTCTGCAAGCCAAGGAGTATAAATCCTTCCATTCCCCACCATCCAGTCAGAGTTGAACAAGTTTTTTGGATGAGAAGGAAAATATCTTCAAAGGAAAAAAACAACAAGAAAAGCCCAGTTGCCTCTTGCAAAAAAAATCACCTTTGGGACAATAAACTTAACCTGGTATTACTGTTGGTAAGGAAGGACCTGGTTTAGATGCTGTTGTCTGGAGCTTATTAAATTAAAAAAGAGCAAAATTTACCAAGGTTTTTTTTTCTTCTAGTGTGCTATTCTTTTTCTTGCCGATGGCAAAGGCAGCTGAGTGAAATTAATGTCCCAGGAGACAAAACAAGTGCTCTTCTGCTGGACACAGAGCTTGGCTGGAAACACAGGTCTCGCCTCAGTAGCTGTAGATAAGTTCACACCACTGCTCTTGCCTCTTTGTGTTGTGGTGCGAATGGCCAGACAAAGATTAGAGGGAAGACATAACTTTCCTAGCAGATGTTGGCTGGATTGGAAGCAGCCTTTATTCATTTTGGAAGGGTGGTTTACCAGAGTAGAATAACACTAGACATTCCAGCGATGTGTTTTTCTGGAGGTTCTGTCTAGAAAAGGTCTCCCAACATTTGGGCGTTGATGTTGATGTGTATTATTTCATACCTGAAATAATAATTGAAAAAAGATGACATTTTGTCACCGTCCAGGCTTATGTTTATATATTTATTATTTCCATATAACAGAGGTGAGTTGTTTTGAGCTTTGGAATAATTTTTTTTTTCATTTTATTCTAGTGTGTTTTGTTTTTGACAATCCCAGAATCTGCTCTGATTGCAAAGCTGAATTTCAGCATCATGATTGCTGAAAATTAGCAGCATGGGTTTCAGCATTTTTTGAGGTAGAAAATGATACAGGTAGTTCTCGACTTACAACGATTCATTTAGTGACTGTTCGAAGTTACAGCAAGGCTGAAGAAAGGGGCTTATGACTGTTTCTCACATTTATAACCCTTGCAACATCCCCACGGTAATGTGATCAAAATTTAGACACTTGGCAACTCATATTTATGACAGTGGCAATGCCCTGGGATCACACGATCACCTTTTGCAGCCTTCTGATGAGTAAAGTCAGTGGGGAAGCCAGATTCACTTAACTACTGGGTCATTAGCTTAATAACTGCAGTGATTCATTTAACAACTGTGGCGAGAAAGGTTGCAAAATGGGGCAAAACTCACTTAACAACCATCTCCCTCAGCAACATAAAGTTTGGGCTCAATTGTTGTAAGTAGAAGAGTACCGGTACTTCTGGTTTCTGTGTTTTAATTAACTGTATAGTTTTCATCCTAAATTACATATTAAGATAAGATAACCAGGGGCTGCCCCAAAGAAGAGGGAGTCAAGCTATTCTCCAAAGCACCTGAAGGCAGGACAAGAAGCAATGGGTGGAAACTAACCAAAGAGAGAAGCAACCTAGAACTATGGCGAAATTTCTTGACAGTTAGAACAATTAATAAGGGGAACAACTTGCCTCTAGAAGTTGCATATGCTCCATCACTGGAAGTTTTTAAGAAGAGATTGGATAACCGTTTGTCTGAAATGGTACAGGGTTTCCTGCCTAAGCAGGGGGTTGGACTAGAAGACCTCCAAGGTCCCTTCCAACTCTGTTGTTCTACATTCTATAAGATAACATTTATTGTCTTTTTGTTATTGTGAGTATCCTGGCCCATATTAAAAATGAAATTTTGTTGCCTACTCTTCAAGAGAAAATGTATATCTACCCAAAGACATACATAACAAACATATACACATGATACATACATACATACATACATACATACATACATACATACATACATACATACACATTTGTATGCACCATACAAATATACAAATACACACACACACACACACACATTATATATATAAGTTCATTTTGAGTACATAGCAGAAATAGGAAACTTGAAATTTTATAAGGTTCATGCTATATGGAATAAAACTGCGACTGAATTGGGATGTTCTGCTTTGGATATCACGGATCCTCTTCCCAGAAGGTAACAAGGAAGACTGCTTGTGAAGAGGATGGGAAGCATCCCATACAATCCTGCGGACCCTGCTCAAGCATCGCTGATATGCCATGTCCGGGATAGAAGGAAGTGAACTACCAATAATCTATTCTGCCATCCTCACCGCTCTTTGTACCATCTTCTTGTCTGAAGCAGTAATGCTTCCAAACCAGACAGTAATTCAATATTAGGTCATTTTATGCTGCTGGGAGCTGACAGATTGAAGTGACCTAAAATCCTACAAGGATAAAAAAATAATAATTCCTCACTGCTTTCTTCCAGGATGTAATGTTGACTTCCTTATTGTAAACCTCCCCAAGTAGACCAGGCAGAAAACATAAGAATCTGAGCTAATTCTACTTCATTGTAAACTACATGAATAGAATCTTGCCACTCTGAAAGTACCAATTTCCCGCCATCTTTTTTTAACAGCCTGATAAGTTAAAGAAGTTTCCTTTTTGAGTTTCTTTCTATATCCCTTTTTGTGGCTGCAGGTTCCCCCCTGCTGTTATCTGATCATTCCTTAGAGAGCCTCTCTTCCCCTGCCAAGGTCATTCCCACATACCATTACATCTTTCTCCTCTACAATCCTAGGATTTCTTGGTGATCTTCTCTCCCATGCTAACCAGATCCAACCCTGGATAGCTTTATGAAGGTCAGTCAAGGATGGTCAAGTTCTTCTCCTTGCTATGACTTACTGAAATGACACAACATGAAAGAAAAGGCACATCTAATAAGGTGCAGGAGGGACACGGGGGCTAAGATGCTGAGCCTGTCGATCAGCAAGGTCAGCAATTCGGCGGTTCGAATCCCTAACACCACGTAATGGAGGGAGCTCCCGTTACTGGTCCCAGCTTCTGCCGACCTAGCAGTTTGAAAGCATGTAAAAAAATGCAAGTAGAAAAATAGGGACCGCTTTGGTGGGAAGGAAACAGTGTTCCGTGCGCCTTTGGCCATGCGCCTTTAGTCATGCCGGCCACATGACCACGGAGATGTCTTCGGATATCACTGGCTCTTCAGCTTTGTAACAAAGATGAGCACCACCCCCTAGAGCTGGAAACGACTAGCAGGTATGTGCAAGGGGAACCTTTACCTTAATAAGGTGCAACGTACAGCAAGATTTTAAAAGGAGGCTTAGAAACTATTTCCGCTTTATTGCTGGAGATCCTTTATCTTTAAGTATATGTGCTTCTTGCAAGTCTGCAAAATGGAAGGATCAGAAATCCACCTCCTGTGCCTTTTTCAGCTTCCAAAAAGTTCTTCATTTTATCTTCGGACAATGCACTTCCACTGCCAAGCTGAGTTTGCAACTTTGCAACTCAATCTTTTCCTCCAGTTCCACTGAGAGAAAGGTCATCTCAGTCCATTCATTAGTCGATGGAGGAAGCAACGGCTGTACTCCTTGTTTTCAAAAGCTGGCAGCCTTAGGAAGTAGTCAGAGACAAACTAACACAACCCCGGAGGGTTGAAGCTGTGAGTTAATGCAAGTTTCTGAGAAGACGAGGTGGGCTGTGGTGGAGAGCTCTAAGGCTTAGACCAGAGGTGTCAAACTCAAGGCCCACGGGCCAGATGTGGCCCATGAGTGCTTAGATCTGGCCCACGGGGACGCTCTGGACAAAGGAAAGGACTGGCCCGCAGTGCCTCTGCCAGCAAGAAGGGAGCTCAGGGGAGGCATGGACCCTCCGAGCTCTGTGTTTGCTGGCAGAGGGCTAGCAAAACAAACTAAAAACAAAACGAAAGGAGAAATGTTTCCCCTTTTGCATTTGAGCATGTAAGAAGGGACAGGAAAGGAGAAAGGGAAAGAGGAAAGGCAAAAAAAAGGAAAGATGGGAAGAGAGCAAGGAAGAAAGGAAAAAGAAGGAAAGGGGGGAAGGAAGAAGAAAGGAGAATGAAGAGGAAAGGAAAAAGGAAGGAAGATTATAATGAGAGTGAAGGAGGGTCTGAGGGAAGTCCTGCCTTTGCACTTGGCCACCACAGGTGCCCCTGACATGAGTGATGTCGAGCCTGGCCACTTCCATACTGGCTACACCTACCTTGGCCAGCCCCTCCCCACCGAGGTCAAACACAACCCTGATGCGGCCCTCATCAAGTTTCATCAAGAAATCGAGTTTGCCACTCTTGGCTTAGACAATCATGACTCTGTCAAAAAACAAAACAAAACCCAGAGCCCCTGAGTAAAGAGGAGCAGGAAAAGTTTGCCAGAAAGCCATCCTTCATGAGAAATTGAGAGGAGAAGAGAATCCGCTTTGTTGACAGTTTCTCTCACCACAATTTCCCCCTCTTCCATATCGTAGCGAGTAGACCTCTGACTTCGGTCACCCTTCCCACTCACCCAAATTGAAGAAGGCCTGTTGATAGACGGGAGACATGTTTCCTTTCCAAAACAAACTTAAGACCTTCGGGAGGCAATCCTGCGACGTTGTCTTCTCAGATTTAGAGTGGATCAGGTCGGCGAGAGGAATTCGTGACCAGGCAAACAGATCATCTTTCAGCTTCTCTCTGTTGTTTTCTGGATCCGTAGCCCCCACCTTCTCGGGAGGGAGGAGGAAATAGCAGAATTGGTCTTCCTCCACCAGCAAACCAGCATGGGGAAGGATCAGGGGTGGGCTTCAAAATTTTTAGCAAAGGGTTCACTGCCCAGTTGCTGGGTGGACGTGGACATGATGGGCGTGGCCTAGTCAGCCTCCTGCACCATGGTGTGTGTGGGGGGGGGCATTTTTGCCCTCCCTGGGCTCCGGAGGCTTTCCTTGAGCCTCCAGGAGGATGAAAACGGCCTCCCAGGCTCCGGAGGCTCTCTGGAAGCCGGAAACAGGCCCATTTCCGGCCTTCGCAAATTTCCGGGAGGCCCGTTTTTCGCCCCTAACCGAGCCTCTGCGCATATCCTGCACTTACCTGCATCCAAAACAGACCATGTGGGTACTCCTAGGAGGGGAGGGGAGGGGAGGGTGGAGCCAGCCAGGAATGGGATTTGGGGGTTCTCCAAAACTGCACAGAATCTTAGCTAGGGGCTCTTCCCAAACCCCTGCAAACCTCCAGAAGCCCACCCCTGGGAAGGATACAAAATGAAACATTTGGAAGCGCTTCCTCAAAACCGCTGCTTCCTTTTCTCTCCAGTTAAATGCAGGTGGAGATGAAAGCGAGGTTAATGTGGAAAATTGATCAGTCAAGGGCGTTGATTACCAAAATAAACAGCTTGTATTATTGTTTAGAACAGGGGGGTCACACCCAATTTCATTGAGTGCTGTATCAGAGCTGAGATTAGCGTCGGGGGGGGGGGGCGGCGGCCAGGTGTGGCTGACTAGGTGGGTGGGGCCAACCAGGTGAGTGTCACCAGCTTGACACCACTCACAGGGTGTGGCTGACTGGGTGGGCATGGCCAGCTTGACACCACTTCCCAAACTGGTGGCATGCTTACTCCTCACACTGGGTAGACTGGGCTGAAGCAACACTGTCCCAATGTTTCCTCTTTGCAGTGGGTAGATGGGCCAAAGTGAAGCAGGTAGACGGGGTCAAAGCAATCTGAGCCTGGCTCCTTGCATTTTCCAGGATAGCCCTGTGGGATGGATCCGACCACATTGGGGGCCAAATCCGGCCCGTGAGCCTTGAGTTTGATACCCCTGGTTTAGAACCTTAACATCTCCTTTCTCTTTATGAGGTCAAGAAAATGAATGGGTACCTGTGACTGAGCATCCAGATGTAGAGCTATAATTCCCAAACTATAATTCCCAATCAGATGAGAATTTACTCAAGCAGTATCTGAAGATTCACAGGTTTTTAATCTCTGGTGTAGTCCAAAGTTCACTTGGTGGCCATCATATTCAAATGAAGATTTGGACTGGAGGGGCTATATTCAACCCTCCAGATCATTAGAACCTGGCTTTTCCATTTCTAACTAGTCATGATAAATTTAATTGATCTTATGATGTAATGGCATGTAGGAACCTCTGAGTAGGAGGGATCTGTAATGAGATTTAATGCTAATGTAATGCAAATCAATTTCCTTTTTGTTAATTCCTGCTTTTTTTTTTTCCTTTTTCAGGCCAAATTTACCGATGACTGTAAGTTCAGGGAGCGGTTTGAAGAAAACAGCTACAACACCTACTCCTCAGCAGTTCACAGGACTGTGAAAACAGGAAGGGAGTGGTACGTGGCTTTGAACAAGAGAGGCAAAGCCAAACGTGGGTGCAGCCCACGAGTAAAACCCCAGCATGTCTCCACTCATTTCCTTCCACGGTTCCAACAAACTGAACCCCCCGAACTTTCTTTCACGGTGGCTGTCCCTGAGAAGAAACGACCACCGGTGGTCCTTCCAGCAAAGCCCAAAGTTCCTCAGAAGAAACCGGTCAAGTACAGACTCAAGTTTCGCTTTGGATAGCAATTCCTTGTGAATTCTCAAGTGAAGAGATAATCACCGTTACTCAGGAACTGCCTTTACTAGCAGTGCCATGGGGCAGAAAGGCAGACCGTGATCTGAGATACCTTCAACTCCATCCATGGAGCTCATTTGAGGCCTAACCTACAAGTCGAACCACTTTGGGGGAGAGGGTTAAAAACGACATGGGGTCCTTCAGCTATGCTAAGAAGGAAAGCACCAAAGGAATTCATATAAATTCAGAAGGAAGCCTTAATTTTCCATCCCATGTCTCTGCTTTCCTGTCATTGACCACGGATTGTCTTCGGCTGGCTTGAAATGGCTGAACTGCTGTGTGTAAAAAAAAGAAACCAACACTTTCCCGAGATGTGAAAGATTACCTCATACGTCAAGTCTAATTCTCTCTCTATTTTTATTACTTCTACCTGGGTTTTTAATTGCTTTATTTCTGTACTTCTTGTGTGTGTGTGTGTGTGTGTGTGTGTGTGTGTGTTGTAAATTCTGGGGGGAAGAGGTGAAGATGATGGCTCATGTCACATTCTTTGCATGTGTGTGTTTGTCTGTCCCATCACTCTCTCTTTTTTTTCCTGCACTTTTAAGAACATGTTCGAAAATACCTCAAATACGATTATCGGTAGATTTGCTGAACGCATTCATCTGGTGATCTAAATGTTTTCAGAATTCAGAACTGTTGGAATTTGGTGAGAAAGAAAGAAAAATGTAATAAATTGATCAGGATGGAATGGTCTGAGGTGAAATTACAAGGACGATACAGGTAATCCTTGAGTTACAACCATTTGTTTAGTGGCTGGCAGATCCAGCTTCCTTCAGACAAACTGGCACTGGAAAAAAAGTGACTTATGACTGTTTTTCACACTTAACAACTGTTGCAGCATCCCCAAAGGTCACGTGATCAAAATTCAGCCGCTTGGCAACTGACTCATGACAGTTGCCATGTCCCCAGAGTCACGCGATCACCTTTTGCGAACTTCTGATAAGCAAAGTCAATGGGGAAGCAACAGATCCACTTAACAGCCATGTGACTAACTTAGCAACTGCAGTGATTCACTTAATGACTGTGGCGAGAAAGGTAATCAAATAGGGCAAAATTCATTTAACGAATGTCTCGCTTAAATTTTGGGCTCAGTTGCCCTAAGTCGAGGACTACCCTTACCTGCAATTCATACATTGATGCCATCTTCTTTGAGGACACCAGTCCTTAAGGTCATACCTTGTTTCTCAAGGAGCTGCCATGATCTATTTAGTATGTTAGGGGTGGTTTTATTTGGTATTTCATCCAATTTCAACAGAAAGCAACATTTCAGGCCTATTTGGTGGGCATTTGTGTTGTTTTCCCCAGTCTAAACATCTGAGAAACTTAGGGGAGTTCATCCTTTTAATATCCACCTACGATGCAACATTTGTCATCCATGGCTGACATTCAAGTAGTTAAAGAGGGCCAGAGTTGATGAGTATTGTACTGGACACTGCTGGGTATCCTAAGGCTGTAAGCTAAACTGAGAAGATAGAAGTACATCTTGTGTCAAAGATTTTTCTAATGCTGCCAAGACAACCCCATGATCACCTCCATGAAATTGTCAGGAGTTGAGCCAAAGGCGCTTTTTCAAAAACCAATTGGACTTTGTTCTTTCTTGAAGATGTTTTGCTCCTCATTCAAGAAGCTTCTTCAGTTCTGACTGAATGAGGGAGAACAGAAGGGTTTATATTCCTTGCAGTCCTCTGTGGAAAAAACTTCTTGGATGAATCCAGTTGCCATTTGAAAAAGCACCTTTGGAACAACCATGACCTGGAGGACTGAGAATCTCCGTAAACTAGGGGTCTCCAAACTTGGCAACTTTAAGACTTGTGGACTTCAACTCCCAGAATTCTCCAGCCAGCTGGCCAGAGAATTTTGGGAGTTGCAGTCCACATGTCTTAAAATTGCCAAGTTTGGGGACCTCTGCCATAGACGGTCAGGAGGTGAGTTTGAGTCAAAAGGAGAGATTATTTTTACAAGGTCTAGTAACTTCATGAAGTTACGCATCCATAATTTCTTCAGTTTGATACCTTCCACAGTGTTTTTTTCAATATATAATTTTACTGAAAGTTAACCCAAAGGTGCTTTTTTATTTTTCAAGAGGCAACTGGACTTTCTGTTTTTTTCTTTTCTTTGAAGACATTTTATTTCTCATTCAAGGAGCTTCTTCAGTTCTCAGAGCTGAAGAAGCTCCTTGGATGAGAAGTGAAACGTCTTCAAAGAAAAACCAGAAAGTCCAGTTGCCTCTTGAAAAAAAAAGCACCTTTAGGACCACTATGATTTGTATGACTGGGAATCTCCATAAACATTTAACTGAAAGTTACTGTAACTAACCCTCTGCAGTGTTAAAACCATCACTTCCATTAAGCTACGTTAACTGGGGGTGGGGGTGGGTGGGAGGGGGAATGGTGAGAATTATTACAGGTAGTTCTCAACTTACAACCATTCATTTAGCAATGGAAGTTACAACGGCATTGAAACATGTAGAATCGCTGCTCACATTTACAACCGTAAGTTGCAGCCTCCTCACAACCACGTGATCGAGATTCAGTTGCTTACTTATTTATGACAATGGCAGTGGCCCAGGGTTTTGTGAACACAATCGGTGACCTTCCCAGCCAACTTCCAACAAGCCACACCAGTGGGGGAAGCCAGATTTGCTTAATAACTGCATGATTCCATTAACTGAAAGGCTACTTCTGCTGACTGCCGGCTGCCTGCAATTTGGCAGTTCAAATCCCACCAGGCTCAAAGTTGACTCAGCCTTCCATCCTTCCGTGGTGGGTAAAATGAGGTCCTGGATTGTTGGGGGAAATAGTGGTTCCTACTACTGGTTGGGTGGGTGATTGCGTGCAAATGCACGCACCCCAACGCACCAATCAGTGGAGAGGATGAAGAAACGAAAAGGAGCCACCCATCCATGTGCTTGTCACTTCTTTTATCCTCTCAGCTGATTATTAGAGGAAATGGTTTGGTTGTACCAATAGTTTTTTTTTTTTACTACCAGTTCAGCTGAACCGGTCCGAACTGGTAACATATCACTGCTGGGCAATAGGCTGACTCTGTAAAACCGTTTAGAGAGGGCTGTAAAACACTGTGAAGTGGTATATATGTCTAAGTGCTATTGCTATATGAGCCACAGTGACATGATAGCAGTCTTCCAATAGCTCAGGGGCTGCCCCAAAGACGAGGGAGTCAAGCTATTCTCCAAAGCACCTGAGGGCAGGACAAGAAGCAACAAATGGAAACTAATCAAGGAGAGAAGCAACCTAGAACTAAGGAGAAATTTCCTGACAAAACTATTAATTAACCAGTGGAACAACTTGCCTCCAGAAGTTGTGAATCCTCCAAAACCGGAAGTTTTTAAGAAGAGCTTGGACAACTATTTGTCTAAAATGGTAGAGGATTTACTGTCTGAGCAGGGGGCGGGGGGTTGGACTAGAAGACCTCCAAGGTCCCTTCCAACTCTGCTATTCTAAAGCGATTCTAAAGTTCAAGTCAGAGGAAACGTGTTTTTTCTTCCCTTCCAAATGTCCTCATTTCCAAATGATCCCCCTGCTGTTCCTTGGACAGCTGGAAGGACAAATTTTACTCTGAGGCTGCAATGACAGCGTCAAAAATACCTCACCCATGACCCCGTGGAATTTCTACTCTTCCAGCTCTCTAAGAGAAAAAACAGCTTAATCAGAGGCGCAACTTCCATTTTTGTAAACTGGATCGAATGTCACCACGCGGCCCATGAATAAGTCCTGTTGGGCTCAACAAGCCAAACTTTCTCTTCCCCACAGGAGAATACACTCCCCGTTGTTCTTCCTTGGCTGTCTGAGACCCTCCGCATTAAAAAGAAAGAAAAGAACAACAGAAAAACAAGAGGGAGGATTTTTTTTTTAAAAAAAAATGTACCAATGTCTCAATTCAAGGCCAGTCATGACGAACTCCATTCGGTAACTCCTGTGGGTTGGTTATGGCATCCGAGCCAATTGACCAATCAAGCGGAGAAGTGTGAGGAAAAGGGTGCAACTTTACCACAATGTGCTATTTACCAAAGGGTGCTATTTTACCACAACGTTTTGGTGCTATTTTACCACAGTGTGGAGTGGGCTGCCATTTCTAAACCAGGGATAAATGCTCCATAAAAAGTAAGTGACACTCTTGACAAGCTCATAGCTGAGATGATCTACACAAAAAGAAAGGATAAAACAGCAACTACAACTGACAGCCAGAAAAACTATTTATTTATAATGAAATAAAAATCTGGTACAGATAATCCTCGACTTACGACTTCAACAGAGCCCAAAATTTAGGTTTGCTATGCGAGACCGTTGTTCAGTGAGTTTTGCCTCACGTTACGGCCATTCTTGCCACGGTTGTTACGTGAATGACTGTGGTTCTTAAATTAGTAACACGGTTGTGAGGTGAATCTGCTTGACTTTGCTTGTCAGAAGGTCACAAAATGGGATCACGTGACCTCAGGACACGTCACAAATGTGAGTCAGTGGTCAAGCATCCAAATGTAAATAAGTGGCCATGGGGCAGAGGTGGTATTCAGCAGGTTCTGACCAGTTTTGGAGAACCTGTAGCAAAAATTTTGAGTAGCTTGGAGAACCCGCAAATCCCACCTCTGACTGGCCCCGCCCCCATCTCTTCTCTGCTTCCCAAGTCCCAGCTGATTGGCTGGCTCTTCTTTGGTTGCCCTGCATAGGAGAACGGAGCTGGAAAGCAGGTTAGTGGGGTGGGGAGGGAATGGGGATTTTGCAGTATCTTTCCCCTGCTACACCCATCAAGCCATGCCCACCAAGCCACACCCACAGAACCAGTAGTAAAAAATTTTTGAATCCCACCATTGGGCCACGGGGATGCTGTGACAGTCATAAGTGTGAAAATTGGTCATATGTAACTTTTTTTCAGTGCCGTTTTAACTCTGAATAGTGACTAAAGAAATGGTTGTAAGTCAAGAACTACCTGGATCTCATCCAGCCACTCCCCAAAATATGGGAAGATGCCTCTTTAAAACTCTGCCTCTCTGGCCAATTAAACACCATTTTAATCCTTTGCTTCTGAAATTTCAATTGATATCCATATAAGCTCGAAAGTTTAATTATTTTTTACATATGAAATGTATGTAAGGGATCCTCTTGTTAAAAAAATAAAAGAAATCCTGGCATTAAAGGAGATTTTGTCTTCTTTTTGTCTTCTCTGGCTGAAATTTAGCAGTTCCGGTGGTGAGACCTTAGTGGTTAACCAGAAGGGAGCTTTGCATGTTGCTTCACATGTTGCAAAGGAAAATTCAACATCCCTAAATATGAAAATAAAGATTGGAAATAAGAAACAGAATATTAAATGAAGCGTTGTTACTCATCAACAACCAAATAACCAAAACAGCCCTATGTCAGTGAAGCTCAGTCCAGTGCCACTTAGTGGTTAAATCAAATCATGACACCATTTGCCACAAAAGTTTAATTTTCTCTCTCTTGGATGGGGTGGGAAAGACTTGTTTGCAAATTGTTTCTACCTGTACGTAAAATAGTTAAAATTGACGAATGGCCGCTCCTTTAATGGGAGACCTAGATATGCACAGGTAGTTCTCAACTTACAATAGTTCATTTCGTGACCATTCAAAGTGACAATGGCACTGAAAAAATGGACTTAGGGCTGTTTTTCACACTTACAACCATTGCAGAATCCCTGTGGTTACATGATCATAATTCAGATGCTTGGCAACTGATCCATATTTGTGACCATTGCAGCGTCCCAAGGTTATGTGATCACTTTTTGAGACCTTCTGATAAGCAAAGTCAATGGGGCAGCCAGATTCACTTAACACCCGGGTTAGTAATTTATCAACTGGACTGCCATCTGTCAAAAATGGTGTAAGGCAGGGGTCCCCAACCACCAGGCCCCGGACCGGCCCCGGTCCATGCATCATTTTGTACCGGGCAACCAGTACTTGGGCGCCGCCATCTTGTTTCGACGGTGCTTGAGAAAGTGCTTCCGGGTGAGCTTTTCTGGTTGGAAAGCGGCATTTGGATGCTGAAGGAATCCTCGCACCTTAGTTTCATCAAAGCGGGGGGGCAGCTTCGAACGAAGAGCCACCCCGATGGTGGTGGAGTCTCGCGTTACGATTAAGAAAGAGCCCATTGAAGGTACAAAGGAGGAGTTGAAGGTGGTGGGGAGAAGCGGGGGACGGCTGGCTGGCCGGTCGCTCGGCTCGCCTTTCCTTGGTCATGCGTGCTGATGCCGGTACCGGTCCGTGGATCATTTCATTTTTATTTTACCGGGCTGCAAAGAATGAATGGTTGGGGACCACTGGTATAGGGTATGCTTGGGCGGGAGGAGCGGGTTGGACTAGGTGACCTACAAGGTCCCTTCCAACTCTGTTCATCTGTAAGTCTGTAAACTGCAGTGATTCACTTAACAACTGTGGCAAGAAAGGTTCTAAAATGGGGCTAAACTCACTTAACAAATGTTTCACTTAACGACAGGAATCTGGGGCTCCTTTGTGGTCATAAGTCTTGTACAAAGCAGGAACAGGATGAAGATGGAAAGTGGGACACTAGGTGTTCCTTCCTTCTGCACCAGGAAAGAAAGAGTTTGGTACAGGGGATGAAGACGTAGCAGATGCCTTCACTACACAGAAACACACGATTGTCTGTATTGTATATGAAATCAAATGCTTGACAAGAACTGTGTTTTGGGTTGGAATTTTTTTTTGCTTAATTGCAGGTTTACGGGGATTTTGTTCCAGGTGTTGGAAGAAATGTCCACCTGGGTTCAGTTCCAAGTGGTGAGAAAGAGACTGGAAACATGGAGGCTGTTTGAAAAGATGGTTTAATGGTGGACAGGATCACATGCCTTGGAGCTCTTGGGTGAAGAAAAAGGGAAGAGATGCTGAGAGTCCCTGGGTTTTATACCCTCTCTGGCGTTGAACTTCCTGGTGCACAGGAAGAGTATCCTAATTAGTTGCTGTCAGAGGTCATAAGTTAGCTTGGTAGGTTGTCTGTGTGCTAAGTTTGGTTGAAATTTGGTGGGTAGTGCAATGAAGGGCAATGAAATGGCTCTGCCTGAAGGAGATAGATCTTTGTTATGTAGAATAGACTGCCCAGGCCTTAATGGCCCATTAACCAATGTGTGTGTGTGGGGGGGGGTAGGTTTCTGCCTCTCTGAGTTTCTACTTCTCTTTTAGGGGAAATATTCTGCCTTTTTAATATATCCTAAAGTATTTCACTTTCCCAAGAGAGGGGTGGGTTTTAACTTCCAACACAGGGGAAATGTATTGAGAGTACTGATTTCTATATCATTGCTTTCTTATCTGTCAACCTCCACAAAAATAGGGCTTACTGGAGTTTAAGAGTTGCAACCAATGAGAGAAACACAGATTTGAAACCCTTTCTTCCACTCCATGGTCACTCTTCCATCATTTTTAACTTTAAGCGGAAATATCATCGGCTTCCATTGATGTTTTCTTAAAGGCTAAGATCAGAAATTTGGAACCCATTATCAGCTGGTCCTGAATAGGTTTTTGAAAGAATGCTTCATACAAGTTTCAGACAATAATATTAACCTTTGTGCCATAAAAATAAAATGCACCTGCTGGGTTTTGTGTATGAAGAAGCAACAGTCCCCAACCAAACATTATTTGGAGGAAGTATTTTCATCTTCCGTTTTTTTCTACTCTGAGTAGTTATGACTCTCCCAATATTTTTCTGATACTGCCTGATTTCCAAGAGGTTTTATTCTCATCATGCATTTAATGTGGTGACTAACTTAACCCTTTTTCTGGGTTTATATAAAATATTGAATCGTTAATCAGACAGACCGGATTTGTCTGCGAAACCTCTACAGAAGAAACCTAACCCATTGTGTGAAGGCATCTGTTTAGGTCTCTAACTGACCTACTAAAATGCAATGTTCCTTGGGAACACAAGCCAGGGTCAACATTGCTATTCAATATTTCTCAGTTCAGAAAGGAATGAAAAGAGATTTTCCCAAGCTCATCAACCATTAAGAATTATTGGAAATGACATAATGTAATAAAAAAAGCATCCTGTGCCAATTTGGAAAGATGGTATGGTTGGAAGTTCCCCCCTCCTTTTGTTATAATTTGTTTATTAAAAAAAATTAAAGCAACAGGATAAACAGTTCCCTAAAAGAAAGAAAAAAAGTGCTGATAGATAGATAGATAGATAGATAGATAGATAGATAGATAGATAGATAGATAGAGTGAGTAATGGATAAAGTATCAGTCATTAAACTCACAGGTTACAATTATTATAAACTGATTAATTAATAATTGCATAGCATTATGTTCATGATGCCATCTTAAAAAATAACTAGAAAGTTTTATTAATAAGAAACTTAATATTATTAAAATTAAGTTACCACTATTTGTCATTGTACCAAAGATAGATGTATGCAGCCATGTAAAAAGGAGAAGAGAGGAAAAGGGGAAAAAAACCCTTTAGAAATAACAACAGCAACAACATAATAATAATAATAATAATAATAATAATAATAATAATAATAATAATCCAGCCTTTGGAAACTATTGTACATAATTTTAATTTTTTTTCACACTTTACCCAACCGTGATTCATAAACATTAAAATTCTTTCTAAAAATCATCTTTAGTTCAATTACTTTCCCCTTTAAAACCACGCTTAAGTGTCTCAGTAGAGCTCTAAACTTATCTTCTACTGCAGTCTCGGTGAGTAGAACAGCCGAGGCAGGCAATCCGCTCTGCCGCACTTATCAGCTGGGCTTCAAACAAAGGAAACATAGCAAAGACTAGCACAGGGGTGGGTGAGTGGGGCCAAATGATCACCAGAACTACCAGTTCACCCCAAACCGGTCCGTACCGGCTGAATCCCACCCCTGAGGAAGTCATGCCTGATTTTATGCCCCCCCCCTTTTTTTTGCTATGCTTGTTAAGTGAATCACCCAGTTAGGTGAAATACGTGGTTGTTAAGAAAATCTGGCTTCTCCGGTTGTGTTTGCTTGTTGAAAACCAGTTGGGAAGGTTGTGAATGGCAATCACATGACCCCCGAGATGTTGCAACCATCCTAGATACGTGCCAATTGCCAAGCACCTGAATTTTGATCACGTGACCTTGGGGAATGCTACGGTTGTTGCGTGAGTATCGATAGCAAGACGCTTTTTTTTCAGCGCTGGGGTAACTTTGAAAGAATGGCTGTAAGTCAAGGACTGTTGTAGGCACCAGCAACAATTGTGTCATTTAATGATGGAGTGTTTTATAGCTTTTTGACCGTGTGTGTTAAGCTGCCTAAAGTTGCCAAACTAGGGAAGCAGAAGAACGCTGGCGGTAAATATATAAATAAGTAAGTAAATTTTCTGCTGTGTTAAGATTCAGCCGAGGCAGAGAACCGTGAAGACCCAAAGGAGATTGAGTTCTTTCTTATGGATTCAGCTGGGATGAAAGCTTCTTATCAACATCACAGAATTGGAAAGGGCTATTTCACGCATGGAGGGCAGCCTCAAGCAGGACTTGAAATTGAATCAGAATAACAAGAGTTGGAAGGGACCCTGGAGGTCTTCTAGTCCAGCTCAGGCAGGAAACCCTACACCATTTCAGACAAATGCTTGCCCAGTCTCTCCTTAAAAGCCTTCAATATCAGAGCACCCACAACTTCCGAAGGTAAGACGTTCCACTGGTTAGTTGTTCCAACTAGCAGGAAATGACTCCTTTGTTCTGGATTGCTTCTCTCCAGAGGTGGTATTCAGCTGGTTCTGACCAGTTCTGGAGAACCAGTAGCGGACATTTTGAGTAGTTCAGAGAACCAGCTAATACCACTTCTGACTAGCCCCGTCCCCATCTATTCTCTGCCTCCCATTGAGTCCCAGCTGATCAGCTGGGTCTTCTTTAGTTGCCCTGCACAGGAGAACAGAGCTGGAAAGCAGGTTAATGGGGTGGGTAGGGAATGGGGATTTTGCAGTATCCTTTACCCTGGAGTGAGGTGGGAACGGAGATTTTACAGTATCCTTCCCCTGCCATGCCCACCAAGCCACACCACACCCACCAAGCCATGCCTACAAAACTGGTAGTAAAAATTTTTGAATCCCACCATTGCTTCTCTCCTTGATTAGTTTCCATCCATTTTTGTCCTGCCTTAAGAGCAAAACACGTTGACCCCCTTCTTCTTTGTAGCAGCCCCATAGATATGCTCTGACCCAGCCTCAGCAACAAGCCCCTTTTCAAACAGGGTAGGAACAATGTTTTATTCACATGGATAAACAAAACCTCCAAACGTAATTAGATCTGGTTCTGGCCTAGTAATCCGAATTGCTTGCTTGTATCCTGAAAGCGAGCCATTGTCTGTGACAACTGACCACTCCCAAACCCCTCCTATTTATTTTCCAGCCAGGGAGGGAAGGGCTGGCTAGCATCCACGTCTGTTTTTCCCTGAGAGCCGGCTTATTGCTTTCCTTTGCTCTCCTCTCCTCTCCTCTCTACACATCCATGCATTTGGGGTGGGCCCCATCTGTTCCTCCCCCTCACTCAGCTCAGGCATTTGAAGGCAGCTGCGTCTCCACCTGGGGGAGAATTGAAGGCCCCAACTCTGCCTCTGCCTCTGATGCTGTTTCCTTATCAGAGCCTTCCAAAGGCTCTCAAGTTGGCCCTCAACCTCCTCCTCATCTGACTCTACTGCTAACTCTGCTGGCAGCCGACAGGCCACGAGGTATTGGAAAACTGCTATCGTGTCACCTCTAGTCCTTCTTTTCATTAAACTGGACGTACCCAATTCCCACAACCCTTCTACCCTCCAGACCCCTAATCATTTTAGTTACTCTTTTCTGGATTCTTTCTAGAGTCTCAACATCTTTTTTATATCATGATGACCAAAACTGGACGCTATAGTCCTTCAGCCTGTGAAGGAAGCTATCTGACTTCTATTAACAACACATCCAGGGAATGGAATCCCATCATTGTCTTGATAGTAGGTCACCCTGTCAAACTTTTCTTCCTGTTGGAGAGTTTCCATTAATGCTCAGTTGGAATTTGCTTTCCTGTAACTTAGGCCTATTTTTATTTTTATTTGTCAGTTATGTCCTTAAGGTACCTTCCTTCAACCTTCCGAAGGAGAAATGTGTCAACAAGCCAAGCCAAGAATTTCCTAGAAGGATCAAGGCTGGGAGATTTGTATTCTACCATCTGTTGGAATAGTTAAAGCCCTTACGCTCTTCTACTTCGTGCCTTATCCTGAGTAACAACAGATATTGCTTTTTTTAATTTTCCAATTTTAACCCAGATGCTCTGTCATTCATTAGGAGCAGCTATAGACTCTGTGTCATGGTTCCTCTTTCCATTGTATCATTTCCTTTTGAACAAATTGAACAAATACGCCTATGGACTGGGTGAAACCAGGCTTAATAGCAGGGGTGGGATTCAAATTTTTTAACAATTGGTTCTGTGGGTGTGGCTTAGTTGGTGGGCATGGCTTGGTGGCCATGGCTTGGTGGTCATGTGACTGGATGGGCGTGGCCAACTCAACATCACTCACATCGAGGCATGCATCTCCTCGCCTGGCCTCTCATGACTGTGGAGATGCTGCAACAGTCGTAAGTGTGAAAAACGGTCATAAGTCTCTTTTTTCAGTGCCATTGTAACTTTGAATGGTCACTCACACAAGCAAAGTCCCAGGAAAGGAGGAAAAAACTCCAAAGAAGTTCCAGAGACAGGAAATCTAGTCCTGCCAAGAATTTAATAAGAGTTAATGGAGAGGCAGTTTCTGTAAGCAACACCAGAATGTTTCTTTCCTGCCTTCCTTACAGGATTAGGCCAGTAATTTCTTCTAACAACCGGTTCTCCCGAACTGCTTAGAATGTTAACAACCGGTTCTAGTGAATAGGTGTGAACCTGTAGAATCCCACCCCTGCTTAATAGCAGGAACCATGAGAGGGATCTTGGAGTCTTAGTGGACAATTTAAGCCAATGCAGCCAAAAAAGCCAATGCAATCTTAAACTGCATAAACAGAGGGATACAATCAAGATCAAGGGAGATACTGATATCACTTTGTAAAGGCTTAGTAAGACCATACCTAGAGTACTGCATCCAGTTATGGTCATCACACTCTAAAAAAGATGTTGAGACTCTAGACAGAGTGCAGAGACGAACAACTAGGATGGTTAGGGAACTGGAGGCTAAAACATTCAATGAACAGTTGCAGGAACTGGGCCTGGCTAGTCTAGTGAAGAGAAGGACCAGGAGAGACAGGATAGTGGTCTTCTAATATTTGAGGGGCTGCCTCAGGGAGGAAGGGGTCAAGCTATTCTCCAAAGCATCCCAAGGCCAGGCAAAGAATAATGGATGGAAACTGAACAAGGAGACATTCAGCCTGGAAATAAGGAGAAATTTTCTGGCAGTGAGAACAATCAACCAATGGAAAAGAATTGCCTTTGGAAGTTGTGGGAGCTTCATCACTGGAGGCTTTCAAGAAGAGATTGGACTCCCATCTGTCAGAAATAGTGTAGGGTCTCCTGCTTGGCCAGGGGGCTGGACTATATGGCCTGCAAGGTCCCTTCCAACTCTGTTAATCTGTTAAAAAATTGCATCCTGCACTTACTATTTCCCAGTTATAAGAGTTGTTCTACTCATTTTTCCACGATAGCTTGTGTGTGTGTCTTTTGTGTTGAGAATTCAAGCACATCTTCTTTTATTTCCCGAATTGTGTATAGGCAATGAAAGCCATCAATTTTATGAGCCAACGTGCTTTCTGATTTTTCACTGAGTGATTTAATAGATCCAATGACCAAAAAAGAGCTTTCATTTCCTTCTACAGGGCACAAAGTTTTATTTGTGAGCTTTACTGCAGGGTTTCCATTTCCATTTTCTAAAGAATTCATTTTTAAGTGCACTGCTATAGCTCACATTGCTTTGATCAAACATATTTTCGCCACTCTTTCTGAAGTGCAACCATCTCATGCCCAGGAGCCATCCTTTATATTCTCAGAACATAGTTCTCAAGACCTTACCGACCCTAAAATTTTCTGCAACGAATCTCCTGGATGAAATACATCATCGTATGCAAGTCCATATATCCCACTGAAATTTAGAATTGATCCATAACATTCAATGGAATTGAAATAATATTAAAACACATTTCTTTTTGTATCCCGTTGATTGATTGAATGACTGAAAGAGTTTTACGGCTGGTGTTTTGTGTCCTGAAAAGCTTAAAAAAAATACAATTTTACAGAATTAAAATGTTAAACAGGTGTGCAAGTTTTTGAGCATACACCACACCTCTTCAAATTAACAAGAGAAACAAAAGGTATTTGGTTCTGATTTCTATTATGGGTAGTCCTCCACTTACGACCACAATAGCGCCCAAAATTTCTGTTGTTAAGTGAGACATTTGTTAAGTGAGTTTTGCCCCACCTTAGGACCTTTCTTGCCACTGTTGTTAAGTGAATCACTGTGTTCAGAGTATTGCAGCATAAATTCAGTGCCAGCAAAGTAAACATAGGTGACTTATCATTTAACTTCTTTATAAAAATATAAAGTAAATTTTACAGTACCAGTTGTAGATTTCTCCAACATGGAACAAACTCAAGCAGAAGCAGACATGTTACAGGTTCAGAGCAGAACATCAACTCAGGAGCTTAGAAACAGACACCAGTCTCACTTTAGTTCAGCAGGCACGCACGACACACAGCAGAGGAGAGAGGCAGTTTCATTTTCAATAGACAGACTCAGCTTAAAACAGCTTCAGAGCTGCAGAGCTTAATATAGAGACATGCTTAGGCTGCTTCTAATTTCAGTTTCCAAACAGTCCTCATTGGCTGACTTAGTTGCTATCCTATTCATTGGCTGGCCTTGTTACCATGCTCTATTCCAGTTCATGAATATACTCTGACACACTGCAGCTATCAAATTAGTCGCATCATGTTTATGACTGTTGCAATGTCACAGCACCATGTGATCAGGGATGGGGTGATTCTGCCGGTATGAACCGGTTCGGGTGAACCGATAGTTCTGGTGATGAATTGCCCCCCCCCCCTCCAACTGCCACTGTGCTAGTCTGTCCTATATTTCCTTTGTTTGAAGCTCAGCTGATGGGGTGGCAGAGCAGATTGCCGGGCCTCAGCTGTTTTAGTCACCGGGGCTGAAGGTAAGAGAAGTTTTACAGCTGTTTTCAAACACACCCTGCGCGCGCGCTCACCGAACCAGTTGTTACACTGGTTGAATCTCACCACTGCATGTGATCCCCTTTTGCGACCATCTGACAAGCAATGCCAAAGCCAGATTCACTTAACAACCATGTTACTCACTTAACAACTGCAGCAATTCCCTTAACAACTGCAGCAAGAAAGGCGGTAAAACGGGACAAAGCTCACATCACATATGTCTCACTTAGCAACATAAATGTTGGGTTCGATTGCGGTTGTAAGTCGGGGAGCACCTGTAAAACCACGAAGAAAGCCTTTCCCTTGATGTGAGAGAGAGACATTAATTTAAACTGAGCAAAGAGCACATGTCTTTACTGACCCGCTTTCATGCCAGGTTTTCATTTTCTGAATTTCCTTGTCACTTTATCTCAGTTCTGTGTGTTCCTTAAATAATGCAGGGCTGGCAATCTGTCTGACTTTGAGGATAAATGTGATAACAGCAGAAAGGTTTTGTTCTCTCAGCTCTGGCTTTCGATCACAGTTCATGCACTGCAAAAAAAAAAAATTGTGCAATCATGCTTCTCAGAAAAAAAATTGTGCTCCCTCCGAGGTGTCTGTTTTGGGACATCTCCCCTAATGTGTCCTCATTATTGCTGCTTCACACAACTGGAAACAAAAAGGAATTCAGTGTTTGGAGTGATTCACTTCTGACTCAGCGGTGGCAAATGACAGGGTCAGCCACTCAAATGAAAACCCTCTGTTTGGACTTACACCCCACAAATGCAAATCGTGTCTTCTCTCTGCCCTTGTCTTTTGTGACTTGGGATTAAAATAGAATAGAACACTTTATTGGCCAAGTGTGATTGGACACACAAGGAATTTGTCTTGGTGCAAATGCTCTCAGTGTACATAAAAGAAAAGATACATTCGTCAAGAGTCAAGAATCATCAGGTACAACGCTTAACAATAGTCATAGGGTACAATACGCAATCAAATCATACTAGGAAACAGTCAGTATAAATCACAAGGATGCAAGTGACAAAGTTGCAGTCATAAAGTCACAAGTGGGAGGGGATGGGTGATAAGGAGTGATGAGAAGATTAATAGTAATAGTAGGAAAAAGCTGTCTTTCTGTCTAATTGTTCTGCAGTGCTCTATAGTGTTGTTTTGAGGGAAAGAGTTGAAACAGTTGAAGTCCGGGATGTGAGGGGTCTGTAAATATTTCACAGCCCTCTTTTTGACTCGTGCAGTATACAGGTCCTCAATGGAAGGCAGGTTGGTAGCCACTGTTTTTTCTGCAGTCCTAGTTATCCTCTGAAGTCTGTGCCTGTCCTGTTGGGTTGCAGAACCAAACCAGACAGTTATAGAGGTGCAGATGACAGACTCAATAATTCCTCTGTAGAACTGGATCAGCAGCTCTTGGGCAGTTTGAGCTTTCTGAGTTGGCGCAGGAAGAATATTCTTTGTTGTGCTTTTTTGATGACGTTTTTGATGTTAGGTGTCAGATCACTCAAAGGAACAGTTAGCATACATAGCAATGGCACTTTTAGATATAGATTAACAGACTTGGAAGGGATCTTGTAGGTCATCTAGTCCAACCCTCTGCCCAAGCAGACCCTACACCAGTGATGGCGAACCTTTTCAGCACCAAATTGCCCAAAGCTGCGCATGCATCCTCAAAATGCAACATCCGTGTGTGCCCTGCACATGCGTCCTGCACATGTCTGCGCCCCCACATCCATGTTACCAAGTGCCCTGAAATGTGGACCTGTGACTGTGGGGGCAGGGGGACTCACAGAACTTCAGATATAGGCTGTAAATCCCTTTTTGGGGATTGGTCGTAGCTTGAAACAGTTGCTGGGTGACAGGTTATAAGTTGAGGCCTACCTGTATTCTATCCCATGCAGCAAAACTGAGGGCCTACAAGAGGCTAAATCCTCTCAGTGTTTTGTTTTATTTTTAATTCCTTGTGACACTGGTTTTCCCCGATGCTGGTTTTACCTGGACTTTATTCGAGCCTGTTTGCCTTTGTAAATGTTTTAAGAACAGAATAACTGAACTGGAAGGGACACCAGAGGTCTTCTAGTCTAGCCCCCCCCCCCCCCCGCTCAAACAGAAGACGTTATATCGTTTCTGGCAAATGGCTGTCCAATCTCTTCTTAAAAACCTCCAGTGATGGAGCACCCACAACTCTGAAGGCAAGCCCTTCTGCTGAAATTTGAAAAATACTTGCATCCCGTTCTTAGTCCTGTCGTCACTGAATATTTTGGAAATCTCAGAAGGAAAAAAATATATACAGCAATTGTCTGATTCCTTGTGAGATCACAGCCGCAGGGGGGGGGGGGAAATATGGAGATTTTCAAAGCGTCTACATGGCCAATAGGGCACTCCAGGCTTATCTAAACAGGTGGCCTCAAAAGGAAGCCCCAGAGGAGTTAAAGAAGCCAGGAGACAGTCATTTCTAGCAATATGGCTGTCATTTCACAGTTCCATCTGCATTCTGCCTAGGCTCCCGTGTCCTTTATTGGTTCTTTCCCCCCACCCTTTCGTTTTTCTCGCCCTATTTTGTGTGCACATATGTGTGACCTATTTCTTTCTGCAACAGGCAGGGATGTAAACACTCCACCTATCCCTTCAAAAGAAGGATTTGCCATTTCTCTCCCTTTACTTTGAAGGTGGCATGCTTGGGGCAACGACTAATTAGAAGTGTTTAGCTACCAGGTTCTTTTGTTTTAAAACGACAACAGAAAGACATTGGGGTCACTGTGCCTGCTAATCGTAAGGAAGAGCAAGTTAGAAGAGGTGAAGCCACATCAGGTGATTCTCACTGGGCTTTCCAGATTCACCGAGAGCCAGAAAAGACCATTTCTTTCTGCCAATCAGCTGGGATGGAGCTGCCTGGCAATTATGCCATTTGAGGGTCTCGTGGGAAGGCAAACGGGAAATGCTCAGCGGAGCTTCTGGGGACTCGAAAAGTAGGTTGTTTAGCAATTATATCTGAGTGTTGGACACATTCGGTTAAAGTCCCCAAAGAGTTTTGTCTCTGCGCAACAAAATTAGCCCTATTGCAAATTTCTATTATAGGTAGCGTTTGACTTACAACCATTCCTTTAGCAATTGTTCAGTGTTGCACTGACGCTGAAAAAAAAAAAATTGACTTAACAACTGGCCACACTTACAACCATTGCGGCATCCCCACATGATCACGTGAGCCAAATTCAGTTGCTTGGTAACCTGCATGTAATTATGATTGTTGCAGCGTTGTGGGGTCATATGCTTGGCATTTGAGACCTTCCTAGCCAAACTGTTCTGTCCTAAGCTTCCCCAAAAAGCACTAAGCAGACTCTTTGTCCCAACCAAACACCTTCTATTAAACAAATGTGAATTTCTTGCGTTCACATTCAGCCAATGTCCTGGCAAACAATCTTTCAGGGGTATAATTTGGATCTCAAACCTTATCTACCTTGGAAAGCTGCTTAGTAAATATTTCCGAACACAGTGCTGACAAGGAAGGGCTTAGCACTGAGTTTTTAGGATGCACAGATCTTCACAATGATGGAACGAACAAACAAACAAACTGTTTCCTGCAAAAGCCCCCTCCCCTTTTGCTCCTCTTTTAATCCTTATGGGAGAGGCCATTCACTGTCCACCTGTGGCCTTACTCCCATATCAACCCTTAGTTCATAATTGTTCTTTTCTTTTGGCAGCTCTGTGCATGCACAGGGTAGGAACCGGCTCCAGCTGCTCCCTCACCTCACTGCTGTCCGACTCCGAAGGCAGACGATAACTGCCAGACTGTCCTGGCCCCATCTCTGCCTCTGGCGAAGAGCCCTTGTCCGAGCCTTCCTCAGCCTCCAGGACTGGCCCAGGTTCCTCCCCAACCTCCTCACTGTCTGACTCTGCTGCCAGCTCCGCTAGCTGCTCGCGGGCCACAACAACTTCCTTTAGGGTTGACTGATTTGTTCTTGCAATCCAAGGGACTCTCAAAGAGTGTTCCCCAACTCCACAATTCAAAAACATTAATTCTTTGGCACTCAGTTTTCTCACAGCTATACATTACCATCAGGAAAAAGAGAACATAAATATCTCCCCATTTTATTTAGTCAGTTAATTCATGGCTTGGGACCAGGTTACCTGAGGGACTGTCTCTTGCCAGTCACATTTACCCAACCCACTAAAGGCGGGGAGGCAGGGAATATTGTGGGTCCCATCTCCAAGGGAGATATGCCTGGTGGGGTCTAGAAGAAGGGCCTTCTTCAAGGTGGCTCCCTCTCTCTGGAACATCATTAACCCAGAGATTAGAATGGCCCCCAGTCTGACACTCTTTTGAAAGGCCCTGAAGATGTGGTTCTGCCGGAGGGCCTGGGGAACCCGGAGTGGGATGGAGCCCATTAAATGGCTCATGATGTGTTGGGTGGGTTTTTTTTAAATTATATTGTATTATTTTATTAATTTATTATAGGATTTTCTCTTTTGTTATTATTGATTGTTTTTATATGATGTTTTTATATTCTTGTAAGCCTCCTTGAGTCGCCATGTGCGAATAGGTGGCAATATAAACCTCATGATTAAATAATAAATAAATAAATAAGGAGAGAGGTAGCAGCTAGTTACGGCTCAAAGTCAGCCAGATAAACCCTTCGTAAGCTGCACTTCCAAACCTCAGCTTCCTCACTCAACCATATAAATCACCAACATCTGAGTTTCCGCAATATGATAACACAGGCACTATGTATTAAGGCATCAAGGCACAGGCACTAGCGTCACACAATGTTGTATATCAAACCCAAACTATGGTGCATTTTTTTCCTGCAGTGTGACAACTCAATCCATGAAATGTCCAGGTTTGGTGGGACATGAACACAATAGGATTTGGCCCTTTTGGCCTGACCCTGAGTGTTTCTCAGCTGTGGCAACTTTAAGAAGTGTGGACTTCAACTCCCAGAATTCCCCAGCCAGCATGCTTAGCTGGGAGTTTCTGTGATTTGAACTCTGTGCATCTTTAAGATGCCTGGGTTGAGAAAAATCACCCTAACTACTAGACATGGCTGCCTGTCTTTTGAAAACAGCAGGTTAGACAGCAGCAAAACATGTTGATTTGTTTTCAAGTGATTCTATTTGGTCTGAATTGGCATCCTTGAATCTCACTGCAATGTGATTTAAATTAAGTAAGGAATAAATTGGATCTCTTAACCCAGAGTTTGCCCCTCCCCCAATCTTGGCGACTTTAAGATGCATGGACTTCAACTCCCAGAATTCCCCAGCCAGGCACTGGGGGAATTCTAACAGTTGAAGTCCACACGTTTTAAATTTGACAAAGTTGAGAAATTCTGTTTTTGGCAGACTTAGGTTGTGTTGCTATCTTTAGGTTTGCAAATCTTGATTAAAAACTCAAAAGGATGCTCCCAGCTCACACTGTGATCCTGCTGTGGGAAGAAATATCCATCTGGTTCTGTTCCAAGCTGGGAGAGAGACATAGAGGCTGATGGAAAGATGGTTTATTGATGAAGCAGAACCACATGGGTTTGTGGTTTGTAGTTCTGCACAGCTAACAAAAAAGGAGGTGAAAGTGGGTGGGTTTTTATACCTTCTTTGGGCTTTGTATTTGAGCTTCCTGTTCCTATGCAAGAACATGTCCTTTAATATTCTATTGGCTGTTGTCAGATTCTTATGGGGTCATGTAGGGGTCGTAGCTGGCTCTATAGGCAAGAGAAAATGCAAATCTTAAGTGCTTGTCTGAGCTAACCTGGTTTGCCCCTGGTTTATTGTTTATCTGAGCTCGCAGGTAATATTTGGAGTGCTCTAGGATGGTGCAATGAAGGGGCTTGTGTTCTGAAAGGATGTTGGGCAGTTTCTATTGTGGCTTAATGGCTTCATCCTGTATTGGATCTATCTATTCTGCCTTCGTTCAGACTTTGCTGCAGGGAGTTTCCAAACATTCTATCTTGAATGGATTACCAAAGCTGCATTTCTAACAGCTGCCTCCTCAGTTTCTGCTTGCGGGCAGGGAGCTGCTTCCTGCCTCTAAAAACATGTTTCTCCATTTCTCATTTAGGGAAATATAATATTCTGCCTTTTTAATATTTCCCCAAATATTTCATTCTTCGGCGGGGGGGCAGTGTTAGTGCTGACTTTCTACACTGCAAATATATAATATTTAATGAATCCCAGCAACACTCACTTCGACGTGTTTGTCTGATTACTGCTTACATTTTCTACCTCGGAAAATGGTATTGTGATTTTTTTTGGCGAGTGCATTTTCTCTTGATAAATTAACATTACGTACTTCGATAAATGCTGTAACACAACAGCTATCAAACAGATGAACCAGATTGAAATTGCTTAGTGGAAAATTAGAAGAAGGTTCAATTACACTTGACTGCAAGCAATCAACAATCAATTTTAATTGTGCCCTGCGTTAGGGATCATTATGATTTGAGATGAGAGTTAAAAATAACTTTGGTAAATAAACAGCCAAAAGTCTCAGTGCGGTTTCAGCAAATATAGATTTCTACTGTGGCAGATTCAGTTCATACAGTTAGTTCTCAACTTATACCCGACCAGAATTTCTGCTGCTAAATGAAGCAGTTGCTAAGTAAGTCTCAATCAATTTTATAAGCTTTTTTTTGTCACAGTTCTAAGCAAATCCCTGCAGTTGTTAACTGAACCACATGGTCAGTAAGCAAATCTTATTCCTCCCCCTTTGACTTTGCTTGTTGCAAACAATCTGGGATATTATAGTCATTGTATATATATACCAGTTGCCAAGAAATACAATTAAATATAAACAAAGCCATGGGGTGGGGGAAGCGGGAGATTTGGACCAGTCACTCTTTTTCAATCTAACCTACCTCAGAGGGATGTTGTTAGGAAATTAGGTGCTCGCCTTCTTGAGTTGGCACTGGGAGGTGGTATTCAGCAGGTTCTGACCAGTTCTGGAGAACCGGCAGTGGAAATTTTGAGTAGTTGAAGAGAACCAGCAAATACCACCTTTGACTGGCCCCGCCCCCATCTATTTTCTGCCTCCTGAGTCCTAGCTGATTGGCTGGGTCTTCTTTGGTTGCCCTGTATAGAAGAACAGAGCTGGAAATCAGGTTAGTGGGGTAGGGAGGGAATGTCATGCCCTTGGTAGAATCGGACTCTGAGGGAGAGGAGGAACAGCTGACAGGGAGTGGAGGTGTGGCTCCAGAGGTTGTGGATGAGGCTGGGGAAGGGTAGAGACTGGCTGGGCAGTCAGAGGAAGAACCAGGCCCATCCCCTCTGCACCCTAGGACATGCAGGGAGGAACGGAGGAGACAACAACTTGGCTTGCGAGAGAGGAGGCGGCCATGATCCTCCTCATTGGTTGCAGCTGGGGAGAATAGTATATAAGAGAGACGGTTAAAACACAGTGTTGCCAGAAGCAAAGCGTGTTTTATTTTGGGCTGAATTTATCTTGGTTGGCGTTCTTCCAACAGACTGTGCCTTGTTATCTCCTTGAAGTTGGTAATTACTTATCCTGGTCCGTTGTGGAAATTTCATCATTGTAGTTTGTTTGGATTTTGTTAAGTTTGTGTTATACTCTGGGTCATCACAGGGAATGGGGATTTTGAAGTATCCTTCCCCTGCCATGCCCACCAAGCCATGCCCACCAACCCAAGCCAAGTCCACCAAGCCACGCCCAGAGAACCAATAGTAAAAAAATTTGAATCCCACCACTGGTTGGCATGCATGTATGGCAAGAGAATAATGTAACACTAATAATTTCATATGCAATACAGGTATTGTATATGACTTATGATCACAACTGAAGCCAAAATTTCTGTCGTTAAGCAAGACTTTTAAGTGAGTTTTGCCCATTTTATGACCTTCTTGCCACCGTTGTTGACTGAGTCACTGCAGTTATTGCGGAAAAACAAATCTGGTCACGTTGCCAACTTCAAAAGCCAATACAAAAATGTATGCCACCAGATAAAAACTGAATGCACCAATTATCACATTAAACAAGAGGAAAACCTATGCACTTTCTACAATTTTATAAACAACAAACTGAAAAGACTCAAGGTCCATCCCACCCCTGAAAGGACCTAATGGTAAAAGACTGCAATAATGACACTATTAAAGCCAACCTCTTTAACACATTCTATGGCTCAGTATTTGTAAACAGCAATGGATCATGCCCAGTATTTCCTAGTCGAGCCACAGACAACTACAATGATCTAATACATTTGATTTTACAGAAGACATTGTTGAAAAAGCACTGTGCAATCTAAAACCATCCCTATCTATTGGACCGGATGGAATATGTGCCTACTTCTTAAAAAACCTATCCACTGCCATAGCCGAACCTCTAAGCATAATCTTTGAAAAATCTTTCAGGACCAGCTCCTTGCCAAAACTATGGTCACAAGCCATGGTCATCCCCATATTCAAAAAGGGAGACGTCAGCCTAGTTGAAAATTACAGACCAATCTCTTTATGCTGCGTCACCTGTAAAGTCATGGAATCAATTATTAACCAATCTATCATCCTCCACTTAGAGACAAACAACCTACTCTCTAATAAACAATTTGGTTTTAGGAAAAAACTATCCTGTAATCTGCAACTCTTACACTGCAAAAATATATGGACTACACAACTCGATCAGGGCAAAGCAATAGATGCAATCTACTTAGACTTCTGTAAAGCCTTTGATTCAGTGGTACATGACAAACTACTCCTAAAACTAAAATCTTACGGTATCTCTGGACACCTGCATTACTGGATAGAAGCATTCCCGTCAAACAGACAACAAATGGTCAAAATTGGGAGTATCCTATCAAATTCTGTACCTGTCAACAGTGGTGTCCCCAGGGCAGTGTTCTAGGACCAACTTTTTTCATGCTCAACATAAATGACCTCTGTGATCATATCAAGAGCAATTGCGTTCTCTTCGCTAAAGCTATTCAACACCATAGACAATACTGCTACCCTTCAAAAAGACCTTGACTATGTATCAGAATGATCAAACAAATGGCAAATTCAAATCTCAACAAATAAATGCTCTGTCTTACATATTGGCAAAAAAATAAATAAATCAGAAAATAAAATACAAGCTGAATAGTCAAGACCTTGTTGATGATCCAAACTCTGTCAAGGACCTTGGAGTTCTCATCTCTAATGATCTAAGTGCTAGAGCCCATTTTAACTACATAGCCAAAAAAGGCATTAAGAGTTGTTAACCTAATCCTGCGTAGCTTTTTCTCTGGTAATATCACACTACTAACTAGAGCATACAAAACATTTGCTAGACCAATACTCGAATACAGCTCATCAGTCTGGAACCCACATTACGTATCTGATATTAATACAGTTGAGAAAGTCCAGAAATATTTCACAAGAAAAGTTCTCCACTCCTCTACTTGTTGCAGAATACCTTATGCCACCAGACTTGAAATTCTAGACCTAGAAAACCTAGAACTATGCCGCCTTTGGTCCGATCTAAGTATAGTATATAAAATCATACATTGCAATGTCTTACCTGCAAATGAATACTTCAGTTTCAACCATAACAACACTAGAGCAAACAGTAGATACAAACTCAAGGTTAATCACACTAAACTTGATTGCAGGAAATACGACTTCAGCAACAGAGTAGTCAATGTCTGGAATACTCTACCTGACTCTGTAGTTTCTTCCCCAAACCCCCAAAACCTTAGACTGTCTACTATTGACCTCACCCCTTTCCTAAGAGGTCTGTAGGGAGCGTGCATCAACGTGCCTACCGTCCCTGTCCTATTGTTTCTTTTAGATATATTTTTTATTTTTCTTATATGTATCCATGTATTCATAACTATATTTTTACTTATACCTATTATCTTGTAAGCAATTGACAAATAAAAAAAAATAAAACTACTAGGAGTTATTAAGTTAGTAACATGGTTGTGAAGGTGAATCTGGCTTCCCCTGTTGCCTTTGCTTGTCAGGAGATTGCAATAGGTGATCACATAACCCCAAATCAGATAATCAGAGTTGGAAGGGACATTATAGGTCATCTAATCCAACCCCCATGCCCAGATTCAACCTTGAAATAAGAAGAAACTTCCTGACAGCGAGAACAATCAAACCCATGGAACAGAAGTTGCCCTCCGAAGTTGTGGGAGCTTCATCGCTGGAGGCTTTCAAGAAGAGATTGGACTCCCATCTGTCGGAAATGGTGTAGGGCCTCCTGCTTGGGCGGGCGGCGAGGGGTGGGTGGGGGTTGGACTAGATGACCTATAAGGTCCTTTCCAACTCTGTTAATCAGTAATCGAATATAATATTCTGCGCAGAGACCCAATTCTTGGTAGGAGCTGTTACAGATTCCGACGAGACTCTGCAAGGGAGTCACTGCCTCTTCGCAGATCCATTTTCTCGGGTCGCGGAGATTCGCGTTTCGATGATGATGTGTGTGTGTGTGTGTCTTGTCTGTGTCTGTGTTTGTTTGTTTGCGTGTTTGTTTCAAAGTTAGGAACGTGTTCTCCGTGCGATTGGCCAGCTGGGCTGAGGGTGGGTGGGGTCAGTTCATGATGCTTCCGAGCGATTGGCTGTGCCAAGGGAGGGGGCGGTATTGACGGGTGGGAATGACAGCAGGTAAAGCGGAGGGCGGTTGCTAGGGACGCGGCGGGCGGTTGCTAGGGTCGCGGCCAGCCGGCTCCTCTCGAGCTTGGGGATGTCGGGCGCGGAGAGCGACGATACCGGCGCTGTCTTGGATCACATCGTCACCCAGTTTAGCACTTACGAGGAGTATCTAGACTCTCAGATCACCACGCAGGACCTCTTTTACCTGGAGGTGAGCCTTCCTTGCTTGCACACAGGTCGCCTCTGAGCATGGGCTGAGTGGAGGTTCTTTCCGTGCCGCATGCAACCCTCAGACCCGGACAGGAGAGTCTCTGTTAGGGTTAAAGTGGGTTTGTCCCACTCGACAAGGGCTGACAAGTGAATGCTTTGTTTTGAGTTTGCACAGTTTATTGAATCATCAGCTAATCAAGTGGGACGGTTTTACACAAAAGTAACACCACCACAAACCCACACTAACCGAGTTTGTGGACATTCTCAGTCCTCCAGGCTATGGTTGTCCCCCAAAGATGTTTTCTTTCTTTCTTTCTTTCTTTTTTTAAAGATTTTATTAGTTTTTGAAACAAACATAAACAAACAAACCATAAAAACATCAAGGCATCTTCCATATATGTACATACAGTGTGCCGGTTGGTTTACAAATTGTTTTGTGCTTCCATTTCATAGTCTTCAGTTATAATTACATCGTATATAATCTTGTATTTTCAATCAAATATTAAATACATTAATATCATTATTAATCAATCATTTGACTATACTTTTATTAATTCATGTTTTACAAAATGATCATATTTTACTTAATTTGTTTTATGTCAATTCATATTATCATCCCAGATCGATCCTAGAATCATTTTGTAGATATAATAAGAAAAGAATACATCTTTATATATTTATTATTTTCTAAAAGTCTACCTATTTCATTACTATATTTTATTGTCCAACCATTGATAGAATAGATCCCAAATTTTATAAAATTGTTTGTCCTCTTGTTCTCTAATTTCAAATGTCAATCTACTCATTTCAGCACATTCCAATATTTTCTTAATGATTTCCTCCTGTGATGGTATTTTCTCATTTTTCCAGTTTTTAGCAAATACAATCCTAGCTGCTGTTAATACATTTACAATCAGGTATTTCAAGTCTTTACTATATATTTCAGGTAAAATTCCCAATAAAAATATCTCTGGTTTCAAGTCTATATGTTTTTTTGTCATTTTTTCCAACCACGTGTGGATTTTAGTCCAGTATTTTTTAGCATCCGCACAAGTCTACCACATATGGTAATATGAGCCAGGTGTCTGATGACATTTCCAACATTTTTCAGATTTATTCTTGAACATTCTTGCTATTCTTGTCGGGGGGGGGGGGGGAATGCCACCTGTAAAATATCCTGTACAAATTTTCTGTATATACTGTTGACATTGTCATTTTATAATTTTGAGACCACAATTTTTGCCATTTCTCTAGATCAATCCCATATCCAAAATTCTTCCCCCAAGCAATAATAGTTTCTTTAACTTGTTCTTCTTCTAGTTTAATTTCTAAAAAAAATATCCATACAATTTTTAATCACTTTTTCATCAGTACCTGTCAAACTCTTATCTAAGTCAGTCAGTTTGTCATAGAAACCTTCTGTTTTAGAATCTTTATCATACCTTGAATGTATTTGTGCATATGAAAACCAATTCATCTTTATACCTTGTTCCTCTAGTTTTTGTATAGATTTAAGTTCACCCTTTTCATTCAATATTTCACCATATCTAACTGTTTGTTCCTTTTTGTATATTATAGGATAAGAAAATGCTTCAATAGTCGATAGCCAGACTGGAATTTTCAAATAACATTGTCTCTTAATCTTCTCCCAGTTTAACCACAGAGACTCACGTATATAATGTCTTCTAAAATACCCCCGTGTTTTAGTTCCTTTATACCATAAAAAAGCGTGCCACCCCAACAACAAATCATGTCCTTCTAATGTCAACAATCTAGTATTTCTTAGTGTTATCCATTCCTTAACCCACATCAAGTTTGTAGCTTGGTAATACAACTCCCAATTAGGCAAACCAAATCCTCCTCTTATTCTAGCATCTTGCAAAAGTTTTAACTTTATTCTTGCTTTCTTACCTTGCCATATATATTTCAACACAATTTTATTTAAATCTTCAAAGTAGTCTTTCCCAAGCCTAATTGGAATTGTTTGAAACAAATATAAAATTCTGGGTAATATATTCATCTTGATTGTTGATATTCTCCCTATTAATGACAGTTGTAAATTTTCCCATTTCGCCAAATCTAGTGCTATCTGCTGTTTAAGTTTGATATAATTATTCTCTTTTAGTGTACTGCATCTTGCTGTCAAATATATTCCCAAATACTTGATCTTATTCGTGACCTGAATTTTCAATAGGTCTGACAGTTCTTCCTTTTGTCTTGATAGCATATTCTTTGTCAAGATCTTTGTCTTATCTTTATTTATTTTCAAACCAGCCACCTTTCCATATGTCTCTATCTTTTCTATCAATTTTGATGCTGTTTCAAGTGGGTCTTCTAAGATAAAAACCAGATCATCTGCAAATGCTTGCAACTTAAATTCTTCCTTTTTAATTTTCATCCCTTTTATATTCTTTTCATCTCTAATATTTCTATTTAGCACTTCCAAAGTTAACACAAACAACAGAGGTGATAGTGGGCACCCTTGTCTTGTTCCTTTTCTTATATCGATAGAATCTGTCAGTTCTCCCTCTATCATTACTTTTGCCGTCTGTTTATGATATATAGCTTCTATTGCTTGAGTAAATTTTCTAGCAAAGCCCATCTGTTCCAGCAGTAACAACATGAATCGCCAATTCACATTGTGAAATGCCTTCTGTGCATCTAGAAATATCAGAGCCATTTGTTTTTCAGGATGCGCCTCGTAGTATTCCAAAGTGTCCAAGATTACTCTCCTATTGTCTTTAATTTGTCTCTTTGGCAGAAATCCATTTTGATCAAGATGGATAAAATTATTTAAGTATTTTTTAAGTCTTTCTGCCAATATTGAAGCAAAGATTTTATAATCTGAGTTTAATAGAGAAATAGGTCTATAGTTCTTGATTTGTAATGGATCTTCTTTTGGAATAAGTGCGATATAAGCTTCTGACTATGATTTAGGTATCCTCTTCTTTAACATAACTTCATTCATAACTTCTAGCAATGGAAAGTTCAATGATTCTTGTAATGTTTTGTAAAATTCTGCCAGAAGTCCATAAGAATATTACTTTGACATTCCTGTTTAAAATCGCCACTTATTCACCTCTGTCAAAAAACTTTTACAGATTCTTTCTTTCCCTTAGGGTGTCCTCTCAAATCTTTAAATAAAGAAAAATTCTCACCAAACCGGCACATTTTCTGTTTTGTTCTCTTTTGTTTCGGAGCGGTCCCAACTTCAGCAGCTTTAATGGCTGCCTCTTTGCCGCTGGGAAAAGGAGCTTCTCCTGGATCTATCAGGGACTTTGCGATATCCCTGGGATCGACAGGATGCGCCCTTTACATTCACCATCTCTTCGGGACGGTTTAGTTCCACTTGGACCGTCCAGGAGCAAAGATATCGACAGCGATCTCAGATCTCCGGGATCACATGCCGTATTGTCGCGACGCCAGCTCCGCCCCAAAGGTGCTTTTTTTTCAAGAGGCAACCGGACCTTCTGTTGTTTTTTTTTCCCTTTTGAAGACGTTTCGCTTCTCATCCAAGAATCTTCTTCAGCTCTGACAGGATAGTGAGAAATGGAAGGATTTATATTCCTTGCAGACAGCTGGTCATTTGCATCCTTTTAGTCTTCAGAGAAAAAAGAAAGTCAAGCTGCCTCCTGCAAAAAAACAAACAAACAAAAAAAGCAACCATGACCTGGAGGACTGAAGAAACTCTACAGCCTTTTAGCTATGCAATTTAGGATGAGCGCCCTTGGAATGGAATAGTGTGCGATTTCCAAAGGAAAAAAATTGCAGACTGCAGGAACTGTTTGCACTACTCAGGTGACCCTGAGGACACAGATGAACCTCTCCAGGTGCTTCAGTGACCCTCTGAAAGGATGCAAATGACCAGCTGTCTGCAAGGAATATCAATCCTTCCATTCCCCACCTTCCAGTCCGAGCTGAAGAAGCTTCTTGGATGAGAATCAAAACGTCTTCAAAGAAAAAACAGAAAGTCCGGTTGCCTCCTTAAAAAGCACCTTTGGGACAACCATGACCTGGATGACTGAGCATCTCTACAGACTTTGAGCTGTACAATTTGGGATGAACGCCTTTGGAACGGTGTGTGAATAGGAAGGGATTTGTAAAGGAAAAAAATTGCAGACTACAGGAACTATTTGCACTCCTCAGGTGACCCTGAGGACACAGACAAACCTCCAAGTGGCCTCAACGACCCTCTAAAAGGATGCAAATGACCAGCTGTCTGCAAGGAATATCAATCCTTCCATTCCCTACTTAATCCAGTCCAAGCTGAAGAAGCTTCTTGGATGAGAAGGGAAACATCTTCAAAAGAAAAAACAAGAAAGTCCAGTTGCCTCCCCCACAAAAAAGCACCTTTGGGACTAACCTAGTTTAGCATGTTGCCCAAATGGATGCATCGTTCTAAACATTGATCTGGGAAAGCATCTTGCCTTTCGCAGCTTAAATATGCTTGAATACGACCAACCTCTCTATTTTGGCAATATCCTTGACAAGCTGCCATTTGTCCTAAAAATAGAACCTAGACTTGTGGTTTCTCTCTCTCTCTCTCACACACACACACACACACAAACCACAAACACACACATGCCTTGGAGGCCTGCAGCATGCCTGTGGCAAATTACACAATTAGTTGTCAAGGTCGTTCCCCTGACCTACAATTGAGCCCAAAATTTCTGCTGTTAAGTGGAACATTCGTTAAGTGAGTTTTGCCCCATTTTACAACCTGTCTTGCCACAGTGGTGAAGTGCACCACTGTGGTTGTTAAGCTAGTAACACGGTTGTTAAGTGAATCTCGATTTCCCTATTGACTTTGCTCGTCAGAAGGTTCCGGGACTCTGCAACCATCATAAATATGAATCAGTTGCCAAGCGCCTGAATTTTCATCATGTTGCCATGGAGATGCTGCAGTAAGCGTGAAAAATGGTCATAAGTCACTTTTTCAGTGCCATTATAACTGTGAACATTGATTAAATGAACTTTTGTAAGTCGAGGACTACCTGCAAGCGTGCACACAATTTTCGGCACAGGAGCCCCAAAAGGTTAGCCACCACTGGTATAGGGGTCTCCTGCTTCAGCAGGGGGATGGACTAGAAGACCTCCAAGGTCCCTTCCAACTCTGCTATTCTGTTATTTACTAAGGAAGTTAAATGGTCAAAGCAACGGTGTTACTATCTTAACATCTGCAGTGATTCATTAAACAACGGTGGCAAGAAAGGTTGCAGAATGGGGCAAAACTCACTTAACAACCGTCTGGCTTAGTAATGGAAATATGGGGCTCATTTATGGTCATAAGTTGAGGACTACCCATCATGGCTTGGCTGTTTTATTTACGATCCTGAGAAATATGCTAAAAAAAGTAGACAGGATGCGTAGGCTTTCTTTTTCCTAACTATGTCTCCCTTGGTGATTGTCGGAGTTGAAGCTGCGTGTATTTAATTCTAGGGGATTAAGGAAGCCGAATACATTTCAAAGAGACCTTAAAGGTCACCTAGCTCAACCCCCGCGCTCAGTGCAACAGCATCTCTAAAGCATCTCTGAGAGAAGATGAGATTCAAACTCTGATTGGTGGCTTGCAGGTTTTTTCCTGCAATAACCAGGTTGGCCTTACTGAAATCCTTTGAGAAAGGGCGGGTGGGGGCACTATTTCCCATAATGTCCTTCAGAAGTTGCAGTATGTCTTCTAAAAGGTTTTTTTTTTCCCTCAACCTTTTTCAGAACCTCCTAATCGAATGGATGTCCATGAAATTGGACTGTGGTTCCTCAGGTTTGCCACTAGGTGGAAATATTATTTCACTTTTGTTTAAAGTGGTGCCGCTTATTCTTTCCAGGCCAAATCGTAGAGTAGATGACATAGAGAGAGCTGTGGCATCTTTAACTCAGTTGTGTAAGCGTTTCCCCATCAAGTCTACTTTTTTGTGGTTGGCAGGAATGGGTATTTGATGCAGTGGACCTGGGAGCCCTGTTCCTTTGCTGGTGTGTGCAACAAGCTTCTTTTCTTAGATTCCCCATTTCTCTTTTGTTTCCGTTTATTTTTCTCTGTTATTGTCGTTCATCATGCCAATAGCAATAGCACTTAGACTTATATACCGCTTCACGGTGCTTTCCAGCCCTCTCTGATTGGTCTTACAGAATCAGCCTATTTCCCCCAATGATCTGGGTCCTTGTTTTATCTACCTCGGAAGCAGGGGTGGGATTTACCGGTTCAGCCTGGTTCGGTTGAATAGAATTAGAATAGAATAGAATAGAATAGAATAGAATAGAATAGAATAGAATAGAATAGAATAGAATAGAATAGAACTCTTTATTGGCCAAGTGTGATTGGACACACAAGGAATTTATCTTGGTGTAAATACTCTCGGTATACATAAAGAAAAGGTACATTTGTTAAGAATCAAGAATCGTAACATACAACACTTAATGATAGTCATAGGGTACAATCAACAATCAAATCATATCAACAATCAAAGCAACAAAGTTACAGTCCTACAATCACAAGTGGGAGGGGATCGGTGATAAGGAGTGATGAGAAGATTAACAGTAATAGTAGCGTACACTTTGTAAATAGTTGAACGGTGTTGAGGGAATTATTTGTTTAGCAGAGCGATGGCTTTCGGGGGGAAAAACTGTTCTTGTGTCTAGTTGTTCTCCGTGGATCATCTGTGAGCAACCTGGTTTGCTCCGACGATCAGCTACTGGGCCCTCCTGCCCACCCTGGCTCTATACTAACCTTTATGTCCTGGTTTTGAAGCTGAGCTGCTTCGTGCGGCACAGTGGATTGCCACGTGTCAGCTGTTGAACACACACAGAGAATGCAGGATTGCAGGAGAAGGTCAGTAGTAAACCCTCTGCGTGTGTACAAAGCACGCCCACCAAGAACCGGTGGTAAAAAAAAATTGAATCCCACCACTGCTCAGAACGATGGAAGGCTGAGTGAACCTTAAGCCGGTCAGGATCAAACTACTGGCAGTCGGCAGTCGGCAGTCAGTAGAAGTAGCCTGCAGTCTCGCATTCTAACCACTGCGCTACCATGGCTCATAATAGTGGTATTGTTCTCTGATGTACACATCATCCTTTATGATGTAGCAGAAGGAAACAAACATGCCTATTACAGTCCCTATTAATACAGGTAGTCCTCGACTTACAACATTGTGCTTAATGACCGTTTGAAGTTACAATGGCACTGAAAAAAGTGACTTTTACGTCTGTTTTTCACACTTAGGACCATTGCAACATTCCCTCCCCCTCCCCCCATGGTCAATGTGATTTACATTCAGATGCTTGACCACTGGCTCACATTTATGATGCTTTCTGTGTCCTGGTGGGGAGGGGGGTGTCATGCAATCCCCTTTTGCAACCTTCTGACAAGCAAAGTGGATGGGGAAACCAGATTCACTTAACAACCAGGTGATTCATTTAATAACCGCAGGGATTCACTTGAACAAATGTGGCAAGAAAAGTCACAAAACAACTTCAACTAACTCCGCTCGTCTATAAATATTAAAATCCTGGTGTTCTACTGGTTCACCTCATCTCTAAAACAGGTTAAATCATGGTAATCGGACCAAAGTTTATTAAATGAGTTTTGTTACTCATCCAAGTAAGTTTGTGATGACCCGGGGCGTGGCACAAAGGCAACACAGTTAGATAAGCAATAAGAGTCCCTTTATTATCTCCAGCTTTGCCCCCAATGTCCAGGTTACCTTCTGGCTGGAGAAAAACTCTCCTAGGAACAGCCTTTGAGTAGAAAATTCAGTCCCAAACAAGGTACACGCAAACTGTAACTTAAAGTCCAAACAAGCCAAACTGAAATAATTAGTTTGGCAGGGCATGAGCAAGAATTTCAGGCTTGAACGCATGGCAAAACTCATACAGCTGGGAAGATGCCAGGAACATAGATAAGCCATGAAAACACAGGATAAAGTCACGTTGGTTCCTAGCAGCCTTCCGCACGCAGCCTGCCTTTCTTATCAACTGTCTTCCCAGCTGTAGCTTATGAAGGGAATCAGAGCCCTCTCCTCCCTCGTAAGCCATGCAACCCACATTGCTCTCTTCTCCATTCCTCCCTGTGTGCCCTAGGATGACGAGGGGGTAAGCCAGGGTCTTCCTCTGAACTCCCTCTCCCTTGTTCTACCTCTCCCCTGCTCTGCCCAGCCGGACTTTGCCCTTCCCCAGCTTCCTCCACAGCCAAGGGAGCCACACTCCCGCTCCCTGTCAGCTGTTCATCTTCCTCCTCAGATTCAGACTCCAACAGGGACATGACAAAGTTCTTCAGTCAAAATGAAAACTGTACTGTAAGTTAGGCAGAGAGTCGTTGGAATCTACGCACAGGAGTGGGATTCTCCCGGTTCGGATTAGTTTGGGCGAACCCCTAGCTCCCACGATCTGCTGGCAGTGTTTGCTCTGATGTGGGCCTGCCCACCCTCCCCTGCACTTTACTTACCTATATTCTCTCAGGTGATTAGCACGGCAGAGTGGAATGCCACTCCTCCGCTGAGTTACTCCTCAGTAGTAACATAGCAGGTAAGTTTTTCCCCAGAAAGCTGTTCGTGTGCGTGCTAGCAAAGCGCACAATCACCAAACCGGTTGGTACACTGGCTGCATCCCACCGCTTCTGGTGTGCCTGAATTCCCATTTGCTTCTCCAGAATGAAGATATGGCCCGCCAACTGGTAGAACTGGGTTTTCGGGGAAGCGGAGAAGTCCTGAAAAGGGAAGATTTTATCGCCAGGAAATTAGCCGCTGAAGCCTCCAGGATCTCAGAGAGACAACAGCAGAAGTAAGTGACCACTCGGTCCTAAAGGACCATCCCAGAAGATGGGAAGAAGGGTAACGGAGGATGAACGAATCTATCAGTTAAAGCAGGGGTCTCCAAACTCGGCAACTTTAAGGCTTGTGGACTTCAACTCCCAGAATTCCTCAATCCAGGGGAATTCTGGGAGTTGAAGCCCACAAGTCTTCAAACCAAAGGTGCTTTTTTCAAAAGGCAACTTTTCCTTGAAAATGTTTCGCTTCTCATCCAAGGAAGTGTCTTTGGTTCTTCACGGAAAAACAATAGTCCAGTTGGCCTTTTGAAAAAGTGCCTTTTGGACCGAGAATCTCCATAGACGTAAGTCTTAAAAGTTGCCAAGTTTAGAAGACCCCTGGGTTAAAGCATAGCTGTCCAAAACTGAAGAGAGGGGGGACATCATGAGGTCTTCTAGAAGAATTTGAAGACCCTTTCCCCAGCCATGGTTTTCTCGCCGGGTTGAAGTGAATTCTCCAGTCGTGGAAATGATGGGAATGGAAGATCGGTTCATTTAAGGAGCACCTGGTTGGGAAAAGCCATCTTTATACAGTATATAAAATCTTTAAATCTCTCTCTATATATATAAATGAAAGACCACTCACGCATCATCACAAAATCTCCAGAACCACAAAGCCTGCAAACTTGAAATATGGCACATATGTTCCTCTTGGCTTCTAGGTGCTCACTAAAAAAGGATTTTTCGAAATGACCATCAGAGCATTAGTATTTCCTATATTATTATTAACACGCTCTGATGCTAAGGAGTTCTTTCCCCCGTCCCCACCTGAAAAGAAATTTGTTCCAAATGCAAAACACAAGCAGAGGAGAGGAGTTTCAGTTTCAGTTTTAGTTTCACAGCACCAAGCAGAACAGTGGAGCTAAGCCACACCCAGGCTCCTTGCTCTCTCCTTCTTGCTCCCACAGCAAATACTGTTTCAGTTTCCAAACAGCCCTCAACTCTCTCACACACTGACAGGATGCTAGCCAGATGAATACTGATGGATGCTGGTAGGCAGAGGCAAAAAAATTTTCCCCTTATTTTCCTCCCCAAAAACTAAGCCCGACCACATAGTTTCGTAGAGAAGCATAGGTAAAGAGCTAGTAAAGGTATATCTGTAACTCCTAATACACGTATTTAGCTAGAGGCTTTCTAGCACAGCTAGAAATTATTTCCATTTCTGAAGGTCTATCAACAAGCTGAAGGATTCCATAAAAGGAGGCTGCTCTCCATGAGGAAGACTACCTGTGAACATGTCTGCATGGAGGGTGTTGGAGGGGGGGGTGTCTTTCCTTTTTTCGGCCTTCCAGCTGCAGGCCAGGAATCTGACCATATTTCTCTGACGGATACCCAGGGCAACATCCTTCCCCCTGAAGTGACACAGTGTGTGGCTTGCCCCTTTCCAAATTCAAACCTTTATTGTCAGAGTGCAACATGTGTACAATGAGATTGGCTGAACCTCCCTTCGTGCACATACATACTCAACACAATACCACTCACAGCAAAAGACAGAAAATCCCTAACCCTACTAACTAATCCTACTAACTAACACTGATTGCACCGTCGTCCCACAAGTCACTATGCTGTTGTAAAGTTATTTTTCATTCGGGAGTCTGATAGGCCATGGATAAAAACTGTTCCTCAGCCTGTTGGTGCGGCTGGCTATGCTTCTATATCTCCTACCTGACGATAGGAGTATCAAGAAGTGGTGACCAGGGTGTGAGCCGTCCTTGAGGGTTTTCCTCACTCTTCTAAGGTAACGGGCCCCAGCAATGTCATCTAGTGGTGTCAGGGGACAGCTCACGATGTTTTGTGCTGTGCTCACCACCTTCTGTAGTTGTTGTGGTTCGCCGGCAGCTGATGCAGACAGCAGCAGAAATAGACAGTGGTGAAGACCGGGGATCAGTCAGGGAGTCTGGAGAGGACTCGGACGAGCGTCCTGCGTCCGATGCAGAGATGGGGCCAGGACCATCTGGGAGTGGGGTGCTGCCTTTGGGGCCTTTGGAGTCTGGCAGCAGCAAGGTAGAGGAGCCAGGGGAGCCTGTTCCCAGTGCGTGTGTGCGTAGAGCTGCTAGAAGGCGAGAGCAGCTGAAATAGAAGTACACCGGAGTAAGGCTGGGAGGTGATTGGTCCTCCCATAAGGGATAAAAGTCAGGCCAAGATGACGAAACCTTTGCAGGAAGCAACAGTACACAGGCAGTCCTTGATTTACAAACACAATTGGGGTTGGAACTTCCATCGTTAAGCAGCATGGTAGATTATTTTATTTATATCAAATTTATTGGCAGCCCATTTTGCCACAGAGTAACTCTGAGGGGTAGTGAAGCACCTCTGGTTTTATAGCGTTATTTTCTGGGATCGTTAAAGGACTCCAGCTTCCCTGATCTACTTTACTCTAGAAAAAGACTCTAGAAAGAGTGCAGAGAAGAGCAACCAGGATGATTAAGAGATTGGAGACTAAAACATACGAAGAACAGTTACAGGAACTGGGCTTGGCTAGTGGAGAGAAGGACCAGCGGAGACATGATAGCAGCCTTCTAATATTTGAGGGGATGCCACAGAGAGGAAGGGGTCAAGCTATTTTTCAAAGCACCTGAAGGTCAGACAAGGAATAATGGATGGAAACTGAACAAGGAGAAATTCAACCTGGAAATAAGGAGAGCATAAATAAGTGAGAACAGTCAACCCATGAAACAGAAGTTGCCTTCAGAGGTTGTGGGAGCTTCATCACTGGAGGCTTTCAAGAAGAGACTGGACTGCCATCTGTCAGAAATGGTGTAGAGTCTCCTGCTTGGGTAGAGGGCTGGACTGGATGACCTACAAGGTCCCTTCCAACTCTGTTAATCTAATCTAATCTTTGCTAGTCAAAAGCCGGTTGGGACAGTCACAAATGGCAATCATGTGATCCTCCGTGATCTTGCAACCATTCTAAACACCAAGATCACAGGACCTCAAGGAAGCTGCAATGGTTGTAAGCGCAAGGATGAGTTGTAAATCACATATTCCAATACTGTTGTAGCAGAGGTGGTGTTCAGCAGGTTCTGGACGAGTTCTGGAGAACCGGTAGTGGAAACACAGAACCCAGGAATCTGGATTTGCAAAATGGGTGGTTAGCAGGAAAAAAGCAGTAATGTGTCAAAAATCCATTCAGGGCAGAAGTGGTATTCAGCAGGTTCTGACCAGTTCTGGAGAACCGATAGCGGAAATTTTGAGTAGTTCAGAGAACTGGTAAATACCCCCTCTGACTGGAGATTTTACGGTATCTTTCCCCTGCCAGGCCCACCAAGCCACGCCCACAGAACAGGTAGTCAAAAAAATTTGAATGCCACCACTATGTTGTAGCCTTAAACGGTTGTTAATTCAAGGGCAACTTGTAGCTTAGTTAGAATCAGCCATAGACCCCTGAATCAGTGGTGGGATTCATTTTTTTTCTCCTGCCAGTTCTGTGGGCGTGGCTTGGTGGGTGTGGTTTGGTAGGTGTGGCAGGGGAAGGACACTGCAAAATCCCCATTCCCTCCCCACCCCACTAACCTGCTTTCCAGCTCCGTTCTCCTGTGCAGGGCAACCAAGGAAGACCCAACCAATCAGCTGGGACTCAATGGGAGGCGGAGATTAGATGGGGGAGGAGCCAGTCAGAGGTGGGTATTTGCCGGTTCTCTGAACTACTCAAAATTTCCGCTATCGGTTCTCCAGAACTTGGTCAGAACCTGCTGAATACCACTTCTGCCCTGAATGGATTTTTGACACATTACTGCTTTTTTTTCCTGCTAACCACCCATCTTGCAAATCCAGATTCCTGGGTTCTGCGTTGGGGGATTTGTATTCCTCTTATTATTTTTTTTTCTTTTCTTTTTGGAAGCCTTACTTTGCTTAGACAGCTGTCCGACATATGGTGTCCCGTTTGCTGTCAAATTTAAAGCGAAACAAGTTGGAGCAAAAACATGGCTCACTTTTTCTTTATTCCCAGCTTTGCATAATCGACCAATGACCTCTGCCTTTCGTATGCTTTTTTGGAAGATAATGAGAGGGAAAGTTGCAAATTCTCAACCGTCCAGGAATATTCTTTCATTTGAGCTCACAGTTTGAGGATTTTTCGTTTTCCTATTTTGGTGTTAAACTCGCTTTTAAGAGATGAACATGCCTTCCCTTGGCCGTTGCTGGTTTCCATATCTTCTAATCCTGGATTAGCCATTTGAATTCGCTTCCTAATTTCTTGCGTCTAGAATGCTGGGATTGAAAGTTAAGAGGTTGTTGCGTAGAATTGGTAGAGCGTTTCATAGAAGACAAGTTGCCGCCTTGCTACGTCTTGGCACTCATCCGTTATTGGTTCCAGGAGGCGCGATGAGTACCACAAACCCTGAGCACCAAAGAAATTTTTCCCATAGGCCGCTGTGGTGCAGTGGTTAGAGTGCAGTACTGCAGGCTGCTTCTGCTGCCTGCCGGCTGCCTGTAATCTGGCAGTTCGAATCTCACCAGGCTTAAGGTGGACTCGGCCTTCCATCCTTCCGAGGTGGGTCAAATGCGGATCCAGATTGTTGGGGGCAAGAGGCTGACTTTGTAAACCGCTCAGTGTGGGCTGTAAAGTACTGTGAAGCGGTATATAAGTCTTAAGGACTATCGGAATAAGGTAATCATCAACTTATGACCGGCTGGTGACTTTCGGCCGGTCACATTCTCTCACCCCAGCCCACCTCACTGGGTTGTTGTGGGAAAAAAAGAGGAAGAGGAAGGAGTATGGTTTATGTTTGCTGCCATGAAATTGGTTATCAATAATAAAGGAGGGATATTAATAAAATGAAATGCACGGCCCTATATCAGCGTTTCTCAACCTTTAAGATGCGTGGATTTGATCCCCACTGTTTGGATTGGTTTAAGGCTAGAAACCAGTGTTGGGATTCAAAATTTTTGTACTACCAGTTCTGTGGGCATGGCTTGGTGGGCATGGCAGGGGAACGAGACTGTAAAATCCCCATTCTGTCCCCACTCCTGGAGGAAGGATACTGCAAAATCCCCATTCCCTCCCCATCCCACTAACCTGCTTTCCAGCTCTGTTCTCCTGTGCAGGGCAACAAAAGGAGACCCAGCCAATCAGATGAGACTCAATGGGAGGCAGAGAATAAATGGGGTTGGCGGGGCCAGTCAGAGGCGGGATTGGCCGGTTCTCCAAACTACTCAAAATTTCCGCTACTGGTTCTCCAGAACTGCTCAGAACCTGCTGAATACCACCTCTGCTAGAAACCAATTGGCCATGAGTTCCAGTCCTGACTTAGGCGTGAAACCAATTGAGTGGCTTTGGCCCCTCTCTCAGCCCTACGGAGGAAGCCAGGGTAATTCACTTCTAAAAAATTGTGCCAATAAATCCACATGGATTTATCCAGGCAAGTCCCTGTGTGTGAGTCAAGGCAGACTTTTTAGCAGAGGGGGAAATGTCCCCAAACCAAGAGCCCAGTGCCCCCCCTTGAAACCAACAGCTGTTGTGTTTCAGATGTTTGCTTCCCCAGCTGGTCACCCAAATAGAAAGACTCAGCAGAAGTTTTGAAAGAACCCTCTCCTGGGCAGTTGGCTGGCACGGGATCAGTCACCAGCTGAATCAGGAAAAAAAAAAGGTCACCCATCTCTTTTGCCTTTGCAACGAGCCTTCCCAGGCAGAGTCCTTGGCAAGTACGCCCAGCGCCAGGGTCTCAGCAAACTGCAACACGAATATCCAGGTGTTCGGCAGGCTTGTAGAAAAATGCGAGGATGTTGACATAAGAGAGTTGATTTATGAGTCCTGGGGCAGGGGGAGCCAGCCACGCATCTTGCGTGTGTGTGTGTGTGTGTGTGCGCGCGTGTTAGGGAGACAGGGAGAGAAAGATAGACAGACAGACAGACAGATAGATAGATAGATAGATAGATAGATAGATGCAGAAGTATAGGTATAGGTAGGTAGGTAGGTAGGTAGGTAGGTAGGTAGGTGGGTGGGTGGATGGATGGATGGATGGATAGATAGATAGATGCAGAAGTATAGGTAGATAGGTAGGTAGATGATATAGATAGATAGATAGATAGATAGATAGATAGATAGATAGATAGATA
>NW_020769425.1:1016906-1041578 GCF_900518735.1 Pseudonaja textilis | reverse complement strand
GATAGATAGATAGATAGATAGATAGATAGATAGATAGATAGATAGATGCAGAGGTATAGGTATAGGTATACGTAGGTAGGTAGATGATAGATAGATAGATAGATAGATAGATAGATAGATAGATAGATAGATAGATAAACATATTTGTGAATAACTACTGTAACTACTGTTCTTTACAGAGTGTTTGGTTCAGTGGTGGGATTCAATTTTTTTTTACTATTGGTTCTGTGGGCGTGGCTTAATGGGCGTGGCAGGGGAAGAATACTGTGAAATCTCCAGTCAGAGGTGATATTTGCCGGTTTTCTGAACTACTGAAAATTTCCGCTACCTGTCTCCTGGTGATTGGTCCATAATCACCCAGCTGATGTTCATGGCTAAGGTGGGACTAGAACTCATGGTTTCCTCATTTCTAGCCTGTTGCCTTAACCACTAAACCTTTTAGTAGCAGTAAATGGGATGTTGTTTTTCTTAAAGATGTGTAGAGGAGTCTTGATATGGGGAAGTTAGATAAAACAACTTGATTTTGGGGGAAGAAAAAAACGACAAAATAAATCTTCCAATTTTGGCCTTTTTGTTGGTTCCTGGCGATTCATCTGTAGCTTTCTGAAAGTGGTCAGAGGAAGGGAATATGTCTTAAGTCCATGTCAAGAAATAGAGGAAAGTAAACTTAATTTTTTGTTTGCTATTTATGTCATATAGTTGAGGGAAATCTTCAGTTGGTAGCATTCTCACACACATTAACCCACACCCACCCACACTATACATCCAACAAATAGAAAAGGCCATTTACTTTAAATAACACATTGAGAGCTATGATCCCTTTTCGATGACTCAAAATGTTCTTGTCCTTAACATGTTTACCTTAATATATGATTAGGTCCATTTTTTTTTTGAAAGCCCCAGGTGTGTTTGTGTAGCTTTTCAATCAGCACAAGTGAACTGGGTACAATAATGCAAATGTTTTTGCACCTGGAAAGGGGCAGCGATAACCAACTTTCTCAGTGCTAAAAATAAATATTCTTCTTCTGTCTCTGCTTCAGCTTTAGAGTTCTGAATGGTTTGGTGGAAAATGCCTTGGGAATAAAAGAATTTATCTCAATAGGTCTTGCAAATATGTGTGTGTGTGTGTGTGTGTGTGTGTACACTGCTCAAAAGAACAAAGGGAACAGAAAAAGAAGACATCCTAGATCTGAATGAATGAAATATTCTTATTAAATACTTTGCTCATTACATAGTTGAATGTGCCGACAACAAATTCACACAAAAATCACCAATGGAAATCAAATTTAGCAACTCATGGAGGTCTGGATTTGGAGTTACACTCAAAATTAAAGTGGAAAAAAAACACTACAGGCTGATCCAACTTTGATGTAATGTCCTTAAAACAAGTCAAAAAGAGGCTCAGTAGTGTGTGTGGCCTCCACGTGCCTGTATGACCTCCCTACAATGCCTGGGCATGCTCCTGATGAGGCGGCGGATGGTCTCCTGAGGAATCTCCTCCTACACCTGGACTAAAGCATCCCCCAACTCCTGGACAGTCTGTGGTGCAATGTGGCATTGGTGGATGGAGCGAGACATGATGTCCCAGATGTTCTCAATTGGATTCAGGTCTGGGGTCCGGGCAGGCCAGTCCATAGCATCAATGCCTTCATCTTGCAGGAACTGCTGACACACTCCAGCCACGGGAGGTCTAGCATTGTCTTGCATTAGGAGAAACCCAGGGCCAACCGCACTGGCATATGGTCTCACAAGGGGTCTGAGGATCTCATCTTGGTATCTAATGGCAATCAGGCTACCTCTGGCAAGCACATGGAGGGCTGTGCGGCCCCCTAAAGAAATGCCACCCCACCCCATTACTGACCCACTGCCAAACCAGTCATGCTGGAGGATGTTGCAGGCAGCAGAATGTTCTCCACTTTGTCTCCAGACCCTGTCAGGTCTGTCACATGTGCTCAGTGTGAACCTGCTTTCATCTGTGAAGAGCACAGGGTGCCAGTGGTGACTTTGCCAATCTTGGTGTTCTCTGGCAAATGCCAAACGTCCTGCACAATGTTGAGCTGTAAGCACAACCCCCACCTGTGGATGTCAGGCCCTCATACCATCCTCATGGAGTCTATTTCTGACCGTTTGATCAGCCACATGCACATTTGTGGCCCGCTGGAGGTCATTTTTCAGGACTCTGGCAGTGCTCCTCCTGTCCTCCTTGCACAAAGGTGGAGGTAGTGGTCCTGATGCTGGATTGTTGCCCTCCTACAGCCTCCTCCATGTCTCCTGATGTACTGGCCTGTCTCCTGGTAGCACCTCCATACTCTGGACACTACGCTGACAGACACAGCAAACTTTCTTGCCACAGCTCGCATTGATGTGCCATCCTGGATAAGCTGCACTTTCTGGGCCCCTTGTGTGGTTGTAGACTCGGTCTCATGCTACCACTGGAGTGAAAGCACCTCCAGCATTCAAAAGTGACCAAACCATCAGCCAGAAAGCACAGGAACTGAGAAGTGGTCTGTGGTCACCACCTGCAGAGCCACTCCTTTATTGGGGATGTCTTGCTAACTGCCTATGCTTTCCACCTGTTGTCTGTTCCATTTTCACAACATCATGTGAAATTGATTGTCAATCAGTGTTGCTACTTAAGTGGACAGTTTGATTTTACAGAAGTGTGATTAACTTGGAGTTACATTGTGTTGTTTAAGTGTTCCTTTATTTTTTTGAGCAGTGTATGTGTATATATATATATATGGTATTTGGCTTTGTTCGAGTATTTTCCCACGTCATTGTAGTTGTGCTTTTAAAGTTGTAGCAACGTTTCGGCAGAATCTCATCTGCCATCATCAGGCTTCTGTATTGTGTTCATCAGATTAACACAATACAGAAGCCTGTTGATGGCAGATGAAATTCTGACGAAACGTTGCTACAACTTTAAAAGCACAACTATAAATATGTGGGAAAATACCCAAACAAAGCTGAATACCATACATATACATCCATACATATACATATACATCCATCCATCCATACATCCATCCATCCATCCATACATATATTGCTTTTGGAAATGCAAAGAACAATAACAGTGGGAGCAGTGCATAGGCCTGTGTACATTGGTGTAATAGCTTTCTAACAAGTTATTCCACATCTTAGAAATCAAAGGTCTTCCTGTAATTGTATATAAAAATACTGAAAATGAAGCAACACCCTCTGAGTGTTTTGGAGAAGACAAAGTTGAAAAATCTAGACAGATGGCAGTTGAATCGAATCAGCAATATACTGTAGAATGAAGGATGAAATAGAAAATGCATGTTTCTTTTGAGATAAAACAAAATTTAGTATAGACAGATAGCAATAGCACTTAGAGTTATATAGCGTTCAGAGAGGGCTTTACTGCCTTCTCTAATCGCTTTATAGAGTCAGCGTTTTGGCCTCAACAATCGGGGTCTTCATTTTACCAACCTTGGAAAGATGGAAGGCTGAGTCAATCTTGAGCCTGTCCGGATTGAACTACCTGTAATACTGCATTCTAACCACTGTGCACCATGGAAGGGAGGGAGGGAGGAAGGAAGGAAGGAAGGAAGGAAGGAAGGAAGGAAGGAAGGAAGGAAAACAGCAATAGTAATAGCACTTAGACTTATCTACCACTTCACAGTGCTTTACAGCCTCTCTAAACAGTTTACAGAGTCAGCCTCTTGCCCCCAACAATCTGGGTCCTCATTTTACCCACCTCAGAAGGAGGGAAGGCTGAGTCAACTTTGAGCCGGTCAGGATTGAACTCCTGGCTGCAGGCAGAATTACTCAACTATTTTGCATTTTACAGGTAAATTATTTTCCTTTTCAAGATATTTCACCAAGCGCTGCTGTGGGAGAGAAAATCGTGATCTTAAACATCAGACATTATTTTTTAGATCTCTAACACCAGGGCTGGGTTGCTACCGGTTCGCTCCGGTTCACATGAACTGGTAGCTAATTTTATCATTTTTAATTACCGGTTCAGCAAACTGGTAAATCCCACCCCTGGCTCCCAGGAGGCCTCTATTTGGATGCCAGGTAAGTACAGAGCCCACATGGAGGCTCGGAGAGGGCAAAAACTGGACCTCCTAGAAGTTCCAGAAGGCCAGAAACAGGCCCATTTTTGCCCTCCTGGAGGCTCAAGGAAAGCCTCCGGAGTCCGGGGAGGACAAAAACATCCCCCCCACCATGGTGCAGAAGGCTGACTAGGCCACACCCACCATGGCCACGCCCACCCAGCAACTGAGCAGAGAAACAGTCACTGAAATTTTTGAAGCCCACTCCTGCCTAACACAGAAGCAAAGGCCTTGTTGCTGAAACCTCAGCGGGGATTTCTCTTTATCAAACCATTTATTTAATTAGCAAAGTGTTTACCAGCTTTCTTTGAGCTCCCATTGCCAGTCCTCTGTGGTAAGTAAGGCCAGGAAACAGACACCATGAGGATTACTGGTACACTAGTTTGTTGTTATAAGGCAGGAGGACCTGACAACTTTAAGATTTGTGGACTTCAACTCCCAGAATTCCCCAGTCAGCATGGGGAAATCTCTCAGAATGGCTGGCTGAGGGATTCTGGGAGTTGAAGTCCACAGGTCTTCAGAATGGCCATGGTTGTTAAGCTGTGATTCATTTAACAACCATGGCCAAAAAAAAAAGGTTTTAAAATCAGGTGCCATTCACTTATCAACCACCTTGCTTAACAATGGAAATTTAACAGGTTAACAGAGTTGGAAGGGACCTTGTAGGTCATCTAGTCCAACCCCCTCACCCAGGCAGGAGCCTCCATACCATTTCTGACAGATGGCAGTCCAATCTCTTCCTGAAAGCCCCCAGTGATGAAGCTCCCACAACTTCTGAGGGCAACTTCTGTTCCATGGGTTGATTGTTCTCAGTGTCAGATAATTTCTCCTTATTTCCAGGTTGAATCTCTCCTTGTTCAGTTTCCATCCATTAATCCTTGTCTGACCTTCAGGTGCTTTGGAAAATAGCTTGACCTCTTCCTCTCTCTGGTAGTCCCTCAGATATTGGACCACTGCTATCATGTCTCCCTTGGTCCTTCTCTTCACTAGACTAGCCATGCCCAGTTCCTGCAACTGTTCTTCATATGTTTTAGCCTCCAGTCCCCTCATCATCCTGGTTGCCCTTCTCTGCACCCTTTCTAGAGTCTCAACATCTTTTTTATAGTGTGGTGACCAAAACTGGATGCAGTACTCTAGGTGTGGTCTTACTAAGGCTTTATAGAGTGGTATTAGTACCTCCCTTGATCTTGATTGTATCCCTCCGTTAATGCAGTTTAGGATTGCATTGGCTTTTTTGACTGCCGCTGCACACTGCTGGCTAATATTTAATTGATTGTCCACTAAGACTCCAAGAATTCTGGCCCCAATTGTGGTCGTAATTCGAGGACTACCCATACTGGTGGACAACATAATCCTTTCCTTGTTTTTAACAGCTAGCAGAGCTGGTGCTGAAACCTGCAGTTTAGATAAATAAGGGAAGCAAAGAGGAGTGCCAAGGTTTATAATACGAGATGAAGCTAAGGCAAGCGTTCAGTTTGCCATCCAGCACAATGACCTTACACATGTCTCTGTGTGTCTCACCCATCTGTCCAATTTCCAAATGAGTTACTGGAAGTGCGTTCCAGATTCTCACCAAGGCAGGTGTGCTTAATGGCAGAGCTGTCTACTCCAGTAGAGCACCTGTGGCAATCCAGGCAAACCAAAACATGAAAACGCCGCAGGTTATTGCAGCCATGCCCACCTGGTTCTGTATTACTGTGTGAGCCTTGTTTTACCAAAAGGGAGGAGAAAAATAATAATAATAATGAAGTCCTTCACTTCTCCCAGAAGGGGTCATTTGTCTCAAAGGTGTTGAAGCTGGTTTGGTACCTTTTAATCCCCAAGCTGAATCCGTGGTGGCTTGGATGTCTCCTGATACCTGTTTTAATACCTACTAGTTTTCTTAAAACAATAAATATTTGTTTTTAAAAAAATCCTGGAAAGAGAAGGTGCTGTGAAACAAAGCATCAGCCTGAAGAATTATTCGTATGTATGTATGTATGTATGTATGTATGTATGTTATTCAGCTTTGTTCGGCTATTTTCCCACGTCATTGTAGTTGTGCTTTTAAAGTTGTAGCAACATTTCAGCAGAATCTCATCTGCCATCATCAGGCTTCTGTATTGTGTTCGTCTGTGAGTCAGACTTTTACAGTTGTTTCAGTTTTAAATTTGGGGATAGCCTACTGCTGTGCCAGAATGGCTTTTTCTTCATCCTGATTGGTTGGGAGTCTTGGTCTGTGTTTATTGGTCTTGGAGTTTGCTGTGTTCTGCTTGATTGGTGTTTCTAATATCTTCTGTCTGTTTTGTGGCTTTTTTGTGTGTCTTGATTGGCTGGCAACATTGTGTTCCTGTATTGGAGGCTTTTAGTGCAGCTTGGCTCCGAGTAAATGGACGGCTATCATTTGTTAGGAAGCTAGGTTTCATCTGGGTGCCTGGTTGGGGTGTGTTTGAGTTGGAGATATCAGGGGGGATCTGTTTGTGCCCAGGTGTTTGCCTGGCTAGTGATGTGGAGATTTTCTTGTTTGAGAGTCCAGGCTTCTAAATAATTGACAGTCTGGTGGAATCATTCTCTTCTATTCATGCTTTCAGGTCTTTTTTCAATCTCCATGGCTTCTCTGATAATTCTGTGGCTGGGGTTTTCTATAGTGGCTAGGGTTTTGGTGCCACTGAAGTTGATGCTATGACATGTGGCTTTCATGTATTGGACTAGTGAGGAAGTGGATTCCACCTTTTTTAATGCATTTTTGTGTTCATCCAGTTCCCATTTTACAGGCCTTTACAATTACTAAGTGAAACACTGCAGTTGTAAAGTTAGTAACACGGTCGTTAAGAGACTCTGGCCCTTTCCCCATGGACTCAGTTGTGAAAAGGTCACAAGAGTTCATCACATAACCCCAGGGACACTGCAACCATCATAAATATGAGACAAGTTGCCACGCATCTGAATTTTGATCACGTGACCACGGGCAATGCTACAACGGTCGTAAGCATGAAAAAACAGTCATCGATCACTTTTTCCCCCCAGTGCCATTGTAACTTCAAATGGTCACTAAATGAACTGTTGCAAGTCGAGGACTACCTGTATTGCCTTGCATTGTGGGGCTAGACCCATGATGGCAAACCTATGGCACACATGCCGGAAGTGGCAAGCAGAGCCATTTTTGCTGGCAGGCAAGAGATTGCCTGGAACAGACCTACTGTGCATGCGCACGTGCCCCCTGCCAGTCAGCTGATTATTGGGCATCTGCTGTGCATGCGCAGGGGGACACGCATGCATAGGAGACATGCATGAATGCAGAGAGTTGTGTGCACATGCGCAGAGACGTGCGGTGTGGGTTGTCATGCACGCATGCGTAGGGGGGCGCATGCACATTGCATTATGGGTACAGACACGCATGCAATGAGGAAGAGGTTTGCCATCACTGGGCTAGACTGAACTCTGCATTTTCTGGAAAACATTCATTGCACTCTTAGCAATGCCCTTTGCAAATGGTTTTTGATTAAGAGCTGCCTGCTGACTAACCCAGCAGCCTCTCCTTGCAAACTCAGTGAGTTGTTTTCCCCTAGGATTTTATTACCTCAGGTGTATTTCCAATTGGAGGGATGCTGTGGGCAAGCTTGCAATTGATTAAAAGCTGCTCTGTTTATGCACCTGCCCGCTCCCACCCCCCTCCAAGGATTTCAAAGGTAGGGAACATGCCAGTAGAGAGGGAAAAAAGCATGAAGAGAGCCACCCTCCCTCCCTACCCCCGCCCCACTGACATGGTTGTAAAATTAATTTCCTCCTTAGGGGAAATCAAGTGAAGTGGCATATAAACAATTCTCCAAAGCAGTTGAACTGCATCTCCAGTGGTGCAGGTGTTCAAAAAAAAAAAAAAAAAATCAAGGATGTTTATCAGTGGATTCCGGGAGCTGCCAAGGAAGTGAGATGCAAATCCTTTTGGAAACTCTTTTATTTATTTATTTTTTGGTTTTGTTTTGTTTTGAAAAGTCACCAGTTCGAATCGCTCACCAAGTCTAAACAAACGCAAAAAACTAGGCTTCGTTTCCCAACTGACTATTAGGAAGGCACTGCATCCTTTCCAACTTTTCTGCCTTCAGCCCTTTAGGAAATAAGTTTTCTTTTGCATATTGCATCCTTGAAAGTTTATTTTTTTTACAAGTCACGGCATGTCGTGATAAGCCACAGGATTAAAGCAAACAAACAAAGAAAAAAGATAGCATGGGCCAAAAGTTTTGGGCACAACGTTGAGTTAGAGGAGTGGGAAAAAATATGGAATATAAATTATAAGATAACAAAATCGGCGGCCTATAAAGAAAATCAACATAAAATGTTTTACTGCTGGGACGTGGCGCCCACAAGATTGGCTAAGTTTTACCTTAATTTAGATCCAAAATGTTGGAAATGCAGACAAAAACAAGGTACCTACTATCACACATGGTGGTTTTGCCCCGAAGTGAAAAAATACTGGAAGAAAATACAAAAATGGATACAGGATTTAATTGGAAATCAGAATAGAATAGAATAGAATAGAATAGAATAGAATAGAATACTTTATTGGCCAAGTGTGATTGGACACACAAGGAATTAGTCTTGGTGCAAATGCTCTCAGTGTACATAAAAGAAATGATACATTCGTTAAGAATCAAGAATCATAATGTAACACACTTAATGATAGTCATAGGGTATAATCAGCAATCAAATCATACTAGGAAACAGTCAATATAAATTGTAAGGATACAAGCGACAAAGTTACAGTCCTACAATCAAATGTGGGATGGGATGGGTGATAAGTAGTGATGAGAAGATTAACAGTAATAGTAGTGCAGACTTTGTAAATAGTTGGAGAGTGTTGAGGGAATTATTTGTTTAGCAGAGTGATGGCGTTTGGGAAAAAACTGTCCTTGTGTCTAGTTGTTTTGGTGTGCAGTGCTCTATAGCATTGTTTTGTGGGAAGGAGTTGAAACTGTTTATGTCCGGGATGTGAGGGGTCTGTAATAGACAGAATTTCCCCCAGAATTATTCCTCCTAGGGGTAATTAAAGGTAAATATAACAAAAGGACAAAGTATTTGATGCTACATATAAAAACAGCATCCAGAATAGCCTTTGCGCAATGATGGAAGAAAGAACACATACCATCTGAAGACCTAATAATAATAATAATAAAAAAATGAGTGTGTGGAAATGGATAGGATGACTATAGAATTAAAGCAAAAAGAAGATTCTGAATTCTATGAAATAGGGGAAAAATGGTATGACTGGATAACGGAAAGAAATAAGAAAAGAAAATGTACTATATATGTTATGTCCTGAAGACCTTCTGGAGTTCTCACTCAGGTCCGTTCACTTGAGTGGGCGTTTCTTCCCCTCCCTTCATTGGTTGGTTCTCCCCAGCAGCCAGCTATAAAAGCAGGCTGCGGGGTCCAACCCGCTGCTGATTGCTGCGAGCCAGTCCCAGGCGTGGCAAGCACGGTCAGCCCTTTATTATTATAATAAAGTACTGTTGCACTCATGCTCTGGTCAAGCCTCTCATTTCCCAAACTTAACACTGGCGACGAGGATGGGATGGCTACCAGAAGCACCGTGCAACCGCTGAGTCACTAGCCGCCGATCCGCAGCCAGAGAGAGCGATTGGCCGGCGTTAGAGCAACGCTGATCCGCAGCCAGAGAGAGCGGTCAGCGGACGAAAGAGCAAACAAAAAGAGCAAACGCTGATCCGCAGCCAGAGAAAGCGGTCAGCAAGCGAAGAGAAGCGAACGCTGGTCCGCAGCCAGAGAAAGCGGTCAGGTTCGAAAGTTAGAAGCGTCTGTAGCCGCTTGTTAGCCCTGCTACAGGGAAAGTGAAGCGCTGCGAGCCGCAGCCGCTCAAATCAGGCGCGAAATTCAAACGGTCACTGTTTGAATTTCAAACCTAAAGGTACAGCACAGCGCTGTAGCCAAGTCACTGACGCCCACACAGGCGCGAATCCAAACGCCGCCAACGGCTAACAGCCAAACGTGGTTAACCCAGAGAGAAGAGAGGATCGCGAAAAGCCTCTCCTGAGCTGAAAGCACTTGCCTACACTGGCACTAAACATTGGCAGCTGCCCCAGAGAGATTTTTTCCCACAGGTAGTTCAACCGGTCCCAGCAGCATGAGTTCCAACCCAGTCTTTCTGGCGTTCAAGCCAGACGAAGAAAAGTGGGAATCGTATAAGAACCGCTTTAATCATTATATCGACGCGGTTGGCCTGGCGGATGCGGGAGAGCATCGGAAAAAATCCTATTTCCTAATCTACTGTGGGGCCACCGTCTACGATACTGCCACGGCACTCGTGGCTCCTCGCGAGCTGAAAAACGTCCCGTGGTCCGAGTTACTCGAAGTCCTCACGAACCACTACGCTCCCAGGCCCTCACAGATCGCCAGAAGATTCACCTTCCGCATGAGGAAGCAATCGAGCAAGGAGACCATCAATGAGTATATGGCCGCTCTCCGAACAGCTGCATTGCATTGTGGGTTTGGAACCTACCTGGAGGATATGCTCCTCGATCAACTAGTCTGCGGGGTCAAGGACCTCCATTTGCAAAGGCGCCTTCTCGCCAAAAAAGACCTCAACCTCGCACAAGCAGTCGAGGAGGCCTTAGCAGCGGAGTTGGCTACGAACTCAGCCACCGAAATCCAGGGCCCAAGTGCCAAGATGACTTCGCTCCCAGTCCACTCCGAAGAGGTAGTAGCGGAAGAAGCCATCAGTGAAGAGAACGATGTCCACCGCCTCGCCAACGACAGACGGGCGCAGGTAGGAGCCAAACTAGACAACATCGGTCCGTCCAAGCACGTCACCCTGTGCCTAGCCTGTGGGGGATGTCACCAGAGGGCCACCTGCAAGTTTAAAGGAGCCACCTGCAATAACTGTCATAAAAGGGGACACATCGCGAGAGTCTGCCAAGCCCCCCAAGGCACAGCACAAAGGCACCCCCCCTCACACTCGGGGCCACAGAGGCAAGTATTAAACTGTCGCACGCACCACCTTGCCAAACGCACGTGCCACGCTGTTAGTAAAATTTCTCTCTCCGTTTCCCTAGAAGGTAAACCGTGCCGCATGGAGGTGGACACAGGGTCAGCGCTCTCAATAATCTCGTGGAACACCCTCAAGAGGCTCCAACCCAGCCTATCCACGAGCCGGCTCCAGAGATGCCAGTTTAGCCTGAAGGACTACCAGGGAAAGACCATTCCTGTAATCGGCAGAGGCAAGTTCCATGTCAGTTTTAGAACTTTTAAAGGCCACCTACCTCTAGTGGTAGTTAACGGTAACTTACCCACCTTATTGGGGCTCGATTGGTTCCCCCATCTCGGCCTAGGGCTAACAGGAGTCCATGCTGTCTCAACCTCAGACACTGACTCCTTATTCGCTGATTACTCAGATGTGTTCAGCGAAGAGCTGGGGTGTTATAACGGTACCCCCATCTCATTTTCAGTTGACCCCCAGGCAGTCCCAATCCGACTAAAACCGCGTAGAGTTCCATTCGCTATTCGGCCAAAACTTGATGCAGAATTGGATAAACTATTAAAACAAGGGGTCATTGAGCCAACAGATTTCGCCAAGTGGGAGACGCCCATTGTCACACCCCTCAAAAAAGATGGTAGCCTGAGAATTTGCTCGGACTACAAGACGACAATCAATAAATTCTTACAAGTTAGCACTTATCCGGTGCCCGTCATTCAACATTTATTACACACATTCGAACCGGGCACCATTTTCGCAAAATTGGACATGTCTCAAGCATATCAGCAGTTCCCTGTTGATAACCAAACAGCGGAACTCCAGACCATTGTCACTCACAGGGGTGCCTTCAGATGCAAGCGTCTCCAATTTGGCGTAAGTGTTGCCCCAGGTATTTTTCAATCCCTCATGGAGCGGATTTTACAGGGCCTCCCTGGTGTAGTACCCTACTTCGACGACATCTTAGTCTCGGCCAGGGACAGACCCCAACTCTTTCAGAGAGTTCGAGCAGTTCTAGAGAGGTTCAGACAGCATGGCCTCAAGTTGAAAAAAGAAAAATGTGCCATTGCCACGAGACAGGTGGACTTTCTGGGTTATAAAATTGACGCCTCTGGCATTCACCCACTGGAGTCCAAGGTTAAGGCAATCCACGACGCACCCACTCCAACCTCCAAAACAGAACTGCAGGCTTTCTTGGGGCTATTGAATTTTTACGCATCTTTCTTGCCCCACAAGGCATCAGTAGCTGAACCCCTACACAGATTACTGGACAAAAAGTCACCATGGCACTGGGGGCACAAAGAAGACCAGGCTTTTCACGCCGTCAAATCTCTAATCACATCAGAGGCCGTTCTTATCCAGTTCGACCCCAACCTCCCTCTAGTTCTAGCAGCGGACGCGTCCCCTTTTGGGATCGGGGCGGTCCTTAGCCACAGACTTCCCAATGGCGCCGAGGCCCCCATCGCCTTTTTCTCAAGAACGCTCTCCACCACGGAGCGCAACTACAGCCAGATCGATAAGGAAGCCCTAGCAGCTGTCGCAGCCGTGAAAAAATTTCACGAATTCCTTTTCGGCCATTTTTTTGAACTGGTTACTGACCACAAGCCCCTCCTGGGCCTACTAGCCGGCGACAAACAGACCCCTCAAGTTCTTTCCCCGAGAATGACAAGGTGGACCCTCTTCCTAGCAGCCTACTCCTACAGACTTATACACCGCCCGGGTAAGACGCTATCCCACGCCGACGCTCTCAGTCGCTGCCCCTTACCAGCCCCGGCTGAAGACCCTGCTCCTATACACGCCATTTTCGAAATCACCCAGTTGGACCTACCCCTTACTGCCATGGACATTGCTGCCAAAACCAAGGCAGATCAAACGCTTGCCCAGGTGCTCGACTGGGTAAGGAGGGGGTGGCCGGGTGGTAATGTTGAAAATAAATTCACACCTTTCAAGACTCGCATGCAGGAGCTGTCCAGTCTGCAGGGCTGTCTACTGTGGGGCACTCAAGTGATCATCCCAGCATCACTACGGACCCGAGTCCTGGAAGCGCTGCACGAGGGACATCCTGGCATTGTGAGAATGAAGGCACTAGCACGCAGCTACGTGTGGTGGCCGGGTCTCGACGAGGACATTGTCAATTGGGTAAGTTCCTGCATCACTTGTCAGGAATCCCGTCCTGCTCCCCCCATCACCACCCCTACTAGATGGGAAAATGCCAGCGCCCCATGGTCTAGAATTCATATCGACTTGGCCGGCCCCGTGCATGGGAGGATGTTCCTAGTGGTCGTGGACGCCTATTCCAAATGGATTGACGTAGCACAGTTGTCCACGACCACCACACTAGCAATCACCAACGTGTTAACACGCCTGTTCGTAACGCACGGGCTACCCGACTCCATTGTCTCGGACAACGGCCCGCAGTTCGCATCGACCGAGTTCAGCCGTTTCGCTGCCAACCTGGGTATCCGCCACATTTTCACAGCCCCATTTCATCCTGCCAGTAATGGGTTGGCTGAAAGGGCCGTCAGGACCACTAAAGAAGCCCTGGCTAGGTTCAGCAAGGATGACTGGCACCACAAACTCTCGCGGTTCCTGATGAGCCAACACTCAACTCCTTGTTCAGTCACCAATAAGTCCCCAGCGGAGCTCCTGATGGGCCGGCGTCTGAGGACTGTATTGGACAGACTTCACCCACAATACTGCCCTGACTCTCCCCTCGCTTCCACGTCGGGGGTTAGACATTTTATCTTACAGGAGCCAGTGTTCGCGAGGAACTTCGCTGGAGACCCCCTGTGGATTCCGGGCGAGATCGTAGCAGTCACCGGGCCGCGTTCATATCGGGTCAGATTGGAGGATGGCCGCGTCTGGAGGAGGCACATAGACCAACTACGCAGGCGCCACAGCACCCTCACCAGTAGAGATCCGGAGTCCCCAGCCGAGGAGAGACCTCAGCACCAACCCCACATCCATATCGTACCCGGCGACCAGTCTGCTCCATCAGCCGTTCCCGACAGCCCGACCACAGACAGCAGCGCCCAGACGATCGACCAGCCAGACCCGGTCCTCGGGAGCTCACCCCCGGTAACCAACCCGTCGAGCCCTGAGCATGCCCGCACCGAGGAGCATGTTGGTGACACTATGCCGACTCCGCCTGCCCAGGCAGACCCGGGTCAAACAGACAGTGTTCCTGAACTGCGCCGTTCCGGGCGCCAACACAAGCCCCCTGCCTACCTCAAGGACTATGCGTGTTCGCATCTGGGGGGAAGGGGTGTTATGTCCTGAAGACCTTCTGGAGTTCTCACTCAGGTCCGTTCACTTGAGTGGGCGTTTCTTCCCCTCCCTTCATTGGTTGGTTCTCCCCAGCAGCCAGCTATAAAAGCAGGCTGCGGGGTCCAACCCGCTGCTGATTGCTGCGAGCCAGTCCCAGGCGTGGCAAGCACGGTCAGCCCTTTATTATTATAATAAAGTATTGTTGCACTCATGCTCTGGTCAAGCCTCTCATTTCCCAAACTTAACAATATAGGTGCAAAAAGAATAGAAATAGAATGTATAGATAATATTTACATGGAATCCGGGGTGGGATTCAAATTTCTTAACAAGTGGTTCTGTGGGCATGGCCTAATTTGTGGGTGTGGCTTGGTGGTCATGTGACTGGCTGGGCATGGCTTGCTGACTGGGCATGACTTGGTGGTCATGTGACTGGGTGGTCGTGGCTTGTATGTAAATATTATAAATATTTATGTAAATATTGCATTTTTCATAAAAAAGAGAGCAACTTTTGCCCAAAAGTGGGCCAAGCAGACAGGCAGATTGAGTTGCTCACAGAATCACAGATTCACTCAGAGATCTACCTTTCTGCGATCTGCTACCTGAGTCTGCACTGAAAAATAGAAGCTTCAGTTCTAAGGAAGGTTTGGCTCTGTTTTTAGATTAGCTAGAAAGCAAGAAATCGAACGATTTCCTAGTTTCTAGCTAATCTAAATCTCCAGGCATAGCAGAACAGCTGATGGTCGGGTGGGGGGGAAATGGGAAAAATAGCTATATTTTTCCAGGCAAGTTTGATGGCGCGCATGCCAGGTAAGGAGTGAATGGGCGGGGAAGGGAGGGGAGGGGCAAGCCAGCAGCACGATTTGCCAGTTCTCTGAACTGGGCAGAATCCTACAAACCAGTTCTATAATTGCAACGTGTCGGCTCTTAGCTGCAAGGGGAATGAATGAGGGACATTGCATACTTCTGATTACAGGTAGTCCTCGACTTAGGACCACAACTGAGTCCAAAATTGCCATTGCTAAGCGAGACGGTGGTGAAGTGAGCTTTGTTCTGCTTTATGACCTTTCTTTGCCACAGGCGTTAAGAGAATCTCTGCCGTTGTTGTCTTAGTAACACGGCCGTTAAGGTGAATCTGGCTTCCCCCTTGATTTTGCTTGACCAGAAGGTCGCCAAAGGGCATCGCGTAACCCTGGGACACACAGCAATGGTTGTAAGTATGAAGCGGTTGCCGAGCATGTGGGTTTTGATCACGTCCCCGTGGGGGATACTGCAATGATCATAAGTGTGAAAAATGGTTGCAGTGGGTCACTTTTTTCATGCCGTTGTAACTTCAAACACTCAGTAAACAAGTAAACGCTTGTAGTTTTTCCACCGTGCAATCTGAGGGAATTTTTCCCTTTATAGATATTCTAGTGAAGCAGCAGAAACAAGAAATACAGCACATCAAATCCTAATAATACAAAGGTTCTAGTCAGGGGTGGGCTTCAAAAATTTTAGCTACCAGTTCTCTGTCTGGTTGCTGGGTGGGCGTGGCCGTGGTGGGCATGGCCTAGTCGGCCTCCTGCACTATGATGAAGGGGGTGTGTGTTTGCCCTCCCCAGGCTCTGGAGGCTTTGCTTGAGCCTCTGGGAGGGCGAAAATAACCTCCCCAGGCTCCAGAGGCCCTCTGGAGGCCAGAAACAGGCCTGTTTCCAGCCTTCCAGAACTTCAGGGAGGCCTGTTTTTCACCTTCCCCAGGCTCTGGAGGCTTTCCTTGAGCCTCTGGGAGGGAAAAAACAGCCTCACTGGGCTCTGGAAACTCTCTGGAGGCCTGTTTCTGGCCTTCTGGAGATTCTAAGACAGGGTGGGATTCTACCAATTCGCACCTATTCTCTAGAACCGGTTGTTAACATTCTAAGCAGTTCGGAGAACCGGTTGTTAGAAGAAATTACTGGCCTAATCCTGTAAGGAAGGCAGGAAGGAAACATTCTGGTGTTGCTTACAGAAACGGCCTCTCTGTTAACCCTTATTATATTCTTGGCAGGACTAGACTTCCTGTCTCAGGAACGCCACTGGAGTTTTCTTTCCCTCCTTTGCTGGTACTTTGCTTGTGTGGAGTGACCATTCAAAGTTACAATGGCACTGAAAAATGTGACTTATGACCATTTTCCACACTTACAACCATCCACGCCCACAAAACTGGTTGTTAAAAAATTTGAATTCCACCCCTGCTCTAAGAGGCCTGTTTTTCACCCTCCCCGAGCCTCCGTGTGGACCCTGTACTTACCTGGGATCCAAAGCGGACTGTGTGGGGACTCCTGAGAGGAATGGGATGGGGTGGGCGGGGCCTGCCACAAGTAGGATTTGCCAGTTCACTGAACCGGCCGTAAAGCAGCCATAAAATTAGCTACGGGTTCGCCCGAACCAGGACGAACCAGTAGCAGCCCACCCCTGGTTCTAGTTGTACAACATCCCTCAATGTGATCCTTTACAGATTCTTTCGGAGTGAACCTTGCACAAATGAAGTATTTTTTGTTTTTAATTCAGAGAGTTGCAGCTCCAATACTTCTGGAGTAGACTTTTGGCTAGTCTCTAAATGTGTGGGAAAATTATTAAAAAACATTTGACAGCTGATATATATGTATATGTATATATGTATGATATATATGTATATATGAAGTGCCTTAACTGGAAAGGCTTGGTGTGGACATTGGCAGATGATCTATTTATGAACATCTTACACTCAAATGGAGGGACATGTTTGGGCTGAGGCTTTGCAGACGTCTGTGGACCTGTGTTCCTTCTCTTATTGTCTGTCTTGATTCAGGTAGTCCTCAACTTACAATAGTTCACTTCATGACCGTTTAACTTACAACAGCACTGAAGAAAGTCACTTATGTGTAGGAGATGCCTAGGCTGAGCCCGAGGGAGGGGACAAATGCGTTATCAGTCCTGAGTCCTTTAGCACCCACAAATCCAGCCCACCTTGAATTCTTTATCAACCGCTAAATTGCCTTAACTGTTAGTAGTTCAGATTCTTGTATAGAGCTTAAGCTTGCGATAAATCTTTATATTCATTCGAACAGCCTGGATCTTATGATTTTCCTGGCACTTGACATTATGACCATTAATGTTAATGCTTTATTTTACTGTAACAGAGAGAATTGGAAGTCAATGCTTCTTTTTCTTTCTTTTTCCTTATCTTTCCTCACTTCTCTTCCCCATTTCCCTCCCCTCCACTGCTCCTCTATTTACTTTTGTATTTTACAATACTCTACAATTCAATAAAAATGTTTATATAACATTGTGACTGTTTTCCCACACTTACAACCGTTGCAGTATTCTTACATCACATGATCCAAATTCAGATGCTTGGCAACTGGCTTATATTTATGATGGGGTCATGTGATCCAGTGGTAAAATTTCAAAAAAAAATTACTACCAGTTCTGTGGGCGTGGCTTTGTGGGCATGGCAGGGGAAGGTTACTGCAAAATCCCCATTCCCTCCCCATTCCTGGTGAAAGGTTACTGCAAAATCCCTTTCCCTCCCCACCCCACTAACCTGCTTTCCAGCTCCGTTCTCCTGTGCAGGGCAAAGAAGACCCAGCTCAGACTCGGGAGGCAGAGAATAGATTGGAGTGGGGCCAGTCAGAGGTGGGATTTGCTGGTTCCCCGAATTACTCAAAATTTCTGGTATCGGTTCTCCAGAACTGGTCCGAACCTACTGCATACCACCTCTGATGTGACCTTTCGCAACCTTCTAACAAGCAAAGTCAATGGGGAAGCCAGATTCATTTAAGAACCACGTTACTCACTTAACAAATGCAGTGATTCGCTTAACTGTGGCAAGGAAGGTTGTCAAGGAAGATGGGGCAAGGCTCACTTAACAACTGTCTCGCTTAGTAACAGGAATGTTGGGGTCAACTGCGGTCATGTCGAGGTCTGCCTGTGTTAGGAAAGCTCTGTGAAGCTTCTTTAAAGTTGTATCGGGAGAAATCACTCTCCAAAGTTCCTGCAGTTTTATAAAACATATGAATTTAATGCGGGGAGTCCCAATAACGGGTCATTTCTTGAGCTGATCAGGGAAATTAATTTCAGACTGGCAGCTTGCTACTCAGATGACAGATGATTTGCAAGATACCAGATTGAAATGACAGGTTGTGTGTGCAGATTTATGGCGATGACTGATTATTTGCAAAGCAGACTCCTTGATGCAATAAAACATTAGCCTGGTGGAACATAAAAAAGCATTTTTTGACATACCGGCATATGTCTTACACTTTCAAGACTTCATTTTGAGTCCTGAGAAAATTATCCATTATATTTCACTGGCAGTCATGTTTTTGTCTAAAGAGCATGTGTTGCTACACCCTTGTGTAACATGACATTCAAATTTAGAACCCCAGTAAGAATGAGTGGATATGGATGCAGCAGGCTTGGAGACCTGGGAGTTTAACATCTTTAATTCTGGATGGGATTATACTGCCCCAGACAGATCCTATGTGTAACTTGCTGGTTCTCTTAGACACATGACTCCTGCTCAAAGAGCAGGTGGCAGTTGTGGCTTTGGAAAGCCTTGCATAGCTTTGTGTTCTGCTACATGGCAACTCGTAAAACATTCCTATGCCTGTTTTCGAGTTGCCATAAACAAGGGTGGGGGGAAATCAGAAGGACCAGTATGGCAGTTGAAAACCAGAAGTACATTTCATGCTTATCTTACAAAGATTGTAGCTAGGCTACTGGATCTTTTGCCTGCGAAAATCCTTCATTGGAGAACGGGATTGATGACACCCAGCTGGTGAATGTTCTTCATTGGAGAATCTGATTTATGACACACCCAGGGGGAGGGGGGAAACAGGGTCACAGGTGACTATAAATTACGTATGCCAGAATTGGCTTCATTTAGGTTAATGCCAACAGGTTGCTCCTAATAAATCTTTTGGATTCTTTTGAAGCTTGACTTGAGGCTCATGATTTAATTAGGGCAATCACCGGAACCTTGACACTGCACTTGTGTTCTATCCTTTCCTGGATTTTGAGTCCCTATGCTCATCTTGCGTTTGGACTACTGCTATGCACTGTACCTGGCTACCTTAGAAGGGTATTTGGAAGCTACATCTGGCACAGAACATAACTGTGCAGACAGTTCCTAGGCTGGTCCATGTAACACCGCTGTTGGGCAAACTGCACTGGTTGCTGGTTTGCTTCCAGGTTCAATTCAAGGTGCTGGTTATCACAAGGACAGACACAGACTTCCATGGACAGTTAGGACTGCAGAAACGAATAATGGCAACCCAACTCGCCTTCTATTGTACACCACATGAGTCAGAAAGAGAGCTGAGAAAATATCTTCAGACACCTCACATCCTGGACATAAATGGTTTCAACTGCTCCCCTCAGGATGGTGCTATACTGCATTGCGTGCCAAACCAACTAGACACAAGGGCAGCTTCTTCCCTTGAGCCATCACTCTGCTAAGTGTTATTCCCAAGGATATTTACCCATGCGGTAGGGATGTATTACTATTATCCTTCTCATCTTTCCTATTACCTTCTCCTTTTGATATCTTGTGATTTATCATCACTTTGTTGTTTGTATGTACACTGAGAGCTTACGCACCAGAGACAAATTCCTTGTGTGTCCAATTACACTTGGCCAATAAAGAATTCTATTCTATTCTATTCTATTCTATTCTATTCTATTCTATTCTATTCTATTCTATTCTATTCCATTCCATTCCATTCCATTCCATTCCATTCCATTCCATTCCATTCCATTCTTTTTCTTTGAGGAGGATGAAGAAAATATTTTGCTTCTCACCCAAGAAGCTTCATCAGTTTTGATGGCAAGGGGATGGAAAGATAGGGGGGGATAGAAGGCTTGTATTTCTTTGCAATCATCTGATGGTTAGCACTCCCTTTGAGAGCTCTTGAGGCCACTTGGGGATTTACCTATGCTCTCAGGGTCACCCCAGTGAGGGTGCAATTGGTTGTGAAATCTTCTTGGAACTGCTGAAAGGGCTGTCTTGTAGACTGGAGATACCGTGTTTCCCTGAAAATAAGACCTAACCAGAAAATAAGCCCTAGCATGATTTTTTCCAGTTGCTTCTAATATAAGCCCTACCCCACCCCCCAAAATAAGCCCCAGTTAAGTTCATCAGCCAGACGGACACATTTAGCACCATACTTCCCTGAAAATAATACCTAACTGGAAAATAAGCCCCAATGCATCTTTTGGAGCAAAAAGTAACATTAAGACCTGATCTTATTTTGGGGGGAAGCATGGTAAGTGGTGTCTTATTCCTCCCCCTCTATTTGAGGGAAAGGGGTTCAATTCTAACACAGATGGATTCTTTTACCCCTCTTTCAAACCAATGGTCCCTCTCTATCCAAAATGTGGACTTTGCCGTCTTCAAAAGAGTAGCCTTTGTCCTTCAAATGCAGACGGACTGCTTTAGCTTCTGATGGGTTTCATCACCTGTGTTGGGCCATGTGTTTGTGAAGTGCATATCCTTAAGTCGCAAAGCAATTCTGAAAGCGGTCCCTCACGATTTAGTTTCGGAGGTGGAACCAATGCTCCTGTTTGAATACTTTATAGTAATCGGAAAGATGATCAGTAGGGATTCCATGGGTAAGCAGGAAATGATTAGGGTGGGTCTCGGACATATGGTGCCAAATTGAACGATAAGGCTGTTTGTATGAATTATGTAACCCTACATCAAAGTCTTAAAAAACGGTTCGAACATGCAGATTTGCTGTACTTCAACAGATTGATTAGCACATTGATGCCAGATGATGCCTTCATGATTTCAAAGACTAGCCCCCCGTTGGAGGGAGGGAGGCAGAAGTTGTATATATATTCTTCAGCATGGAATCAATAAACAGTGAGATTCCTCCATAATTATGATCTTTGCTGTTTTTGGCAGCCACATGTGTTTTGGAGGAATGATCTGTATCTTCCTTTTAACAAGATATCTGTTGTTTGTCTCTATCAGTATGGGTCTATGGCCATATCCGTTTCCTCTTCTTGCATACTGAGCTCTTATGGTTTATGGGTATTCATCAGCTGCTCCGTGCATATTTGCGGGATTAAACCCTTCCTCAACATTCCTCTCCTTCTGAAGCAAACATATGGTTCTTCCTAAGTATCTAAACAGTAGTGGTTTTGTAGAAAAACGTTCCCATCCTTTCCCTTAAAGGATACGTCTTGCAGGAATTCTTGGGCAAACCGCGGCAATCAATGCCTAACTCCCGTTTGATCTGAAAGCGCCTTTTCAGTCCCTCAAATGGAGCAAAAGTAACAGCGCAGCAAAGCTATATAGAGGTAATTTTGCAGGAGGAAACGACTCTTAACGAACAAACCTTAACTTCTTTTACTGGATTGTCTGCATTTCTCATGCTAGACTGATTTCCCGTTCGATATTGATCTCTGGTTCTTCTCATTCGTCATGCAGAGACCAGAGTCTGAAGGGCTTTCAAGTTTGGCACAAAGTATTTTCCAACCGAAACAGAGCTCTCAACACTCCCCAGGTGCTCAAAAATTCCCACGTTGTGCTTGAAAGAGCTGTTGTCTTCTTCAGAGTGAGAGTTGTGAGCTTGGAGCAGAACATTTTGGAATTTGAACAGTTCAAACTGGAAATATGTTGCCTGACCCCAACAAATACATTGAAAACCTCCAGTGATGGACTCCTTGGACTTTGGGGGGCAAACTGTTGCATTCATTAATTGTTTTCACAGTCAGAAATTTCTTTTTATTTCCAGGTTGGAAATAATTAATCCGCTTCCACCCATTGCTTGTCCTGTCTTGAGGCCCCTTGGAAAATACGTTAATCCTCTCTTCTCTGTGATGGCCCTTCAAGTATTGGAAGGCAGCTATCATATCCCCCCTAATCCTTCTCTTCATTAGTCTAAAGAACAGGGGCGTCAAACTCAAGGCCTGCTGGCCAGATCTGGCCCACAGGGTGCTTGGATCTGGCCTGCGGTGCCACCATACAAACAGTGAAGGACCAGCCCGCGGTGCCTCTGCCAGTGAAAACAGAGCTTAGGAGGTCTGTGTACAGCCCTCCTGAACTCCATTTTCCCTGGCAGAGGGTTGCAGGAGGCCATCACAATTGAAAATGGAGCTTGGGAGGTCTGTGTAGGGCCCTCCTGAACTCCATTTTCCCTGGCAGAGGGTTGTAGGAGGCCGTCGCAACTGAAAATGGAGCTTGCAACGACTGCGGTTGGTACTCCCAAGCTCCATTTTTGCTGGCAGAGGGTTGCCGGAGCTGTTGCAGCCAAAAACGGAGCTTGGGAGTCCGTTTTCCCTGGCAGAGTGCTTAGGCCACCACAGGTGCCCCTGACACAAGTGAAGTCAAGCTGGCCATGCCCACCCTGGCCATGCCCGACACCCCCTCCTCAAGATCAAACACAAACCTGATGCCACCCTCAGTGAAATCGAGTTTGACACTCCTGGAGTAGACCTAACTAGTACCCTTAATCATTCATTATATGGCTTAGCTTCCTGACCTCTGATAATCTTTGTTGCTCTTCTCCACACCAATAATATAGGTAGTCCTCAAATTATAACAGTTTGTTTAGTGATGGTTTGAAATTACAAAGGTACCCCCAGAAAGTGACTGATGATTTTTCATGCTTACTACCTATGGCAGCATCCCCATGGTCATGTGATCAAAATTCAGATGCTTGGCAACTGACTCATATTTATGACGTTTGCAGTGTCCCGGGGCCACGTGATCCTCTTTGGCGACCTTCTGACAAGCAAATTTGACAGGGGAACCCAGATTTACTTCACAGCTGTGTTACTAACTTAACAACTGCAGCGATTCACTTAACAACTGTGGCAAGAAAGGTTGTAAGGTGTGGGCAAAACTCACTTAACAACTGTCTTGCTTAGCAATATTAATTTTGGGGGCAACTGTGGTCGTAAATCGAGGACTACCTGTATGAACTATATTATTGCAACAGTGAAACAACGGACAACTGACCAGTTAAAAGTGCCCTTAAGATGTTTGAAGATGTTTTGTCACATATTTCTTAACACACCTGACCCAGATTTTGAAAATGGCCACTGAATTCACACTTCTCCTTTTTCTGGAATAAATGGACTCCTCTTACAGGATTTGTCTTGGACATTCCACCGAGTAACCCAGAGATGGTATTCAGCCAGTTCTGATAGGTTCTGGAGAACCGGTAGCAGACATTTTGCATAGTTCAGTGAACTAGCAAATACCACCTCTGACTGGCCCCGCCCCCATCTCTTCTCTGCCTCCCATTGAGTCCCAGCTGATTGGCTGGGTCTTCTTTGGTTGCCCTGCACAGGAGAACGGAGCTGGAAAGCAGGTTAGTGGGGTGAAGAGGGAAGGGAGATTTTACAGTATCCTTCCCCTGCCACGCCCACCAAGCCACGCCCACCAAGCCACTCCACGCCCACCAAGCCACAGAACCGGTAGTAAAAAAATCTTGATTCCCACCACTGGAGTAACCGATTCTCAATGAAAAGCAGTACCTGGCTTCTCTTACCCAAGTTCAAGAATTCCTTTTTATGACCCCAATGTTTTCCACGAGACAGTACTTCCAAAAGGTGGCAGAACTTTAACCTTCGGAAACGTGTACGCAGTGTAATTTCTGTCCGTTTTTATTGCCTTAAATGTTAGAAAGTGTCAGGAAAAGGCGCTCTGACTCATCTAATGCTGTTGGTTTAGTGGTTTCCCTCCTTCCAGCGTACTTGGCAGCCGGATAATTGACTTTATTTTTAAAACTTGCATACTGATAAATTTGCACCACAGTGGTGTCTTAAAAAATAATAATAATAATAAAAGCTATCTCCTTTCCCCCTTTCTCTCCCATTTCCCCATTATAAGCTTCCCCAAAGAGGCAGCTGATGGATTCGGCCTTTGGTGCCTAAAGCTAAGGATAATAAAGGCTGAGTCCCCATCAAATATAGAATAGCGGAGAGAGTTGATGGGCCATAAGCTTTAGGAACTGCAGGCAGAAGCCAAGGCACAACATTTCATATCATAAACTTCTTTTTCCAAAGAGAAAGACAGGTCTGGGGGAATCTGAAATATAGAGTCCTCCAGAGCATTCCTCCAAAGGCCTTTCCGCAAAGAAGGACTTGGCAACCTTTTTATGCGTGGAGAATGTTTCTTGACACCTGCCTGCTAGATCCCTGATCACCTGCCAGGGTTATTAATCGCTCACTTTCATGTATGTTAAACTTCTCAGAAATGACCTGAAAACTCTCTCTCTCTCTCTCTCTCTCTGTGTGTGTGTGTGTGTGTGTGTGTGAATGACCTGAAAATTCTGTGTGTGTGTGTGTGTGTGTGTGTGTGTGTGAGAGAGAGAGAGAGAGAGAGAGAGAGAGAGAGAGAGAGAGAGAGAG
>NW_020769425.1:984396-1016896 GCF_900518735.1 Pseudonaja textilis | reverse complement strand
AGAGAGAGAGAGAGAGAGAGAGAGAGAGAGAGAGAGAGAGAGAGAGAATGTGTGTTTTAAATTAACCAACCGCCTTGGACAGTGAGCCAATTCTGGTCATCTGTGAACTGCTGATAAAAGAACTTATTCTTCCTACTTTTGGCTTGGTGAAAACCTCACTTTGGCTTGTTCTTCTCTAGATCTGACAGAGTTTGAGCTCCTTTTTTTTTTTCTTTAGCAGGTACTTACAAATCTGTTTGTGTTAAAGAAAAAGGGTAAAAGTTTCCCCTGTTCAGTCCTGTCTGACTCTAGAGGGAGGTGCTCGTCTCTGATTCTTAGCCGAGAGAAAGAGCCAGCGTGGTCCAAAAATGCTTCCGTGCTCATGTGGCCAGCATGATTATATGCCAGGGGTGTCAAACTCAATTTCATTCATTGCCACATCAGGGTTGTGTTTGACCTCGAGGGGCCGGGGTGGGTGTGACGGTGGGCATGGCCAGCTCAATGTCACTCATTTTGGGGGACACTAGTGGTGGCCCCAGCACTCCGCCAGTGAAAACGGGCTCCTGAGCTCCGTTTTTGGCTGTGACAGCCCCCTGCAACCCTCTGCCAGTGAAAACAGAGCTTGGGCGGGCCACATGTGGCCCTCCCAAGCTACGTTTTTGGCTGTGACTGTCTGCTGCAACCGTTTGCCAGTGAAAACGGAACTCAGAAGGCCTTGCAAGCTCCATTTTCTTTGGCAGAGGCACCGCGGGCCAGTCCTTCGCTGTTTCCAGGGGAGCCACACAGGCCAGATCTAAGCACTCTGTGGGCCGGATCCAGTCTGCGGGCCTTGAGTTTGACACCCCTGCTCTATGCCTACGTGCATGGAACCTTCCCACCAAAAGTGGTGCCCATTTATCTATTCGCAACTGCATGCTTTAGTACTGCTAGCTTTGCAAGAGCTTTGCAAGAGCTTTGCAAGAGAAAGGAGCTTGGGTCTCGAATCCGTGTTGCCAGCTTTTCAGCTGACACGCTTGGTGTCTTTAGCCATTGAGCATCACAGTCTTTATGTATTAGTGATTGAGAATACCCCTGGTTTGCTTTTTTTTTCCGTTGCCCAATATTATTTTTTGAAAGAGACTTAAAAATTGGGGGGTATCATTGTAGTGGATAGACCCAAGCAGGGGTGGGATACGACAGGATTAACTACCGGTTTGGGATTTGCAAGCTTCCCTGCCCGCTGTGAGCCACACGCCTGTTAATCATCATTAGCACGCGGCCCGCCGAGAAGCAGCCTTTGAAACAGCCCTCTTTTCTTGTTTTTTAACTGCAGCTGTGCATCATTAAGCAGCTGAAGTTGAAAAATCAGGAAATAAAGGTCAGGTAAGAGCCCAGGTGGGTGGGTGGGCAAAAACATCATCAGACACAGAACCCGTTCTATGTCTGCTACTCTTCAGAGCTACCAGTTCTACAGAGGTGGACAGAACCGGTAGAAACCCACCCCTGGAGCCAAGGATGTTCTACTATCACTTTCAATGGCATGCAAGGATGGTACAGATGTTTTCACTTCATCCTTGGTGTGCCTCTCCTTCTGGTAATTATTATAAGATTTTACATATTAATTCGCCTGCTTACCTAGTCCAGTAAAAATAGAATGGAATGGAATGGAATGGAATGGAATGGAATAGAATAGAATAGAACAGAATAGAATAGAATAGAATAGAATAACAGTGTTGGGAGGGACCTTGGAGGTCTTCTAGTCCAACCCCCTGCTTAGGCAGGAAACCCTACACCACTTCAGACAAATGGTTATCCAACATATTTTTAAAAACTTCCAGTGTGGGAGCATTCACAACTTCTGGAGTTAAGTTGTTCCACTGATTAATTGTTCTAACTGTCAGGAAATTTCTCCTTAGTTCAAAGTTGCTTTTCTCCTTGATTAGTTTCCACCCATTGCTTCTTGTCCTGCCCTTTAGGTGCTTTGGAGAATAGCTTGACTCTTCTATCAAAGTGCTTTTTTTTTTAAATACAAGATTCCCGTCCGGTCTTCCTTTGAGCCACAGCAGTGGTGACAACCGTATTCAAATTCAGGGTTGTTGACTGCCAGCATTTCTTCGGCTGCTGAATAAAGTAGCCTCAGTCACTTTCCTTCCACAACATCTGTGTTTACACGGAGGCCTTGGCGGCCCATGGCCATCCACAGCGCCTCACTTGCAGCTTTCAGCCCTGGGAAGAATTCTGCCCCTGCAACTTTCATTCTGGAGCAAATCTGGCATGCTAAGTTTCAGGGTCCTTTGCTCAACATCAGATATGAATCAGTTTGCTGGAAGCTGCTGCTCGTTGGAGCGCTTTGTCTAGAAACCTCTGATGGGAAATACAAAATGTCTTTTATAAACATGGCAGGACTCATTTTATTTGCTAAGTGCATAGGATGTTCTGTATACGTGCCTTGTTTTTTATATTATTATTATTATTGTTGTTGTTGTCGATCATCATCATCGTCATAATCATAATCATTATTATCATATTATTATTATTATTATTATTATTATTATTATTATTATTATTATTAGATTGGTTGTTTTGTGCTGCTTGCTTCTCTTCCCTGCCTCTTCCCCATTATCCCAAACAGATGTGATTACAAAAGTTTCTTTTACAAAATGCATATGCAAGGATTGTTTACCAAATATGACAAGAAACAATCAAATTGTATCTACATCTGTATTTATATCTATCTGACAAGAGATCTGCTGTACTGCTGTTGGTAATTTTTGGTGGATTTTTCTGTTGTTTTTCTCTTTTAAAAAAATAGCTTTCGAACGGTTTACCTATTCTGTCCCAGAAGAGCTAAAACAATACAGCAATTTCTTTCTGAGCAATTCAGTAAAAAAAAAAAAAAATCTGTTCCTGCTTTTTTGCTGAGGAGAAACAATATACGGGTAGTCCTTGACTTACGCCCACAATTAAGCCTGAGATTTCTGTTGCTAAGGCAGACCGTTGTTAAGTGAATTTTGCCCCGTTTATGATCTTTTCTTCTGATCCAGCTCCCCAAACACGACAAACCCTCTGACGTGTACTCAAAATATTCTTTTATTAGGAATGCTGGCGGTTTCTCCCACAGGCTAACAAGTCCTTCCAGCCAGAAGATGGTCTGCCACATCTATGCATCTCCACCCCCTGCCTTTTATCTCCAGAGCTAGGGTGAGGCCTCGGTAGCAGTGATGACTTTTCTTTCCCCAGGACCAGCCCGTTGATTTCCACTGCTCTCCTCTCCTCTGCCTTCTATGCATCTGTGCATCAGGCACTGGACCCAGCTGTTCCTTTTCGTCTTCATCAGCTACCTCCAGACCTGGGGACTGTTGACTCTACATCTGAGAGATGATAGACAGCCCTGGCTCCGCCTCTCTCTCTCTCTCTCTCTCTTTCTCTGCCTCTTTCATTCCCTCTTCCCCCTTGGAGCTCTCAGGTTGCCCTGATGCTGACCCTGACTCCTACGCCTCCTCCTCCTCTGAGGTGGCCAGAGGGGCCGGTAGCCGACAGGCCACAACACCTTTCTTACCGTGGTTGTTAAGTGAATCGGGCTTCCCCATTGACTTTGCTTGTCAGAAGGTCCCAAAATGGGATCATGTGACCCCAGGACACCGAAACCATCATAAACATGAGCCAGTTGCCTGGCATCTGAATTTTAATCACATGACTATGGGGGTGCTGCTACAGTCATAAGTGTGAAAATTGTTCATGTTACTTTTTTCAGTGCCGTTATATTGGAATGGTTACTAAATGAATAGTTGTAAGTCAAGGATTACTTGTGCAGTCAACTATCCTGAAGGTCCTTTAGCTCTCTTCTTTGGAAAAGAGGCAATAGAATTAAAATCATATGAAGTATTAATAGTTCACGTGATTTTATTTAATACTTCATGTGATTCACCAGTTTATAAAGCCTTGGTAAGACCACACCTGGAATAGTGCCTCAAGTTTTGGTCACTACATTATACAAAAGATGTTGAGACTTTGGCAAAACCGCAAAGAAGAGCAACTAAGACAATTAAATGACTGGAGACTAAAATTCAGGTTGCAGGATTTGGGGTTGGCTAGTCTAGAGAAAAGAAAGGCTAAGAGTGACATGATAGAAGTCAACCAATATTTGAGGGGCTGCCACAGAGAGGAAGGGGCCAAGTTATTTTCCAAAGCACCTGAAGGATGGAATGGAAACTGATCAAAGAGAGATTCAACCTAGAAATGAGAAGAAATTTTCTGACAATGAGAACAATTAACCAGTAGAATAGCTGACCTTTGGAAGTTGTGGGAGCTTCATCTGTGGAAGCTTTCAAGAAGAGACTGGACTGTTACCTGTCAGAAATCGTGTAGGGTCTCCCGCTTGGTGGAGGGGTTGGACTAGATGACCTTCAATGTCCCTTCCAACTCTGTTCATCTAAAACTTGAACCAGTGGAACAGTTTGCCTTCAGAAGTTGTGGGTGCTTCATCACTGGAAGTTTTTAAGAAGAGACTGGACTGCCACCTGTCTGAAATGGTGTAGGGCTCCTGCTTGGGCGAGGGTTGGACTACAAGGACCCTTCCAGCTCTGTTCTGATTCTGATATGCCCTTGTCCTGGGTGGGGATAACTGTTTTGTCATGGAGCACTCCTCCCTTAGCATCAAGAAAGGACGTGTGGGGGTGGCGGGCACGAGGTGGGATCCCTTTTCCTTTGGGCTCCTAGCTATTTTGAGAAACATCACAGCTCATTATCCAGGTGTGAGAAATTAGCTTTGCTGATGCAAATTTCACAGCGAATGTTTCCCTGAACAGCTTTGATGTTGAGAGCCTTAATGTCATACCTTGATTGGCTTGGGTGGGGTCAAAGTTCCCTGTTAAGTGAAGTGTTAAAGGGGAAGGGGATGGTTGCTTTCCACACCTGGCCTTATTAAGCCATTGAGGAGCAGAAATATAAGGGACCACAATACAAGGGCAACCATCCGGAAAACCTGTCTGCTATTTGTCCACCTCAGTGGTTCCTTTTTCAACTGAATGGAGAAGGAGGAAGGAGGAAGGAGGAGAAGAAGGGAGGAGGAGGAGCAGGAAGGAGGGAGGAGGAAGGAGGAGGAAGGAGGAAGGAGGAGGAAGGATGGAGGAGGAGAAGGAGGAATGAGAAGGAGGGAGGAGAAGGAGGAATGAGAAGGAGGGAGGAAGGAGGAGGAAGGATGGAGGACGAGAAGGAGGAATGAGAAGGAGGGAGGAGGAAGGAGGAAGTGAGAGGAGGGAGGAGGTGGGAGGGAGGAGGAAGGAGGAGGAGGGAGGGAGGAGGAGGAAGGATGGAGGAGGAGAAGGAGGAAGGAGGCGGGAGGGAGGAGGAGGAAGAAAGTCCATAAACCCCATGTATTTTTATAAATTTCTTGTATGGCCCAAGGCAGCTGTGTCAATTCATTGTGTCTGGTTTACCAACCCGGCAGAAGCAGATTTGATGTGTATTACTTTGTAACCTCCAGTGCTTTGAATGCTTGGGCGAAATATCCTCTCCCCCCCCCCCCCCACACACACACAGACACACACATACCCTGGAAGGAACAGGTATAAAAGACCTCTTCCGTTTGAACCTTCCCTTCCTTTCTATTACAAGCGATTCACGTCCTGCTTGCTGTTGTGTTGGGCGACGGGTAACACGAGAACGTACCCAGCTCTCAAAATGAGGAGTGCAATCTTCTATTTGCTCATTTTTTCCATCCCGGGGACTTGTTTGTAACTAAATTTATCCCTCATATATTTTCTTAACCTGGGGAGGGGAGCTTTTTTTGGGTGGCAAGGGCGTTCCAGAGGTTAGGAATACAGCCACTGGCATGGCTGTCCAAATAAATAGATTGAAGTGTGATACAGGATGCTGGACTGAAAGCTTGGCTGGAAGAGCAGCCCTGCAGCAAACAAACAGTTTGCAAAGTTAACACAGTAGTCATTGGCCCAGTCGATGTGAGTACAGGTGGCCAAGACACAGGTGCATCCTGAGGGGACATCCTGTGGGTGGTTTTTCAGAGATGACAAACAGAAACAGATCTAAACTCCGGTTCTAACGGCAGAAATGGGATAAGGGTTAAGGGTGGGCAACCTTTATATTACAGGCAGCAGTTCTGGGACCTCATTGGGTATCTGTCGTCCCTGTTGCCCCACTCCCCCCAAATTCTGTGTGATAGTGTGGTTGATATTCAATAGCAAAATGACCAGATTTCACATACAGTTCCCATCTTTAAGATTCTATTAAATTATTATTAAAATTATTAAATTATTTTTGTTACGCATATCCATCCAAGAAATATGATCAAGGGAGTCAGTGGTGGTAGGCTACTGGTTCAGACCGGTTCGACCAAACCTGTAGTAAAAAAAAAAAAGGCCTCCGATGATCAGCTGAGAGTAGGGAAAAAAGCTTCCAATGATCAGTTGAGAGGATAAAGAAGAGAAAAGCGCAGGATCGGCCCTCCCACTCGCCCCTGTGCTTTTCTCTTCTTTATCCTCTCAGCTGCAGGGTTCAGCTGGTGCAGGATCTATGTGGAGCCTCTGGGAGGGCGAAAAACAGCCTTTCCAGAAGTTCTGGAAGTCTGTAAATGGGCCTGTTTCCGTTTTCTGGGGGATGCCGTTTTTACCCTCCCAGAGGCCTGAGGGAAGCCTCCGGACTCTGGGGAAGGCGAAAAACAGCCCTCCCAGAAGTTCTGGTAGGCCACGCCCAGCATGGCCACGCCCACCGGGCAACCAGGCAGAGAACCAGTTGTTGGGATGTTTGAATCCTACCACTGCTTATGATGATTTTTCTCACACTTAGGTCACATGATTTACGTTTGTCTGCTTGACAATTGATTCACATTTATGATGGTTGCAGTGTCCGGGGGTCATGTGATCCCCTTTTGCATACTTCTAAGTGGGGGAACCAGATTCACTTAACAACCATGTTACTTATTTAACGACTGCAGAGATTCACTTAACAGCTGGGGCAAGAAAAGTCTAAAGGAGGGGCAAAATTCACTTAACAAATTTCTCACGTAGCAATATAGGTAAAGAATGAGAAATTATGTAAATATGTATATGTGCTATGGAGAAAATTGAAATAGAAGATGAAATGTATTGATTTGTAGTAAGCGTAAGGAAAGAATTATGTAATGATAATGGAATAAGAAATTATGTATAGAAAAACGTAAGGAAATGTAAAAGATGTCTTGATGTTGATACAGCGATGTATAAAGTTTTATTTTATGTTTTTAATCTTTGAAAATTGAATAAAATTTATTTAAAAAGAAAAGCCCGAAGGTTGGGCAAAATTTACTTAACAAATTTCTCACTTAGCAACATAAATTTTGGGCTCAGCTGTGCTTGTAAGTTGGGGACTACCTATACATTTGTCTAATGAAACAGTCTTCCAATTGCCCCCTTTCCTGACTGCATTTAGGAAAACGCTAAAAGTTCTTTTGCACATTAAGTATTATCTCACAAGCAAAGTCAATGGGGAACCCAGATTCACTTTTAAAACCATGTTACCAACTTAACAACTGTGCCAGAAAGGTTATTAAAAAGGGCAAAACTCTCTTAACAATTGTCTCATTTACCAACAGAAATTTTGGACTGAAGGACTACCTGTATGTGAGGTAGCATCATAGCCGTACAAAGCAACCAGGTTCATGAACATTGTTGTTGACAATGCACTTGGATGGAGAGTTCTCTTTTGGGTTAACCCAACGGTGTCTATTCCAAGAAGCCAATTTAAAAAACAACAAGAGCGGCCCCCTTCACGTTGGGCCATAGCTTCTTCATCTGGTTCTTCTCATCTCTCCATTCCTGGAACAGCTGAATTCTCGAAAAGTATTTGCAATGTTGTCAGGTTGATGGAAAGTTATTCATCAGCGGTGTTTGAATATTGTCTCTAAAGCAAGGTACGGAATGAATTCCAGATGTCTTTCTCTCTCTCTTTTTTTTTCCCCCCCTTATGCACCTACTCATTTTCTACAAATAACTTTAATCCAGGTTGGGTTTTGTCGTTGAAAAAAAAGAGGCTGTGATTAATTCAGTTCTTGTGAAATCTCTAGAGTTATGCTCTGAACAATTTGTTACTAGTTCAAAGTGTCTGTAGAGATGCCCAGTCCTCCAGGCCACGGTTGTCCCAAAGGTGCTTTTTTTTTTTCAAGAGGCAACTGGACTTTCTGGTTTTTCTTTGAAGATGTTTCGATTCTCATCCAAGGAGCTTCTTCAGCTCTGATTGAATCCTTCCCCACCAATCCAGTCAGAGCTGAAGAAGCTTCTTGGATGAGAAGCAGAGTTGGTATTCCGCTGGTTCTGAGCAATTCTAGAGAACCGGTAGCGGAAATTTTGAGTAGTTGGGAGAACTGGCAAATCCCACCTCTGACAGGCCCCCCCACCCCCATCTATTCTCTGCCTCCCATTGAGTCCCAGCTGATTGGCTGGGTCCTCTTTTGTTGCCCTACAAAGGAGAATGGAGCTGGAAAGCAGGTTAGTGGGGTGGGGAGGGAATGGGGATTTTGCAGTAACCTTCCCCTGCCACACTCACCAAGCCATGCACACCAAGCCATGCCACGCCCACAGAACCAGTAGCAAAAATTTTTTGAATCCCACCACTGATGAGAAGCGAAACGTCTTCAAAGAAAAACCAGGAAGTCCAGTTGCCTGTTGAAAAAAAGCACCTTTGGGACGACTAGTTCAAAAGTTAATTCTAGGTTGCCATGGTGCCCTCTTAGTCTTGTACTCACTACAGCTAATATTCAGTGTCAAACAGGTAGTTCTTGACTTACGATAACAACGGAGCCCAAAATCTCCATTGTTAAGCAAGAAGCCAGCCAAGTGCTTAGTTGTGATATTAAACAATGCATGGATTCTAGATTTCTCATCACCTTGATGAAAAACAAAATACAGCTTCAATATGATATGACGGATGCAGCTAGGCCTCGACTTACAATGACAATCCAACCCAAAATAGTTTCTAAGTGAACAGTTCTCTAAGAAAACATGAATTTTGCCCCATTTTATGACCTTTCTTGCTCCCATTGTTACATGAATCACTGCAGTTGTTAAGTGAGTAATACAGATAACAGATCCAAGTGTGGTCTAACCAAGGCCTTATAAAGTAGCAATAACACTTCATGCAGGGACGGAATTCTACCAGTTCAGATTGGTTCAGGCGAACCGGTAGTTCTGGTGATTATTTGGCCCCACCCACCCACCAGTGCCCTTTTCCTGTGCTTTATTTCCTTGTTTTTGAGCATAGCTGATTCATGCGGCAGAGCAGTTTGCCGCGCATCAGCTGTTTTACTCACCGGGGCTGCAGCAGAAGGTAAGTATTATAGCTAAAAATGGTCTTTTTCTAAGTGCTTTGTGCGTGCGCCCACCGAACCGGTTGTAACACCAGTTGAATCGCACCACTGACTTCATGTGACCTTGATTCTATCCCTCTATCAATACAGCCTTGGACTGTGTTGGCTTTTGGGGCAGCCGCAGCACACTGCTGGCTCATAAGTGATTGGGCACATGCCTTGGTCCCAGCTGCCAGAAAGATCCTGTGTTTGCAACTGCTGGAGTCCTATGTGGGCACAACCTCGTAGGGAGAAGCTGCAACTTGTAGGAAGAAGCTGCAAAGGAACAAGAGCCTCATTTTGAAGGTTGAGATCTGTCTAAAGACCACAGAGGCTTACATGTGTCTTGGTGAGGAAGGCTAGCACTGGGAGGACCATGTGACCAGCATGGGGGAAACAAAAGAGATCTTGATCCGGTGGTGCATACTACCAATTTATTGGGCGTGGCTTGGTGGGCACACTTTGCATGCATGCACACACTTTGCATGAGTGCACACACTTTGCACCAAATGCTCACTTTGTGCAGGCACAGAGGCATTCCAACTCACTTCCTGCAAGCCTGCAGTCTCCCGGTCGTTTCAGCAGGTGCCACATGGCACTCTGATGTGCCGCTCAAAGCAGCTGCGCTTCAAAAGCAGAGGATAAAGGTGAGTATGGGAGCCCGGGAGGGCAGGTGAGCCCAACAGCAGAACATTGGAGAGAACTGGTTTGGTCTCTGCCGCTCATCGGCGCTACCAGCTCGGTAGAACCGGGCTGAGCCGATAGAATACCACCACTGTCTTGATCCGTTTTCAAGATAGTTTAAAACAGACTTCTTCAACATGATGCTGTCCAAATGGATTAATCTCATGAAAGCAAGTTTGGCTGTGGTCTGGGTAAATTGTAATTAAATACATCTGGAGCACTCTTAAGTTGAGAAAGAGTTAGTTTAGAATCTGTGAGTAGGCAGTATCAGTAGCTACTAACAAATGCTGTATTTATTGAAACTTGAGCTAGCCTGTTATACAAATTAACAGCTGTTCTGGAATTAGATTCTTGTGGCTCTCGTCCTTATTCGCTGTTTAAGGCAGCTTCTCATCATGTATTAATTGTTCTTGTTCCATCTGGCTTATTGTCTCTTGTTGCATTGACTGGTGAGATGCTCCGAGATTTGAAGCGTCCCTCTTTTTTTAATCCCTAACAATCATCTTTGTTGAGTTAGACTTTTGGCAATCAGCTGGGTTAAAGTAATTTTGATCTGATGAATATCATTCAGTCATGTTTAAAGCTTCAGCTGTCAAGATAAGATAATGTAAAATTAATTTCCCCCATTTTTTATTCTGGTAATGAACAGATTTTTCTTAGCATGAGGTTCTCATGGGACTATTCTATCATGGAAGAGAAATCCTTCAGTTGCGCGCTAAAGCACAGAGGAATACTGAGTGATTGATGTAGTTTTGCTAGTGCTGTAGAATACAGGTAGTCCTTGACTTACGATCACAATTGAGCCCAAAGTTTATGTTGTTAAGTGAGACAGTTAAGTGAATTTTGCCTCATTTTGTGATCTTTCTTTGCCACAGTCTTTAAGTGATTCATTGTAGTTGTTAAGCTAGTAACCCGTTTGTTAAATGAATCTGGCTTCCCCATTGACTTTGCTTGTCAGAAGGTCACAAAAATGGGACACTGTCATAAATATGAGTCAGTTGCCAAGCATCTGAATGACCATGAAAATGCTACAATGGTCATAAGTGTGAAAAAGACAGTCACAAGTCACATTGTTCAATGCCTTGATCTCGAATGGTTACTAAACAAACTGCAGTAGAGACAAAATAAATCTTGAGCACAGCCTGACAGTATGCACCCTGCCTTATGTTTGCAGAGAAATAAGAATAAAAGAGAATGAGACTTTTTAATACACAGATAGCAAAATAAATTAAAGTTCTTGGGGTAGGCATGGATTTCCCTTGCAAAGCAATTATTATAGTTTGCCTGAAATATCTGGGTTTTGTGTGATTCATTATTATTATTATTATCTACTTATGTAAAAGCAAAATACCCCTCACGCATCATCATAAAATCTCCAGAAAAAAAGCCTACAAACTTGAAATTTGGCACATATGTTCCTCTTGGCTTCTTGGTGTTCCCTAAGAAAGGATTTTTCTAAATGACCATCAGAGCATTAGTATTTCCTATATTATTATTAACATGCTCTGATGCTAAGAAGTTTTACTCCCCCTCCCCACCTGAAAAGAAATCTGTTCCAAATGCAAATCACAAGCAGAGGAGTTTCAGTTGTAGTTTCACAGCACCAAGCAACTTTAGTACAGAACAGTTGAACTAAGCCACCCCCTGGCTCCTTGCTGTCTCCTTCTTGCTCACACAGCAAACACTGTTTCAGTTTCCAAACTGCCCTCAACTGTCAAACACACTGACAGAACACTAGCCAGATGAATACCGAGGGATGCTGATAGGCAGAGGCAGAATTCCGCCCCCCACACCTTATTTTCCTCCCCCAAACTAAGCCTGACCACACAGTTGCGTAGTGTATCGAGCTAGTTCTTTATAGTTGGGATTTTTTTATTTTCAGATATAAGAATGTATTTTGTCTAATCCAATCAAAACGAGGGCCAGGGTTACTGGGATTTGGGGATCGTGGAGATTGAGTGCTAAGTGAGACTTATTTAACAGCCATCTTGCTGAGCAGCAGAAATTCTGATTCCCCCCAATTGTGGTCGTAAGTCAAGAACTACCCGTATTTTAGATTTAAAACAAACAAACAAGACAGAGAATTCTCATCATGGTTTTTTAGCATGATTACAGCAGGTATATTCAACTAAAGACTTAAGCACAGGGGTGAGTAACTGTGGCCCTCTTCATGACCTGTGGACTTCAACTCCCAGAATTCCTGAGAGGTGCCAGCTCAAGGAATTCTGGGAGTTGAAATACCCAGGTGGTAAAGAGGCCGTAGCTACCCGCCCCTGCTCTAGAATTTTCTTCCACGCAACACCAGGGGTGGGCTTTAAAAATTTTAGCGAAGGGCTCTCTGCCTGGTTGCTGGGTGGGTGTGGCCATGGTGGGCGTGGCCTAGTCAGCTTCCTGCACCACGGCGGTTGTGGGGGGGTTGTTTTTGCCCTCCCCGGACTCCGGAGGTTTTCCTTGAGCCTTGGGAAGAGCGAAAACAGCCTCCCCATGCTCTGGGGGCTCTCTGGAAGCTGGAAACAGGCCCATTTCCGGCCTTCCCGAACTTCCGGGAGGCCCATTTTTCGTGTGCCGTGCATTTACCTGCATCCAAAATGGGCCACATGGACTCCGGGGACGGGAAGGGCATGGAGGGGTGGGCGGGGCCAGCCAGGAGTTGGGGGTTCGGAGGTTCTCCCAACTGCACAGCATCTTAGCTAGGGGCTCTCCTGAACCTTTGCAAACCCACAGCAGCCCATCCCTGCGCAACACGTATGCCTTCCCCCCCCACCCCTCCCGGTGGCTAGCCTCGATTGGGAGTAGTAATGAGACAAAAAAAAAAAGAATTTCAACAAACTATAATCTTAATTAATTGCATGGGATGATTTCACATTAAAAAAAAACCAGATAGTTTCTGCTGATCCGTACCATATGGAGGGTTTCCTGCTTTCTATAGGGAAGAGGAAAAAATATTGCTAGCGTCTTCCCAGTACAGTATATGCATGATAACCTTATTAGCCTGGCCTCTGGCTGACCTTATTCCTTACCCAGCAAGGTGAAAACATCTGTCTGAAGAGAACTTGGTAAAAGGAAAGTGAAGATTAAAAAGATCCAGAAAATGATCCTTTATAACAGTTGGGGTTTTCGTTTTCTTTTTTTTTAAAGAAAGAAAAAAAAAAACTTGAAAAACAAAAGTCCTTTGCATTCACATTACCTCCATGGCTTCACATTAATAAAATGAGACATGATGATGAAGACTTCACATTCCAGAAGAGCTGCCTTGAAATTTATTAGGAGGCAAAGATTAAATATTTGAATTGCAAGAGGGGTGGGGTTTTTTTTGCCTTTGCACTTGATAGCCAGGTGGCTTGGAAGGAAATTCTCACCGTGGCAAGAATCCAACCCTGGAAAGATAGAACCCAGACGATAGGAAGGCAGGCTGCAAAACGATGGGAGAACAGAGTACATTTTCAATATGATTTCATCATAATATGTTCCAATATTTGAGGGGCTGCCACAAAGAAGAGGGGGTCAACCTACCATATTTTCTAAAGCACCTGGAAGGCAGGACATGAAACAATGGATGGAAGCTAATCAAGGAGAGAAGCAACTAGGAACTAAGGAGAAACTTCCTAAAAATAAGAACAATGAACCGGTAGAACAACTTGCTTTCAGAAGTGGGTATCCAACATTGGAGGCTTTTAAGAAGAGACTGCACAACCACTTGTCTGGAATGGTATAGGGTGTGCAGGGGGTTGGACTAGAAGACCTTTAATGTCCCTTCCAAGTCTGTTATTCTGCTATTCCTTCCATAAGAGCCGTGGTGGTATAGCAGTTAGAATGCAGTACTGCAGGTCTAACACACTGCTGACTGCTAGCAGTTCGATCCTGACTGGCTCAAGGTTGACTCAACCTTCCGAAGTTGGTAAAATGAGGACCCAGATTGTTGGGGTCAATAGGCTGACTCTGTAAAACTGCTTAGAGAGGGCTGAAGGGGTATATTCAGTGGTGGGATTCTACCAGTTCACACCTATTTGCTAGAACCGGTTGTTAACATTCTAAGCAGTTTGGAAAACCAGTTGTTAGAAGAAATTACTGGCCTAATCCTGTAAGGAAGGCAGGAAGGAAACATTCTGGTGTTGCTTACAGAAACTGTCTCTCCATTAACCCTTATTACATTCTTGGCAGGACTAGACTTCCTGTCTCTGGAACTTCTCTGAATTTTTTTTCTCTCCCTTGCTAGTACTTTGCTTGTGTGGAGTGACCATTCAAAGTTACAATGGCACTGAAAAAAGTGACTTATGACCGTTTTTCACACTTACAACTGTTGCAGCATCCCCACAGTCATGAGAGGCCAGGTGAGGAGATGCGTGCCTCAGTGTGAGTGATGTTGAGTTGGCCATGCTCAGCCAGTCACATGAACACCAAGCCATACCCACCAACTAAGCCACGCCCACAGAACCAGTTGTTAAAAAATTTGAATCCCACACCTGGGTATATTAATCTAAGTCCTATTGCTGTTCACTTCTGAGGTCAGTAAAATGGGGACCCAGATTGTTGGGGGCAATATGATGACACTGTAAACTGCTTAGAGAGGTCTGTAAAGCTCTGTGAAATGGTGTGTAAGTCTAAGTGCTATTGCTGTTGCCATGAGCTTCAGGAAATAGCCAAGACATCCTGCAATTTATATCTGCTTTTGGATATTTTCAATCTTAAATTACAAGGAAGTAGTACATTTTGTGAATGTTTTGGCATGTTAATTTGTCGAGTTCATATTAATTCATAGTAATTTGCAGAGTTCAGAAAGTAAGAGCTGCTCCAAAGACATGTATTTGTCTATGTGTGCACTTGCGTCACAAATGGTGTAAGGTCTCCTGCTTGGGTGAGCGGGTTGGACTAGAATAGATGGCCTACAACATCCCTTCCAACTCTGTTAATCTGTTGATCTACCTGAAGCAATGCCAAAGGGGATCACCTAAATAGCTGAATTAGACATCCAAATATGAGGCCACTGCCTCATAAAAGCTTTACTTATAATTAGGTGGACTGTATTTACATCTCTTCTGATCACAGGCTAAATAATAATCATCATTAGCTAACTATCCTGCAGGCTTCTTTCACTTCTCTTTCCCAATTAATTGTCTGAAATAATGATTAAAACCTCAGTAAGTCTTTTGTGCAAAAATTTAAAAACTTCAAGGTAACAACTAGCTCAGATATCAAGATGTTTAATAGTTTTTAATCCAGTGCAATTACCTAACCTAGTTAATTCAGGTTTTTCCTTCATCCCACAGGTCCTTTATAAGGTTAAACAAATCTGTAATCTATTTTGTTTTACCCATTGCACCCGCTTTATGTCAGAAATGATGTAGCTTGCCAGTTAGTATTTTGCTGCCAGTGAAATGCAGAGAACTTCTGCTTATAATTTAAAAAAAAACCATAATCCAGGTTAATTCCTTTTCCAGGGCAAGAAGGTTTTTCTGGTCTGAAATGTGATATTTATGATCTTTGCAAGTTCCATATTAATGCAGTCTTATGGCTGTTGAAGGTTTTAAAATTAAATGAATTCATTGATGAGACCTATTTCATCTTTATAGCTAGCAGTGGAACCTCCAGAGTAAACACTGAGAGATGACTAACGCTATCCTGATCTGTTTATGGTAGTCCTCAACTTATACCCATTCACTTACTAGCTGTTCAAACAGCACGGACTTACAACCGTTCCTTGCACTTATGACCATCGCAGCATTCCCGTGGTCACATGTTCAACATTTGGATGTTTGTAAGCAGCCCAGCTGGCTTCCAACAAGTAGAGTTAATGGGAGAAGCTGGTTTTACTTAATGTGTGATTCACTTAACAACCAGGGCAAAGAAGGATCATCAAATTGGGCATGACTCGCTTAAGGATCACCTTATTTAGCAATAGAAATCCTGGTCATAAATCAAGGACTATCTATATTCCACTTATAGAGATTAGTCACTCCACTGGGAAAAAAAAAATGATTTCCAATAAAGCCATTTAGAATCCATTTATGAAAATAGTTTTCTCAAAGCAGTACCATGTACAGTACAGACTTTATTTATTACAAACCCACATTCACACTACACAGAAATCACAGGTAGTGGAATATTGGTAGTTTTCAGGGATTGGCACCGTGTGTAAGATTTCAGGTTTTCCTGAAGATTCTGCAGGCTATGGATCTCTGTAATATTCCTCCAGAATGCACTGACAGCACTGAGAAAGTAAATTCTACTATCTCCTGTTTCTTATTTATTTATTTATTTATATCCTGCCTGATTATATTTGCAAATAATTTAAGACAGTGAACACGTTTCCCTCTTTTTTTTGCTAAAACAAAAACCCTGTGGGGTGAGTTGGGCTGAGAGCAGTGGTGGGATTCAAAAAATTTTTTTACTACCGGTTCTGCGGGCATGGCAGGGAAAGGATACTGCAAAATCCCCATTCCCTCCCCACCCCACTAACCTGCTTTCCAGCTCCGTTTTCCTGTGCAGGGCAACCAAAGGAGACCCAGCCAATCAGCTGACACTTGGGAGGCAGAGAAGAGATGTGGGGGCGGGTCCAGTCAGAGGTGGGATTTGCCGGTTCTCCAAACTACTCAAAATTTCCACTACCGGTTCTCCAGAACTGGTCAGAACCTGCTGAATACCACCTCTGGTGTCAAAACTGGATTTCTTCAAAGCCCAATCAGCATTGTAGTTCTCCGTGGGCCGGGCCGGAGGGTGGGGTAGAGGAGATGGACATCTCCTGCAGCATCCTGCCAGCCAAAATAGAATAAACCTCACCCCTCCCTCCCCCGGCCAGCCTGCGGAGGAGAACTATAATGCTAATCCAGCCCTTGAAGAAATCTAGTTTGACACCCCTGGTCTAGGCAATCACTAGGAAACAACACTTGACCCAAAGTCAACCTCTCACCCACTCCCTAAAATTATAGAAGGTAAATCTGTCTTCAGGCTACTGGCAAGCTTAGTTTCCTGAAGCCGTCCAACTTTTAATGTCTCAAGATGTTGATAAATAACAGGGTCCAAAGCTTTCATGTTGTGTGCATTGGGATCCTTTGACGGGCTGTTTTGAACCGTATATATTGGAATACGTGGAATGTGAACCTGATTCAGCATTTTCTCGGCCATTGATCTCCGTAGCTATGTTTGACTACCATCTGTTCTGGCTTCAACTCTGATATTGCTAGTGGGACTCATATAAACAATAAAAACGCTTTCCAAAAATCTTAGCTGTTGATACTTCAAGGGCAACGATGCTGACTCCACAGCGTCAACTGTATTGCTTTTTTGGAGGGTTTTTTTTTTTTCATGTTTCATGTGAGTTACTCAAAAGCATATATCTGTTAGCGGCCTCTGTGTGGAATAGATTATAAAGGCCAGTAAAAGTAATGGTAAAGGTTCCCCTCGAACATACTCACTAGTCGTTTCCGGCTTTAGGGGGCAGTGTTCATCTCCATTACAAAGCCAAAGAGCCAGCGCTGTCCGAAGACGTCTCCATGGTCATGTGGCTGGCATGACGCTGAAGGCGCACGGAGCGCTTTTACCTTCCCACCAAAGTGGTCCCTATTTTTCTACTTGCATTTTTTACATGCTTTCAAACTGCTAGGTTGGCAGAAGCTGGGACAAGGAACGGGAGCTCACTCCAGTCTGCAGTGCTAGGGATTCAAACCGCCTGATCGACAAGCTCAGCGTCTCAGCCATTGAGCCACCGTGTCCCTGGTATAAAGGCCAGTACCTATGCCTTAATGAACCACAGTTTAAATGAAGGACTTGAGGTATACTGCTTCTCTGAGAAAAACACATTCAGCTGTGACTTTTGACTCAAGTCTTGATATGGATTGCTGCTGTCATTGTGCATAACTTGAAATGAATATTCAAAATATTCAGAGTTTAGAGAAGTGAGCAGGAGTCCCATGGCAAAATGTGTGATCACTGAGGGTTCTGCTGAAATATTATGATTTCGTGGAACAATTGTATGACACTGGAGGTCCATGGAGATTCTCAGTCATCCAAGTCATGGTTGTTGCCAAAGGTGCTTTTTTTTCAAGAGGAAACTGGACTTTCTTGTTTTTTCTTTGAAGATGTTTCACTTCTCATCCAAGAAACTTCTTTGGCTCTGAAGAAGTTACAGAGCCGAAGAAGCTTCTTGGTTGAGAAGAGAAACATCTTCAAAAACAAACAAACAAGCAAAAAAACAAAAACAAAAAAACCTTTGTAAAAAGAACCTTTACGACACTGGAGGTTTTTATGAAGAGATTCAACAACTGTTTGTCTGAAATGGTACAGGGTTCTTGCTTAAACAGGGGGCTGGACTAGAAGACCTCCAAGGTCCCTTGCAACTCTGTTGTTCTCACTTCAAAATGGGTGACCTTTGGCCTTTTGCAGGAAAAAAAAGACAGAAATGTTAAAGAGTACGGTTTTGCAACGTTCGGTAGAATGAAAACCTCCACTGTCCAAGGTTGTGAAATATTGTATTTATTTTATTTTATTTATTTATTTGATTTGTCAATCACTTACAAGATAATAGGTTTAAGTATAAACATGAGCAGGAATACAGGAAAAAGGTACGAATAAATGGAGACAATAGGACGGGGATGGTAGGCACAATGGTGCCCTTATGCAACCTCCTCACAGACCTCTTAGGAATGGGGTGAGGTCAATAGTGGTTAGTTTGAGGTTAAAGGAGTGGGGGTTAGAGGATGTAAAACGGAATCAGGTAGCGCATTCCAGGCGTTGACCACTCTGTTGCTGAAGTCGTACTTTCTGCAGTCGAGTTTGAAGCGGTTTACACTGAGTTTGTATTTGTTGTGTGCTCTTGTATTGTTACGGTTGAAGCTGTAGTCATTGACTGGTAGGACATTGTAGCAGATAATTTTGTGTGCTACACTTAAGTCTAACTGTAGGCAGCATACTTCAGGGTTGTCCAAGCCCAAAATCTCAAGCCTGTGATACAAGGGTATTCTGTTGCGAGCAGAGGAGTGTAGTACTCTTCTCATGAAATACTTCTGGACTAGAGCAGTGTTTCTCAACCTTGTCTATTTTTAAGATGTGTGGACTTCAACTCCCAGGATTCCCCAGCCAACCCCCCCACCCCACCCCCACCTTAGAGGTTGAGTATGCTTTGGGTTGAAGACCATTTGAATGTGATGGCACAATTTATCACGCTGATATGGGAAGACATCCTGCGTGCGCTTCCCTTTCCACCATGCCCTCTCCACATTTTGTTGTTGTTGTTGCTCTGTGGTGCAATCTGTTCTCCTTTTTTTTCCTGGTCTGTCAGAAGCCCTTCAAAACAGGAATGGTGGCTTGAACCATCTGTTACCTTTCTTATATGTAAGAACTGTCTTTAGATCCATGCGAATCTCAAAAGGCACTCAGGCAAATGAAGATAGGAGGTAGTCAGAGGTCACCCTATAACTTCAAAGCGGTCAACTGGACACTCTGTAAGTACAGGTGGAGCCGTCTGCGGGCGCATTTTCCCCAGAGATTCTGCGCTGGTTACACATACATAGCAGAAGCATTCGAGAAATTTGGGTCTTGGGACTTTTCGTGATGTTTGAGAACCACCTGGAATTTGCACCCGGACAACGTCTCGATAAAACTCCGCTAAGCTGAACAACTTTATCACAATCTCCAGCTGTTTTTGATGACAACTCTTTGACTGCTGTTCAAAAGTTCTGCTTGGTTGGTCCCCTTTTTTTTTGTTTTTTAAAAAAGATCTGTCATTTGGGGAAGATTGTATTCCTTCACACATGGGTCTCATTTCCTAGATTTATATCTGGAGTTTGCTTATAAAATTCCATTCGGGGGGAAACCATAAGAATAGGATATGCCTGTTGGTGTTCTGAGATTCACAGCTTCATTATATTTCTACTGTGTCATCCTATATAATGGATGGGCTTCACACCCAATTTCTTTGCGGGGTGTGAGTTTTAATTTTGGACTCTTATGTGTTCCATGTGTTTCGTCGCACTACTTTAAAGTTTGTGAGGACTGACTTGAGTTGTTGTAAGAGTTCGTCAGCCTCTGTTAGGGAAGCAGCTTTTTTTTCCCTTTTCCTTAATATATACAATTATCAAGTACAATACTGAATTCATCAGTTGAACAGTCATATACTAATTGCAAATGATTTTCTCTGCTTTCATCCCAAGGTATTTTAGAGTGTAGTAGCAGCTGTTCATGCTGGCGAGGGCTCTTCTTAATATGTTAAAGTATGCAAAAATAGGTTAATCAGGATTGACTTGAACTCTTAATTGTTGTATTGAGACAAATTGACCCCACCTCATATTAATTGCATAACAAAGAATTAATGTGCTACTGTGTGCAAAATAAGCATATTAAATGCTAGTTGAACAGATTGAATACTGTTTTTTAAAAAGGAAGCTTTAAACAATTACTACCAACCTGCCTTCTGTCGAAGGACCTGTATACGGCTGTTATATCCTACTTTTTAAAAAAAATTGTGTTTAATCTTCTGAGATTGGGGCCTGAAATTGCCACAAGCCACTGAGTTGTGCCCAGGCATAATAAATATCTGTAGAAATGGAAGAAATACCTCGTCTAATTAATGAAATCAATTAGACAAAGTAGCCTCAAACCCTGAGGTCAGGGCTTATTATTACGCAGCAAACTGTTGTCTCCCTTGAAAAGCCGTTTCACCTGCCTGCTTGTAACCTGAGCTGAACGTTGCTGCATGCTTGCCTGCCTCCAAACAGGATTGAAAACCTTCTCTGGGATATTAAAGATGGAGGCAAACACAGGTGTGTACCTTCTGATTCACCATCATTTGCATAAGGGGGTCTTGATCATTGAAATGGAGAATGGCCAGCCAGCCAAGCATAAAGAGATAAGAGCCTTGTGGTGAAGGGCCTACTCACTTAAGCCTCCTTTCCCGAAGTGCTGTGTTCATTCATTGTTACTAACTGCACCATCTGTTACATTGCACAGGTATGTGGTTTCTTCCACCCGCTTGCCTTGCCAACATAGTATTTAAGGGATGCTCTGGGCAGTCGTTCTTTGTCTAAACCCTCCAGCAGCTGAAAAAACAACCTCTCGCTTTGTGTTGACCGTGATCCAAACAAGATGGGGATGTTTAGGTCTCATGATATTCGGGAATTGTAGCGTGGATCTTCACCTGTGGTCCAGCAGCAGGAGAAACTATCCACCTGCATGCTTTGAATCGTAGAGCTGATACCATTAGGAGCACCCTGCGGAAATTCATTGTGCAGAAATTCCAAATTTTTTTAAAAAAAAACATTCCCCGAAAGATAATTATCCAGCGTCTGTTTGAAGACACCCATTAAAGAGGAAACACACCGCTTTCCCAGGTCAGAGGTTCCACGTTTTAAGCACTCTTGTTATTAAGAAAAATGTCTCCTAACGTTCAACTGGAATTTGCACTCCTGTAACTTAAATTCTTTATTTTGTGTCTTGCACTCTAGCAAGATACAGACTAAGTCTTGACAGCTTTCCAGGTGTTTGGATACAGCTGTTACATTCTCCTGCAGTTTTCTCTTTCCATAGCTGGACATATTCAGTTTTTTAATTGATTTTTATTTCTAATGACTCGATCTACCTTGTTTGCCCTTTGTCAAACCTGTTTTAGTTTGCTTCGAACCTGGTTACGTATGGTGCCCAGAATTCTACTTTTATTTGTGGTGGAATCTGATCAAGAATCCAACAGAATAATGATTTCTTCTTTTGATGCAGCCTGTCTGTTAATTTGACTGTTCTTGCTGCCACATCACCCTGCTGGCTCTTATTTAATTTGTAATTAGCTACTATTCCAAAGTGATTTCTGTTCATCTCCCATTTCCTTCATTTCCTTATCTAAGGCATCAATAAAATGTTAAAGATTGCAGGATATGTAGAATTAAATAACCTACTAATACCTCGTCTTGTTTGATCCATGGATGAAAACTCCAGATAAATGTTTGAATACAGAATGGTTTGTATACAGAATGAAATTCAATGGTACAAAAAAGTAAGGTTCTACATTTAGGGAAGAAAAAGCAAATGCACAGGTACAGTATATATGGTACCTTGCTCAATAGTAGTAACTGTGAGAGGGATCTTGAAGTCCTAATGGACAATCGCTTAAATATGAGCCAGCAGTGTGCAGCAGCTGCCAAAAAAGCCAACACAGTTCTAGGCTGCATAAACAGAGGGATAAAATCAAGATCACGTGGAGTGTTAATACCACTTTATAATGACTAGGTAAGGCCACCCTTGGAATACTGCATCCAGTTTTGGTCGCCACAATGCAAAAAAAGATGTGGAGACTCTAGAAAGAGTGCAGAGAAGAGCAACAAGGATGATTAGGGGACTAAAGGCTAAAACATGCGATGAATTGTGACAGGAACTGGGTATGTCTAGTTTAATGACAAGAAGGACTAGGGGTGACATGATAGCAGTGTTCCAATATCTCAGGGGCTTCCCCAAAGAAGAGGGAGTCAAGCTATTCTCCAAAGCACCTGAAGGCAGAGCAAGAACCAATGGGTGGAAACTAACCAAAGGAGAGAAGCAACTTAGAACTGAGGAGAAATTTCCTGACAGTTAGAACAATTAATCAGTGGAACAACAGTGCTCCACTTGTCTGAAGTGGCAGGGTTTCCTGCCTAGGCAGGGGATTAGACTAGAAGACCTCCAAAGTCCCCTCCAACTCTGTTATTCTATTCTGTTCTATTCAAACAGTCCTTGAATTACAACTATAACTGGCCCTGGAGTTACTGTGGTAAGTCCTGCCAGTCATTAAGTAGGGATTGCAACCATGCCTGTTTTTATGACCTTAGTTGTAGAGTGAATGCTGTGGTCATTAAGCCAACCTACAATTGTTGAGTGATCCCATTCTTCATAATGAGTCCTTTTTGCCAGAAACTGGAATAAACTCCAGTTGAATAACCATTCAAAGTTCCAATAATACTGAAAAAAGTGACTTATGACCATTTTTCACACAACCATTGCCGCATCCCCACACGCAATGATCAAAATTGAGACACTTAGCCACTGATTCATATTTATGACGGTTGCAATATTCTGGGGTCACGTGATCCCCTTTTGCGACCTTCTGACAAGCAAAGTCAATGGGGAAGCCAGATTCACTTAACAACCGTGTTCCTCACTGAAGAACTGCAATAATTCATTTAGCAACTGTGGTAAGGTAGGGTGTAAAATGGGATGAAATGCACTTAACAAATGACTCATTTAGCAACATAAATTTGGGCTCCATTGTGGTGACAAGTTGAGGGCTACTTGAATAAGCAGTGCTTACTTTCCCCAGGTTTTAACTGTATGTGCCCTTTGCTTCCCTGCACGTTTCTTTTTCTTTTTGCAGCTTTCTCTGCAAATTAGGAGGAAAAAAACCCTCCTCTTTCACTGATTTGCGGTCAGCAAGACAAACATTTCAGGTACATATTATCCAAGGAACATCTTGTGCTAAAGAGAAAATGCCAAGATGCAAAAATTAGGTTTTGCTTTCCTTCAAATCTCTAAGAAGTAATCTTTGTGCATTTTGGAAAGGAAGGTTTGCTGCTTGTTTGCCTAGGTTGTTAGAGAGGCTTCCATTCGAATAAAAATTTGAAAATTGCTTAGGGTTATTATTAGTTTTTACCAAGCCTTTCATCTACTGCTCATCAGTATATGATGCTTTGAGTCTTTTAATCGTAAAGGCGTATTGTATCTTGTGCAGCAAAAGTGTGTGATAATATAACACATATTTCCGTCCCCGCCCCAAACTAGACTAATATTATGACTTGATCTAAAGATGTTTATTTTTAAAAGGGCCTCTTGTACGGTGTGATCCAAGGTTCATATACTTTTGATCTCTATATTTTTTAGATTTTGCTTAGTTAGTTCTCCCAGACTGCTGAGAAAGTATATATTTATAGCACTAAGACTCCTCAAACCACAACCCAATTTATTATTATTATTTTTTAAAAAGCTTCTTCAAAGCTGAGAGAGCTTTAACAGTGGCCAGAAAAAAAAAATCTGAAGGTGACCCACTTGGGGTATGGCTGAATGTCCATTTTGGTATCTTAAGAAAAAAATGTCACATTTTAACCTACCTATCAAAATGTTGCAAAGAAATTCAGCTCGGTTTTGGGAAACGATTAATGATCGGAATTTTCATGTCACTTCCTCTTTTGTTTTATTTTGTTTTTTTCTTTAATTTAAATTTAATAATTTAATTTAAAAACGTCCTTTCTCCAAAATGCACACCGTAGCGTATCTTGTCATTGACACCGTGTAATTATCCTTTAATGAGAATTACTTCCAAGTATGGTATCTGTATTATATACAACGATGGTGGTATTCTGCTTTCTGTGACAATTATTTTTCTGAATCATGCCAAATTGCTAACCCAACATTCTGTTTCCAGTAAGGGTAAGTCAAAATTTTGTGGTTTGGCAGCTCCAATGTCAGTGGGGAAATGAACATGAAAAACAGTTTCCCCTTGTTGCTTATATCCAGTCATCGGTTATTTTGGGGGCAACTTTGCATCTGGGGATGTCTTAGTTATAGTAGTATTGCTTGTAGGCTTACACATGGGTAGTCCTCAATTTACGATCCATAATTGAGCCCCGGTAGCGCAGTGGTCAGAGTGCTGTACTGCAGGCTACTTCTGCTGACTACCAGCTGCCTGCAATTTAGCAGTTAGAATCTCACCAGGCTCAAGGTTGACTCAGCCTTCCATCCTTCTGAGGTGGGTAAAATGAGGGCCCAAAATTGTTGGGGACAATAGGCTGACTGCGTAAACTGGTTAGAAAGGGCTGGAAAGCACTATGAAGTGGTATATAAGTATAAGTGCTATTGCTGTTGCTAGCATTTCTGTTGCGAAGTGAGATATTTGTTAAGTGGGTTTCTCCCATTTTACAACCTTTCTTGTCCCATTTGTTAAGTGAATCACTGCAGTTGTTAAATTAGTAACACGGTTGTTAAGTGAATCTGGCTTTCCCATTGACTCTGCCTGTCAGAAGGGTGCAAAAGGAAATCACATGACCCTGGGACACTGCAGCCGTCAGAGACATGAGCCAGTTGCCAAGCATCCTTACGATTTATACTGGCTGTTTCCTAGTATGATTTGATTGCTTATTGTACCCTGTGACCATCATTAAGCGTTGTACCTGATGATTCTTGACTCTTGATGAATGTATCTTTTCTTTTATGTACACTGAGAGTATTTGCATCAAGACAACTTCCTTGTGTGTTCAACCACACTTGGCCAATAAAGAATTCTATTCTATTCTCTATTCTATCTCAATTTTGATCATTTGACTGTGGGGATGCTACAATGATTGTAAATGAAAAATGGTCATGTCACTTTTGCACCCAGTGTCATTGTAACTTCAAACTGTCGCTAAACGATCAGTTGTAAGTTGAGGGTTATCAGTATTGATTTTGGGGATTGCTTGTGCTTTTTTTATTTACCTTATTTGGTCCATTTCTAAGGCTGCTCAGTTGCTAGCTATTCTGGACAACTTACTTCAATGCATGAAAAGGCTACAAAATAAGCAAACAACAAATGCAACAACTTCTTGAATTACGTGTAAGTGGTTTTGGAAATAAGTGCTTATTGTACTTTTTTTCATGAAACATACTACACAACTAAAAGGCCATTCACCCATCATCAAATATACAATTATATGAGAAACTAATTTTCCTTTCTATATTTGAATAACTGTTTTTTCCACCCACTGGGACTGACATACTATTTTATGAGTTTAATTCCTACTGTGAAGTAAGCTGCATGTAATAAGTGGCTAAGAGAACGAGGTATCTCTGGCCTAACGAAGAGAAGGTTTAGGAACTGACGTGAGAGCTGTCTTCCAGTACTTGAGGGGCTGCCACAGAGAAGAGCAGGTCAACATATTCTCACCTGAGGACAGGAGAAGAAGGAATGGATGGAAGTTTATCCAAGAGATGTCCAACCTAGAATTAAGGAGAAATTTCCTGACAGTGAGAACAATTAACCAGGCTTGCCTCTGGAAGTTGTGGTGGCTCCATCACTGGAGTTTTCAAGAAGAGATGGGGCAACCATTTGACCAGGATGATATAAGGTCTCCTGCCTTGATCAGGGGTGGACTAAAAGACCTCCAAGGTCTTTTCCAAGAAATAGAATCCATAGAATCCCTATGATTCTATGATAGCAATATTAATAATTTAATTATACAATAGCTGGGTGCCTGTGTGTGTGTGTGTGTGTGTGTGTGTGTGTGTGAGAGAGAGAGAGAGAGAGAGAGAATGTGTGTGAGTGTGTGAGAGAATAAGAGAGAGAATGAGAAAGAGAGAATGTGTGTGAGAGAATGAGAGAGGGAATGGAGAGAAAGAATAGAGAGAAAAAGAGAGAGAATGAGAGAGAGAATGAGAGAAAATAGGAGAGAGAATGAGAAAGAGAAAGAGAATGGAGAGAATGAGAGAGAGAATAAGAGAGAGAGAATGGAGAGAGAGAATAGAGAGAAAGAGAATGAGAGAGAGTGAATGAGAGAGAGAATAAGAAAGAGAATGAGAGAGAATGAGAGGGAGAGAATGTGAGAAAGAATGAGAGAGAATGGAGAGAGAGAAAATAGAAAAAGAGGGAATGAGAGAGAGAATGGGAGAGATAATAGAGAGAGAGAATGAGAGAGAGAGAGAGAGAGAGAATGAGAAAGAGAGAATAGAGAGAACAAGAGAAAGAGAGAGAAAAACTAATGATATTTACTTTAAGGAACTTTTCTCCTTTTTACCTCTCTTTATTTGCATGGGAGAAGATTTACAAAATAACCCTCCTCCCTTGAAAGCAAACAATGTAATTGTAGCCCTTTTTTAAAAAAGAAGTTAGCCTAGAGCTGATAAAGTAACCATTTAATTTTTTTTGTGAATATTGGAGAAATGACAGGACCGCATTGCTGTTAGCTTGCTGTTAACTGTTTGTAAGGCTGTTGTCAATATTATGCCAGGTGTCGATTTCTCCTTGTCAGCCAAATCTGGGATCACCATGGAAACCATTCAAACAAAGTACATAAGCAGCTAAAGTATTTTGACAAAAAAAAAACAACAACCCCACAACCCCCGCAAAAAAAGGAAAAAGAAATACCAGCCCTGACTTCTTAAGAGTTTTACCGTATGAAGTTGTAAAGTGCAGTTTTTACAATTACTGTTCATTTTATTAAAGAACGAAGTACGTAGGATTAAGGCCCCGTCGAAAGTATTTCCTGCACATTAGATTATGTAAGTCACAATCAAAAGTTTTACAGCTCTTTTCTCCATTGAACCTGGGCCAAAAAAAGTCAAACGGTAAAGAGTAACTTTCTTTTAAAAAGTAACTTCCTAATCCAATTAGTCATTCTAAAGTGTAGCTTTTCTTGATACAATCCATACACAAGGAGTGTGTTTGAAAAATGATATTCTGCGTCTCTTGTAGCTACAGAAAGGTCATTGCTTCATGGCTGTGGAACTGGCAGCAGAGTCGGACAGTGGGGAGGAACATGGGCCAGTCCTGGAGTCTGGGGAGGGCTCGGATGAGGGTCCTGCATCCGACACAGAGATGGGGCCAGGGCCATCTGGGAGTTATGTGCTGACTCTGGAGCCTCCGACAGCAGTGAGGCAGAGGAATAGGGGGAGCCTGTTCCCAGTGCACGTGTGCGCAGAGCTGCCAGAAGGCAAGAACAGTTAAGACAAAAGGGGAGACTCAGGAGTAAGGCTTGGAGATGATTGGCCTTCTCATAAGACATAAAGGAGGAGCAAAGGGACATGAGCCTTTGCAGGAAGCAACTTTGTTCATCCTGGTCGATTTAAATTCTGAAGCTCCTTGTTGACTTTGTGCTCCGTTTGGCAATTTAGTCATTGGCAGCATTTCAAGGGAGATAAAGGTGGGTTCTTATCAGCCTCATCCTGAAGGACTGTGGCAGACTTCTGTTGGACTATTTATAAACTGTTTGGGTCTTGGGCTGTGAATGCATATAATTCACAGCCGTTGAAATAATTAAAAAAAGGCTTTGGGGGAAAGCGTATGATTGTTACTGTCTCAGGAAGCCTTGGTCAGAACACCGATGAATCAATAACTTGGGTGACCTGATCAGTTGTATTCTAAATACAGCTTAGAAAAATCTTATTCAGAAGAAATAGGGATTGTGTTTATTAATCAAGCATATCCAGAAAAGCCCTTTTAATCGATGGATCCACATATTAGAGTAAGCACTTCTTTATTTTAGTCATCTGTTTGGCTAATCCACAGTTGGGTGAGTTCACATGGAAACCATAATGGCTAGAGGCATAGGCCAGAAACAAACTTATGGCTTAAATGCAACATGACAACCAAATTTGTTAACTTGGTTTGGAATCCTGGCATTGATACGCCTTCTGTCGAGAAACGTTCATCAAATTTTGCTTTCCTTTAGGGGGTGGTTTGGATCGAGAAGAAAGCAAGATAAACACTGTGCTCTGTTTCTTTCTTTTTTCATTTCTAGAATTTTGTCAAGTGCTGGAAAAGAGCTGAAGGATAATTTTCTGAAGGCCTTGGCAGAGAGGGAGGAAGCCAACCGTAATGGCAAAATATCTGTGAGTAAATCTGAAAAGTTGTATAAACAACGTACAATGAACATCTACCTTTCAGACATTGGCATTATGAATGGTCAATATGAGAATGCAAAATCAGACAATATATCTGAACACATCCGCATGGGAACACACATCCGTACAGGTCAAAATCGTATGTGCAACTTCAGAAACAGGCAGGAAATAGCTTGGGTCCTATTAAAATAGCACTGTGTGTTTATGATAAACCAGGAGGTGTCTTTGTCTGTTGTAGAGGAGGTCCTATTCAGTGACGGTATTCTACCAGTTTGGTCCGGTTCAGCTGAATCAGTATCTCCGAGGATCAGAGGTGGTATTCAGCTGGATCTGACTAGTTCTAGAAAACTGGTAGTGGAAATTTTGAGTAGTTCAGAGAACCAGCAAATACCATCTCTGACTGGCTTTGTCCCCATCTATTCTCTGCCACCCGAGTCCCAGCTGATTGGCTGGGTCTTCTTTGGTTGCCTTGCACAGGAGAACAGAGCTGGAAAGCAGGTTAGTGGGGTGGGGAGGGAATGGGGATTTTACAGTATCTTTCCCCTGCCACACCCACCAAGCCACGCTCACCAAGCCATCCCCACAGAACTGGTAGTAAAAAATTTCAAATCCCACCACTCCTGAGGGGAGGATTCCTCCATTCCCTCCTCACTCCTGGGGGAAGGATACTGCAAAATCCCCATTCCCTCCCCACCCCACTAACCTGCTTTCCAGCTCCCTTCTCCTGTGCAGGGCAACCAAAGAAGACCCAGCCGATCAGCTGGGACCTGAGAGGCAGAGAATAGATGGGGGCAGAGCCAGTCAGAGGTGATATTTGCAGGTTCTCCAAACTACTCAAAATTTCTGCTACCAGTTCTCCAGAACTGGTCAGAACCTGCTGAATACCACCTCTGATTACAACTTCGATTATTAGTAACATGTGAGAGTAAAACAATAGGCATTCATTTCTTATGTATTACCACAGATCTTGCAGGCTAGATATTACCTGAAAAACCAAGCTAATCAGATGTTTTCAGATTGTACAGTGTAACATTGCCTATTTCCATTGGGTTGATATAAGATATTGTATAATTAGTCTCGGTGTGAATAATTTTAGTTAGGAAGTAGGAAAAAAAGGAGCCTCCGGCAAAGAGAATGGAAGTAAAAAATAACAGTGATGGAATTTAGGATGAGACTGGATTGAGAGAATGCTGGAAGGAGTGTTTTGGAGATTTTCATGGTAAGGATTGGGATGGTAGAACTGAGACTAATGTTATAAATATTAGGATTAAAGAAAAATGTGATGAAAGGAGGGTACAGCATTAAAAATGCCTCTTCAACAAAGAGCCTAGAATGAAATAAACAGGTTAATCATATAAAATCATCTGTTCTATTCTATTCTATTCTATTCTATTCTATTTGAATTAAAATCCTAGCGTTGTCATCTAATAGCCTTATTTTAAAATTTGAATTCATAGGAAATGCATTCCTTTGTTCCCGTTAAAAAATAAACTTCTTTTGGGGGTAAACAGCCCTACATTATGAAATAGTGGAATTTGCTATATACTCTAATATTTAAAATATTAGGGGAAGGGGTGTTGTTGGAAAGGAGAGAGACAAATGGTGATAAGCAATCAGAAATTAAGGGGGTAATTTATTATACTATACAGTATATTCAAGATCTACCTTATTTAAGTTATTCCCAAATAATATGTGGTCTAATCATCAATTGATTAATACAAACACAGCCAGCCAGAAGAGAAACATTTCAATTTAATAAACTGATTTACAGATATTTGCTGATATACAGTGATTAGAGTGTAGTACTACAGGCTACTTCTGCTGACTGCTGGCTAACTGCAATTTGGCAGTTCGAATCTCACCAGGCTCAAGGTTGACTCAGCCTTCCCTCCTTCCGAGGTGGGTAAAATGAGGACCCGATTGTGGGGTCAATAGGCTGACTCTGTAAACTGCTTAGAGAGAGCAGCAAAGTACTGCGAAGTGGTAGTGCTAATGCTATTGCTATTTGGGGAAATCATTGTTAATTCCCAGTTTACCATGTCCATATTTATTGTTGAAAGTGTACTGTGTTCACTACTGATTAGCAGTATCATCTTAGCATTGTGTCAGTGAAAATGTAGACATACACATTCCTGTTGCACTATTGTTGTTTGTTCTGGGGAAAGAAATTGAACGTGTGAATTGGGTTGGGTTGACGTATCATTGCTATTTTCTATGTTTCATCAATTTTTTATGGAAGTTGCTGCAGAAGAAACAAAATCATTTTCAAAATGTTTATTTTCCTTTGGATTTAACACATATTGCCGAAATGAATGGTTTCCATGCAGAGTTTATGTCAGTCAGGTGGCTAATCGTAATTTAATTTCAAACACTTATGCCTGAAATATAAAGGACATACTAGATTTTAGTTCTCTGCATAGTGTAAAATGTGATTTAACTTTGTATTTCCTGGGAATAGCTGGAATGCGTATAAATAACTCTTGCTTCAAGGTGCAGAGGTAGCAAGGAGCTTTCAGAAGAAATGGTGTTTCAGCAGCTCAAATATCTTACCTTTGCCAGGAGGTTGATTGTGAGTTTTATTAAAAAAAATAATATTTTCCTTGCAATCTTTCTCCTTCTCTCTTCCGCCCTTTCTCTCCCTCTGACCCCATGCTATTTTGTTTTCCTTTCCTGACTTTTTAAAAATAATTTTTTTTAAAAAAAAAACATGCTCCCTGAAGGAAAAAGTAGGCTAGGACACAGGTTCATTTCAGTTGATTCTTGATTTGCAGAGTTGAACTGAAATGAACCTTCTCTTGAACCATGTTTGAGAAAAGAAAACCTGAAATTGTCAGACTGAGATGTATAACTCTGAGGTTTTGGAGAGGAAGACAAAGCAAGTTGGATCAAGAATTACCTCAGAAGTTGTCCCTGCAAGGCAGAGCTCGTGGCTCCACAAGGAAAGGTGGAAAATGAGGTTAGAGAAGGACAGGTGGTAAATGAGTATATGGGTAGTCCTCGACTTACAATAATTAGTAACTACATAGTAGTGACTGTACAAAGTTACAATGGAACTGAAAAAAGTGACTTGATCATTTTTCACACTTATATGGGGATGGCCACATGATCAAAATTCAGATATTTGGCAATTGACTCATATTTATGACGGTTGCAGAGTTCCGGGGTCGTGTGATCCCCTTTTGTGACCTTCTGACAAAGTCAGTGAGGAAGCCAGATTCACTTTACACCTGCAGCAATTCAATTTAAGAACTGAGGCAAGAAAAGTCATAGAAAGGGGCAAAATTCACTTAACAAATGTATCATTTAACAATAGAAATTTGGGGCTCAATTGTGGTTGTAAGTTGAGGGTCTACCTGTAGTGCATTTGTGACTGTTTGAGGTTACAATGGCCCTAAAATAGAGTGACATGATCATTTTTCACAAGATCTGGGAAGGAACCTTCTGGAACATTTTACCCCTTGAGATCAGATGGCTCTCAACTCTGCTGGGAAAGTTCTGAGGGCCTAGCTTTTTCTTTAAGGGGGACGACCAAGAACCGAGTATAGCCTGGGAGGCTTGGCATTACTTTGAAGTGCTTTTCTTGGTTACTATTTCTTGTTTCATTTGGATAGAGCCAGTTTTGAGTAGTGGTTAAGCAAGAAACCAGGAGACTGTGAATTCTTGTCTTGCCTTAGCCGTGAAAGCCAACTCAGGGATCTTGGACCAGTCAGCATCTCCTCACAGGGTGGTTGTTTGGGGAAGTGGGGGGAGGAAATAGGAGGGGGAAGGTGTATTAGATATGTTCAATATCTTGAGTTATTTATAAAAATAATAAATGTGTTAATGTGTTTTATTGTTTATCTATATTTGTGATTTTAAGGCTTACACTGTTTGCTGTCCAATACAGACAGAAAGAGAGACAGATGAGAGAGAGAGAGAGAGAGAGAGGGAGAGAAGATAGATAGATAGATAGATAGATAGATAGATAGATAGATAGATAGA
>NW_020769425.1:970041-983223 GCF_900518735.1 Pseudonaja textilis | reverse complement strand
TTCCTTCCTTCCTTCCTTCCTTCCTTCCTTCCTTCCTTCCTTCCTTCCTTCCTTCCTTCCTTCCTTCCTTCCCTCCCTCCTTCCTTCCTTCTCCCCCATGAAAAACTAAATTAATAACAGAATGACTATTGAATAAGGATACGAGTTGCTAAATGATAAAAGTGCTTTAAATTTACTGTAATTGTTGGCTTATTTATGGGTCAACGGAGATGTAAAATGTTAATTAGCTTAGCAAAATAACAGAATAACAGAGTGTTGAACTTATGTTTACCTGGATTGGAGGCGAAAGTGGAAGCTGTATGTGCCGTCCCATAATTGAGTAGTAGACCAGGTTGCCCTGATAGACCAGTCTCATTGAAAAAACACAGGATAACAGAGTTGGAAGGGACCTTGGAGGTCTTCTAGTCTTACCCCCTGTGGAGGAGACCCTGTGCCATTCCAGACAAGTGGCTGTGCAATCTCTTCTAAAAAAACCTCCAACATTGGAACAAAGTGACAACTTCTCTAGGCAAGTTGCTCCTCTGATTAATTGTTCTCACTGTCAGGAAATTCCTTCTTAGTTCTAGGTTGCTTCTCTCCTGGATTAGTTTCCACCCTTTGCTTCTTGTCCTGCCCTCAGGGGCTTTGGAGAATAGCTTGACCCCCTCTTCTTTGTGGCAACCCTAGAGATATCGGAACACTGCTATCCTGTCATCCCAGTTCATCTTTTCATTAAAACATTTCATTTCTGGCACATTTAGTTCTCACTTTTATCATTTGAGAACATCACCCATCACCACCAAAACTAAACCAACAAACCATCCTAAAAGTTAGAAAATTAAAAGCTCAAGGAGGAATTTTTCCTCCGCCATCTTTCCGTTCTACTGCCATTTTTCTCTGTACAAGATATCTGCTTCAAATAGACAACTTGTTTGTGCTACCTACAGCCTTTGAATGGCTACATAAATAAAGAATTTTACTATTTGATCTCTAAGGGCATAACTTGGGCCTCAGTAATTATTCTCTTATCCATTGGGAGCAGTATCTGATTTCTCACCCTTAATTTTGGCATTTCCTAAATATCCCCTTAATTTATTATAGAAAAATTTAATTTTGAGTCATAACAGAATTGGACGGGGCCTTCGGGATTAATTTTTGTTCAGTTTTTATTTTAACTGGATTCGTTTAAACCTTTTCCAAAAGGTTCTCATCTGGTTTTCCTGTGGGGAGAGTTTTAAATTATCCAACTGTTTTTAGCATTTGGAAAGATGACTTCATGGCTTGCCTTTAAAATAAACAGAACCAAACAAAAATGCAAGATAAAATAAACAATCTCTACAAAACCTCATTTGAATAGCACCTATAACAATTAATGTTGGAAATACTTGGGTGAAAAATAAATCACTTTCCTAAAGACACTAACTAAATTCATTGTAGCTATGATATCATCCTGCAATTCTGAGCAATTCTTTTAATAAGGCAGTTCTTTTAATATGGTAGTTTTCGAGATATATCCTTGCCAAAATTAGATGACAGAATGTCAGAAGGAGGTGGATGAAGTTAATTTCAAGCAAACTCTGATCATAACTTCCCCAAACTATATAACAGCTATTAATTTGTAGAAAAAAACTTCAGAATGTATTTAACATTAGGAACATGTTCTTTTTATAAAAGAGTTACTGCTATACTGCTATAAATATCAAATTTATCCAAGAAGAAAAATATTACACCAAAGCAAGAAAAAAAATTCTCTTAATTTGAAGCCAGACTATAATAATTTCTGTGCATTTTATTTATGTGGCTTGTTTTTTCTTACTTCCTTTGTGTGCTCTGGTTAATGTTGCTAACTCTGAAGGGAATAGAGAGAGGGATAGATGGATGGATGGATTTTAAAAAAGTTTTTTTAATTTTTTTAAAATATAATCATTCCATCTTCAATTGAACAGTGTTCTGTCTGGGTACAAATATCTTTGTTGATAATCAAAATTACAACATCCTTCATTACATTAACATTAATTCTGCAATATTTAACATAGTAGTATTCCACTTATTAATTCTACAATGTTAACATGGTGATATTCAACATACTAGTCATAATATTTACTTATCTCTTTTAACATATCTTCTTTATTTTGTTTCCCTATTTCTAACTTCCATTTTTATTATTTAACCATTGGATGGATGGAATTTTGACCACTTGATCTTGGGCAAGCTGCAAAGGATACAAGGGTGAAAAATGGTCATAAGTCACTTTTTTCAGTGCCATTGTAACTCTCCAATCACTAAACAAATGGCTGTAAGTCAAGGACTACCTGTACAGTGGTGGTATTCAAATTTTTTTATTGCTGGTTCTGTGGGTGTGGCTTGGTGGGCATGGTGTGGCTTGGTGGGCATGGCAGGGGAAGGATACTGTAAAATCTCCATTCCCTCCCCACCCCACTAACCTGCTTTCCAGTTCTGTTCTTCTGTGCAGGGCAATCAAAGTAGACCCAGCCGATCAGCTGGGACTCGGGAAGCAGAGAATAGATGGGGGTGGGGCCAGTCAGAGAGGGTATTTGCCGGTTCTCCAAACTACTCAAAATTTCTACTACCGGTTCTCCAGAACCTGTCAGAACTGACTGAATACCATCTCTGTACTGTAATGCCAAATTTGATTATCATCTCCCTTCTCTTCCCTATTGTGGCTTATCATTGGGCTAACATCTGCAGGTCTTCTGCAGCCATGGCCTAAGCCTAAGATTGAAAATCAAGCTTGTCAGACTCTCCATTTTTTCTATCTTGCTCTAGGGAGGGGACAGTTGGTCTCTGACAGAAAGCCCCTCGAAGAGACTGGAAACATTTGAAATGGGGATTTACAGATGGCAGTTACGTATAAGTTGGATTTTTAATTTTTATTTTATTTATTTATTTTGTCAAATATATACAAAATAACAAGTGTAAGTATCAACATAAACAGGAACAAAGGGAGTAAATACAGATAAATGGGGACAGTAAGACAGGGACGGTAGGCACGCTGGTGCACTTATGCACGCCCCCTTTAAGGACCTCTTAGGAATGGGGTGAGGTCCACGGTAGACAATTTGAGGTTGAAACTGTGAGGGGTTGAGGCTGTAACCACGGAGTCGGGTAGGGCGTTCCAGGCGTTGACCAATCTGTTGCTGAAGTCGTATTTTCTGCAGTCGAGTTGGAAGCGGTTTACTTTGAGTTTGTATCGGTTTATTTATTTATTTATTTGATTTGTCAATTGTTTACAAGATAATAAGTATAGGTGTATACATAGTTTTGAATACATGAAATGGGTACATATAAGAAAAATAAAAGAAAAATAAAAAAACAATAGGACAGGGACGGTAGGCACATTGGTGCGCTTATGCACGCTCCCTAGAGACCTCTTAGGAAAGTGCCCATATATTATTGTGATTGAAGCTGAAGAAGTCATTGACAGGCAAAATTTTGTAGCAGACAATTTTGTGAACAATGCTTAAATCATGGTTGACAAAATCAGAAATAAGGAGGAGATAAGCCGCCTGGGAAGGCCAAGGGAAATCTTCAAAACTATTAAAAAGCGAAAGTTAGAATATTTCGGACATGGGATGTGACACCCGGAAAAATACAGCCTACTTCACCTAATCCTTCAAGGAAAAATTGAAGGCAAAGGAGGTCCAGGCAGAAGAAAAACATCAGGTCTTCCAAATCTAAGGGACTGTTTTGGACAAAACTCAGCAGCACTTTATCGTGCGGTTGTTGATAAAAATAGGATCGCCCACATGATCGTCAATGTCTGATGATGTATATGGAAGAAGAAAAAGATTGGGCAAACTTGCTTGCATCAAGTTATGCAGGCCTGGAATGGATTAATTATCTTTAGAAAGCTTTCTGATTTGCATCCAGCTCAGAGCTGGGAGATTGGAAAATTAAATATATTGTTGTCTGATCTACTTTGCAGGAACCAATCTGGGTCGGTCGCTTCTGGTCCCCGTTGACTGATCCAGATTGGATAACTGCAACATTATCCTGGGACGTGGATGCAGTGCAGGTAGTCGTCTACTTGCAGAATCAGAATCACAGAGTTGGAAGGGACCTTAGAGGTCTTCTACTCCAACCCCTTGCTCAAGCAGGAGACCTTATACCATTCCAGATAAGTGGCTGTCCAGTTTCTTCCTAAAATCCTCCAGTGTTGGATCACCAAAACTTCTGAATGCAAGACCTATCCACCGATTAATTGTTCTCATTGTTAAGGAATTTCTCCTTACTTCTAGGCTGGTTCTCTCCTTACCACCACAACTGAGCCCAACATTTATGTTCTTTAGTGAAACATTTGTTAAGTGAATCTTGCCCCATTTTACAACATTTCTTGCCTCAGTTAAATGAATCACTGCGGTTGTTGACTTAGTAACCTGGTTGTTAAGTGAATCTGGCTTCCCCATTGACTTTGCTTGTCAGAAGGTTGCGAAAGGCGAATCGCATTATCTTGGGACACAGCAACCGTCATAAATATGAACCAGTTGCCAAGCATCTGAATTTTGATTGCATGATCGTGGGGATGCTGTAGAAGTTGTACCTGTGAAAAACGGTCCTGGCCACTTTTTTCAGTGCCATAACGTTGAACGACTAACTCACTAATTTTGAACTGTTGAGGATCACCTGCTATTTTCCTTCGTTCATGATCTACTTTGGTTCATGGTAAAATCCCCAGATCTGCCAGCAGATGGCAGGTTTCTGGACACGCAACAACTCCAAATATCAGCAAGTTTTGTTTCTCTCTCTCCCACTCAGTCTAGTTGGACATGTTATTTTCCCTCTGTTCTGTAAACATTCTTTTTCTTGATCAAAACATGCTGGATATGCTGAAATGGCTGCTGAACTGGAAGGAATGAAGGAGGAAAATTGTTCAGAAAGTACTTCATGCTCATTTGATGTCCTCAATACTTCTTGGTCACATGAAATATTTTGGGGCTTCCAACTAAAAACATGGAAAGAATTGGAACGGTTGCATCAACAAGCTTTACACGCCACTGTTAGGGTTCATAAATAACAAGCAGTAGAGTTAGTTCACTGAGCTGGATTCAGAATCCAGAGGATTTCCTTCCGTCCTTGGTTTAGATAGGTGTTGGCTCTTCCTTGAATAAGTCCTAAAAGTGGGAGAATTTCTGTCATGGAATTTGTCTTGCTGGGCTGTTAGCTTGTGTATTTTTTCCATATAGAAAGTTCATACAACCCTCTCATGCTTTTGAATCAAAGTCTTCAAAGACCACACACTTTCTGAACAGTTTTTAATCCCAGAGCTATAATTGCACTTGAGAATCAGCTTAGGGGCCACCATCGGTGAGCTGTTGGGCAGTATTCCTTGGTCTGTTGTGTGGATGCTTGTGTGTTTTTAGGGGCAGGGGGATATTGGCAGGTGAGATGTGTGTTTGGGGATTGTCATGTGAGTGGGGATGTTGGGTCTGGTCCCTGGGTGTTATGTGAATTTCATTGCATGTGTATACTGTGTATATACGTACAATGACAATGAATTATTATTATTATTATTATTATTATTATTATTATTATTATTATTATTATTATTATTACTATTATTACATTTTTAGTGAGATTCACAGCCTTTGGTCTGGTTGGTAGCTCAACAGCTCGAGTCCTACCCAAGGACCTAGGAAATGTTCAGGTAGTGTCTGAGAATATAAGTTGTTCCAAGTAAGGTGGGTTTTTTTTTGTAGAATTGGTGTATTCAAGTCTGATAAATTCAAAATTTCCAAAGTGTTGGAAATTTCAGTATTGCTCCGAGGGCTCCAATTACAATTGGGATAACATACAATTTCTTTTTCCAAAGTCGCTCGACTTCAATTTGTAAGATGATGATGATGATGATGATTATAATATATATAATAATCTTTCTGGCATCCAGGTTTGGTTGCCACAATATAAGATGTTGAGAGTCCAGAAAGAATGCAGAGAAGAGCAATGAAGATTATTAGGGGACTGGAGGCTAAAACATACAAAGAACGGTTTCTGGAACTGGGCATGTCTAGTTTAATGAAAAGAAGGACTAGGGGTGACGTGATAGCAGTGTCCCTGTATCTGAGGGGCCACCACAAAGAAGAGGGAGTCAAGCTATTCTCCAAAGCACCTGAAGGCAGGACAAGAAGCAGCGGATGGAAACTAATCAAGGAGAGAAACAACATAGAACTAAGGAGAAATTTCCTGACAGTTAGAACAATTAACCAGTGGAACAACTTAACTCCAGAATTTGTAAATGCTCCAACGCTGGAGGTTTTGAAGAAGAGATTGGACAGTCCTTTAACTGAATTGGTCTCCTGCTTTGATCAGGGAGTTGGACTAGTAGACCTCTAATGTCCCTTTCAACTCTTATTTTTTCTCTTTTTGAACTTCTGGCTAAAATGATTGCCTCAATCTTTATTCCTCTCAAAGCCATAGACGCGTTTCCCTCTTATAACCTCTTAGTTTCTACATCGCATCAAATCTCAACTTTGGGTCCAATTAGGATCTTTTTGATTCTCACCTTCAGGCTCTGCTTTAATCTTACAGTCCAGTGTTTTTGCCTGTGTGGTACCAACTCATCTGGAGAGCTTAGTAATTTTTGTCAGCTGATTGCCAAATCACTTCTGGTTTAATGGGCTGGTTTTCGTCATAGATCGAATGTTTTCAACAATATCTTGCTGAGTTTGCTTTGGATTCTGAACTCTGAAAGCTGAGAAAACAAAGTTTCATCCTTATGCATCCAAAATCCATACACTTCATCATTAAATAACATGAAAGAAAGTGAGAGATATTGAAGGAATGTGATGTATATGTGATTTTTGGACATATTGAAGAAAGACAGAATCTTTTGGGATTTTGCTCTGTTAAATAACCCAGCATGTTCAAATCTGGATCCTGCAACCAATCCTTTTTTTCCTTTCATATGCATGATTACACAGTGTTTAGAACAAGGCGTTGCTTGTATTACAATTCCATTGTCATCGCTAGATTATTTCCTGTTTTGTCTGTCCACCATTCTGCATTACAGATTGACTTACAATTGATTTACAACCTAAAAAAATGAAATTCAGTGGTGAAAAAAGTAAGGTTCTACATTTTGGCAAGAAAAACAAAATGCACAGGTACAGTATATGTGGTATAGTAGTAGTAACTGTGAGAGGAATCACAGAGTCCTAGTGGACAATCAATTAAATATGAGCCAGCAGTGTGCCTCAGCTGCCAAAAAAGCCAATACAGTTCTAGGCTGCACAAACAGAGGGATAGAATCAAGATCAGGTGAAGTATTAATACCACTTTATAACGCCTTGCTAAGGCCACACTTGGAATGCTGCATCCAGTTTTGGTTGCCACGATGTAAGAAAAATGTTGAGACTCTGGAAAGAGTGCAGAGAAGAGCAACAAAGGTGATTAGGGGACTGGAGGATAAAACATATGAAGAACAGTTGCAGGAATTGGGTATGTCTAGTTGGATGAAAAGTAGAACTAGGGATGACATGATAGCAGTATTCTGATATCTCAAGGGGTGCCCCAAAGAAGAGGGAGTCAAGCTATTCTTCAAAGCTCCTGAAGGCAGGACAAGAAGCAATGGATGGAAACTAACCAATGAGAGAAGCAACCTAGGAACTAAGGAGAAATTTCCTGACAATTAGAACTATTAACGATTTGCCTCCAGAAGTTGTAAATGCTCCATCATTGGAAATTTATTGTCTTAAATGGTATAGGCCTAGAACATGATGGGCCTGATAGCTATCATAGCTAGCAGATTTTACTTCCCTGTGATGTTCAGAGCTAGGAGGCCTGTAACCAATTGGCTCAGGGTTGGAACTATAGTATCTTTGACCCGGGATTCTTTGCAATATTTGAACAGGAGCTGTCAAACAATTGAAGTGGTCACTGTCCAGTTATTGGGAGTAACTGACCAAAGGAATGAGAGACAGCAGGGAAGAAGGGAGTGCCCTACGGCATAAGGAAGCAATAAAATAGGAAAAGAGCTAAATAGTTTTTTTATACATAATGTGATATCAGACATTCTAACTTGCCTTACATCAACTTAGCCATGGAATAAATATGTTTGTTTAAACCAGAGGTGGGCCCTTTTATGACCTGCGGACTTCAATTCCCAGAATTCCTGAGCCAGCCAGCTGGCTCAGGGATTCTGGAAGTTGAAGTCCTCGGGTCATACAAGGGTTGCAGTTTCCCCACCCCTGGTTTCAAGGGTTGAAATTTTATATGGAATTTATAATAAATCAAAATGGAGGACTAGATGTCTAAATTGAACACACCATCATCCTTTCTTCCCATTAGCTGGCTTTACCATTATCTAGCACTGAATAATGGTAATTCCCAAGTTTTAAAATATCTTCAGGGAATTGACAGTCAAATATGTAAATAATTGGGGTTGAAATAGCCACAGTCTGTTTTATCCCCCTGAGATTCTCAGCCATCCAGGCCATAGTTGTCCCAAGGGGGCTTTTTTTCAAGAGGCAACTGGACTTTCTGGTTTTTCTTTGAAGACCTTTCGCTTCTCATCCAAGAAGCTTTTTCAGCTCTGAAGAAGTTACAGAATTGAAGCAGCTTCTTGGATGAGAAGCGAAAGGTTGTCAAAGAAAAACCAGTAAGTCCAGTTGCCTCTTGATAAAAAACCACATTTGGGTCCCTGAAGATATAGTTTTGCCAGCGGGCCTGTGAACCCCAGAATGATACGAAGCCCATCAAGTGGTTGTTTGAATGTTGTCACCAAGAGTGGTGAGGATTTACTAGGTTTTGTATTTGGAGCTTTACATCTGTAAGCTGCCAGAAGTCATCATGAGTGAGTTGAACAGCCCAATAAATTTTCTTAATAAATAAACAGATCTCACGAATTTATCAACGCAGCCTGAATACTTGGCCAAGATATTTTGACCAGCATAATGTTTACATTTTACATGCACCAACAATCCAAAAGGAGCATGCATGCATGAGAGTCAATTATTTGGACATGTGGGACATCATGTTTTGACTTCAGCACAAAATGTCCTTGTACTGAAGCCTTAACATTGTTTAAAAACAGGCATGTGTCCCTGGGAGTGGGATTTAACAGCGGCAAAACTGAGAAAAGACTTTGTGACAGAACTGAAATTTAATCTGGATATTTGGGGCATCGGTGGAGAATGATGTTTACAGATGCAGCTGTGGTGAGCAGTGATCTCCTTCAAAGTGAAAAATAAGATGAATTACCTTGTTTCTTCCAATGCCATTGTGAGCTTGATGATCATGTCAAGAGTAATAGAAATAGAATAGAATTCTTTATTGGCCAAGTGTGATTGGACACACAAGGAATTTGTCTTCAGTGCAAATGCTCTCAGTGTACATGAAAGAAGAGATACATTTGTCAAGAGTCAAGAATCATCAGGTACAATGCTTAATAATAGTCATAGGGTACAATAAGCAATCAAATCATACTAGGAAACAGTCAATATAGATTGTAAGGATACAAGTGACAAAATTACAGTCATACAGTCACAAGTGGGAGGAGATGGGTGATAAGGAGTGATGAGAAGATTAATAGTAATGGTAGTGCAGACTTTGTAAATAGTTGGACAGTGTTGAGGGAAATATTTGTTTAGCAGAGTGATGGCTTTCAGGAAAAAAAATGTTCTTGTGTCCAGTTGTTCTGGTGTGCAGTGCTCTAAAGAAGGTCACATGCTGTTAGTTTTCGAGTTACATCCACATTTGAGCCCAAAATTTCTGTGGCTTTAGTGAGACATTTGTTTAAGTGAGTTTTGCCCAATTTTACGATCTTTCTTGCCACAGTTGTTAAGTGAAATGTTGCAGCTGTTAAGTTGGTAACACGGTTGTTAAGTGATTCTGGCTTCCCCATTGATTTTGCTTGTCAAAAGGTAATCACATGACCCTGGTCCACTGCAACTGCAATTGCCAAGCATCCAAATTTGATCACATGATCATGGGGATCCTACAAACATCATAGATGTGGAAAACGGTCGGAATTCACTTTTTTAAATTTTTTTTATTTATTTTAGGTCAATTTATTTTAAGAATACACAGTGAAGTGTGAATACTTGAAACAATTGCACAATTGCTTCATTTATGTTTTTGCTCATATAATTCTGTGATTTTATTTTGGGGGGCAGGAATCTGTTATCTACTGTCACTAGTGGTATGTCATCTACTCTTTCTCTGTCTCTCTCTCTCTATCCTTGCATCCACCTCATCTCTCTCCATCTATCTATCTATCTATCTATCTATCTATCTATCTATCTATCTATCTATCTATCATCTATCCATCTATCATCTATCTCTCAATCCATCTATTTGTCTACCTTCTATCTATATCATCTAACTATAATGTCTGTCTGTCTGTCTGTCATCTATGAATGAATGAATGAAATGCCAAATAGGGATATGGAGAGAAAGAGAGAGAGAGAGAGAGAGAGAGAGAGAGAGAGAGAGAGAGAGAGAAATTAATTACCCTATGTTTCCTCAAAAATCACCCAACTGCAGTGACATTTGTTGTTCTGTAGCATGTCAGGACTTTACAAGCAAAGGGGAAAAATCACTGTCAACAGATTGTAATGGATACAATATAATTCATGTTGGAAGGTGGAAATGAAAACCAGGCAGATTTCTTTCATCGAAACTCCTTTGCAGTTGGAAGGCAATGGCTTGTCAAGGCTTCTGTACTTTCCTTGTCATATCATCCTGTACTATACAATAGCTATGCTTGTGTTGAGGTTATGGACCTGTGATTTTCAGCATGGGTGAGTATGTTCAGTAGAGGGAATAATAAGTGCTTCTTCATGCGACTCGGAGATCAGATTTGAAAGTTGAAACTGAGGATGATTTCCCAGCATTGTCCCATTTCAGCGTGGTGGAAAAAAAATATTTCATCTTCCTTTACTTAAACCTACCTCCTTGTCATGAGCCTGGGAGGTTGCAAAGATTTCTCCTTGTAAAAGGAGAAGCAAAGACATGGAACCCACGGACTGAGTGGGTGCACATGGGAAAGTAAAACGAAGAGCAAGGCAAGAGAATGAAATGCACGTCTTGAGAATTATTCTGATCTTGGCATTTTGGGTCATGTACGTGGAGGCTTCCTTAACTCAGACAAATTATTCTTTGCAAGATCCAATCTGAGTTGGTCACCAGGACCCAGAGGTTTATTCTTCCGCATTCCAGTTAACCAACTCCAAACCAATAAACTTCAAAACAAGCATTTCCTCAAAGTCCCATTTTATTAGAATTGTCATATTGGCACATCTGGGAAAACCCGAATCTGAGAGTTCCAGGTTTTCCCTTCCCAAAAGAAAATCAAAGATCCATCCCACCCCCCGCACCCCTCAGTCCATCACATGGCCCAATCAAATCTTTGTCCTGGTTGGAGACATTTCCCCCAGTCACTCCCCTCCAGGTGCAGGGCAGCATGTCCTTGACTTTCTGAGAAAGAATATTGTTGTGTCTAATCTTCTACCTCACTATGAAATTCCCCCCTCCCAAATTCCCAGGCACTAAAATATGGCTTCCAAGGCTGACACCGAGTGTTCGGACTCGTGCTAGAGCCTATCTTCAAAGAACTTCTCTCTCTACCGAAATGGGTGCTTTGGGCTATTCTGTGAGTCATATTTATGTGGTGCCTTCCTATTGGTTGATTGGTTTGTTGATGGTTGGTGATCGGCTGTGGTTTCCTTGTACTGCCATGCCCTTGGCTTCTAAGTATCTGATAGGCTGATGGTAATTCAGCATTCCTGTTGACTGACAAGGAGTATGTTTCCCAGGCTTCAATCATTTCCCTGGCTATTTTTGTACCTGCTCAGCCAACAATCTTAGTAGCTGCCAATTTGAATGCATGTCTTTGTTCATTTGACATTAATCTTTGTAAATAGAGGTAGTCCTCAACTGAACAAACAGAATTGGGACCCAAATTTCCATTGCTAGGTTGGTTGTTGAGTGAGTCACACCTGCTTTTGTGACCTTTTTGCCGTGATTGTGTTTCATGTAGAGTAAGTGAACACACTGTAAGCCCTCACTGTGCAGAAACCCTTTTACTAGAGAGTGAGTAATACAACAGGAACAGGAAATGCATCACAGGAACAATAGAGATGAATCCTAGAGTGGTATGACCCAGAGATGTGATTCAACCGGTGTAATGACCGGTTCGGTGAGCATGCACTTTGCATGCATACACGCACTTCGCACGCTTCATGCGCGTGCAGATTTGCTACTGATCTTCTCCCGCAATCCTGCACTCATCCTGTGTGTTAAACAGCTGATGTGCGTCAATCCACTGTGCCGCATGAAGCGCTGAACTTCAAAACCAGGAAATGAAGGTCAGTATAGAGCCGGAGAGGGCAGGCGGGCCCAGCAGCTGATCATTGGAGCGAACCAGTTCACTCACAGATGATCCTTGGAGCTACCAGTTCAGTTGAACCAGGCCAAACCGGTAGAATACCACCACTGCTCCCTCTCTGTTAATGCAGCTTAGGATTGTGTTGGCTTTTTTGGCTGCTGCCACACACTAATACACTAAGCTGAAGCAAAACAAACTGCATTGGCTTTGTGTTAGAACAGAAATCACTTAGGCAATAAATGCAAAGTCACCCGATAAATAATTTTGATTAAAGAGAGTTAAGAGGGCATCATCAAAAGAATATCAGTACAATTGTTCAAACCCTCTTACTTCCCCTCCCCCCTTTCTACCCTACCTAGCTGCTAGGTTTCTCTTGAGTGCACTGGATTTTTCTATTTGCCCTTTGATCTTCACAGATTTGCTTTTATGTTGTTTCGCATTGATTATCTTTGTTCTTTTCTGTCCTTCCTGGCATTTTCCTGCAAGTGCAGTCTACTTTTTTTTTTTAATCAAATGTTGATTCATTGGTTGGGACAGGAATCGACCAACTAGAATCGACTGGCTTGATGTTGTGGGCCGAAGGAGAGTGACTGGCCCGAAATCATCCAGTTAGCTTCCATGCCTAAGGTGGGACTAGAACTTACAGTCTCCTGGTGATTGTCCCAAAGTCAAGTAGCTGGTTTTTATGCCCATGAAAATAGCTTTTAAAAAGAGCGAAATGTTGCCTTGGTTAATTCTTTTCCTTACAGAGGGTTAGGTAGTTTCTGTAGAAAAACCTGTCTCATATTGTCTTTGTCTAAAAATAGCACAGCGTAGAATAGAATAGAATAGAATAGAATAGAATAGAATAGAATAGAATA
>NW_020769425.1:953843-970031 GCF_900518735.1 Pseudonaja textilis | reverse complement strand
TAGAATAGAATAGAATAGAATAGAATAGAATAGAATAGAATAGAATAGAATAGAATAATAGAGTTGGAAGGGACCTTGGAGGTCTTCTAGTCCAACCCCTTGCCTAGACAGGAAACCCTACACCACGTCAGACAAATGGTTATCCAACATCTTTTAAAATACTTCCAGCGTGGGAGCATTCACAACTTCTGGAGGCAAGTTGTTCCATTGATTAATTGTTCTAACTGTCAGGACATTTCTCTTTAGTTCTAAGTTGCTTCTCTCCTTGGTTAGTTTCCACCCATTGCTTCTTGTCCTGCCTTCAGGTGCTTTGGAGAATAGCTTGGCTCCCTCTCCTTTGTGGCAGCCCCTGATCTATTGGAAGACTGTTATCATGTCTCCTCTAGTCCTTCTTTTCATTAAAAATGGAAAAGAAAGAGACATTTTAGGTGGGGATATTTTAATATCTACAGTACAAAATGTGCAATTATCTAATTTGTATGCCGTAATAGAGCCACTTGGCCTGAGAAGACTGAGTGATCCCAGTAACTATCTGGATTTGTCCCCTAAGTGTCTGCTTGGCTGCTCCTTTGTCTTGATCACTGGCAAAGTATTTTCCATAAATTCGGTCAATGGCTTTTGCAAAAGGTGACTCTAAGGTCATGGAAAAGAATTAAAAAAGAAAGAAGCTTGAATCAAATTGAGGAATAGCTCAGTCTACGTCATCCAATGGAACCATCTAAGCCGTGCATTCTTGGGCAATTTTTTTTTTTTTTTGCTGAAATGTTGACTTTCTTCAACAAATACTTTGGGATCATTACAGGAAATAAATGTCATGGTGTTTTTAATCAGAACCTATAAAAAGCGAAGGATATCGGACAGACAGTGTTGGTCTGGGGAGCAGCCTCTGCAGCTGTTCTCAGTTTTGGGAATATTTTGCATGTGCCATTCTTCAGGAGGGAATAAAAAAAACAAAACGTGGGGAGAGAGGCAAAGGAAAGCGTTCCCAAATTCCACTGTCTTCCAAGAGCATAAAATGTTTAAAGATGTAACAATTATAACCAGCTACGTCCCACATTTTCCCATTCAGGGTCCAAAGTAATTAGCCCAGATTTCAGCACCATCGCACAGCTGTTGAGAAAATCAGGCATGGCAACGTCATGTCCAAATATTTGCTAGGAGAGAATTGCAATTATGTAAATGCAGGCTACTGGAATTGTAAACATGGAGTTTTGGGAGAAAGTTGTTAGCTGCTCCTTAATGAATCCATTCCTCCCTTGGTCAGTGCCTTGCAAACAGCTGACCCTTTTCTTGAACTCTCAGCCAATCATCCCTTCTTCTCTCCCGGTGTAGGAGAGATTGGAAATGGCTTTCTTGAAAGAATTTGTCTTCTCATCTACCACAGTGTGAACAGCTGGGCAGAATTTTACAGCACCATGCTCAGCGTTCCCTGGCTGGTGTTCAGCTCAGATGAAAAGGAACAAGTTTAATCTTTAATCCAAAATATTTCAGAGTCCGTCCTTGGAGGAAGTCAAGGGAAAAATGAAATCTGGGCAAATTCCTGCTTCCTCCCCCCCTGTTTTTTTTTTCCACAATGCTCTAGCTAACATTGTGGAAGTGCTAGTGGAAGTTTTAGAACTTCAAATAGTTCTTGGATAGATAAGCAGTTCAGCTTTGCACTTGTCTTGAATTGAAAGGTACCAGTCAAAGGCAAGAAAGTCTCTTCCAAATTCCTGCATGAAGGAGAAGAGAAAATTCACTAACCTAATGCTTGCAACTTTATAACTGAAATGTCTTTTCTCCAGATTGGTTGGACTGCAACTTCCATCCTTCTGTTGGAAGTTAAAACCCACCCACCCCTGCTAAAAAAATGAAATATTTTAGGATATATTAAAAAGACAGAATGTTTCCCCTAAAAGAGAAGAAGAAACTCAGTCTCACCCCCACCTTTGTTAATGAGCCATTAAGGCCTGGACCAGTCTATTCTACATAACAAAGATCTATCTCTTTCAGGCAAAGCCATTGAATTGCCCTTCTTTGTACCATCCACCAAGTGTCAAACAAACTTAGCACACAGACAAATACAAAGCTAACTTATGACCTCTGACAGCAACCAATCAGGATACTCTTCCTGTGCCCCAGGAAGTTCAAAGCCAGAGAGGGTATAAAACCCAGGAACTTTCAGCATCTCTTGCCTTTTTCTTCACCCAAGAGCTCCAAGGCATGTGATCCTGTCCACCGTTAAACGATCCTTCCAAACAGCCTCCATGTTCCCAGTGTCTTTTCCCCCACTTGAAACTGAATCCAGAAGGATATTTCTTCCAACACTTCCCAACCAGCTTGCAGATTAGAAGTATTGGGAGTTGTAGCATGTATGGATTTAGGAAAGTTGAGCTGTGATGCGTAAAATCTGCATGCAATTTTTTTAAAGTCCCAGGATCGGCTAATGTTGCACGTGTTTTGACCCTGATCTTCTCTAAGGTAAAGAATGTCCTATCTTTTTACTGCTCAGCTCTTGTTCTTAAAAGCAGATTTTAAAATCAGGGTTTAGAACCCTCACTTCGTTCTCACATCATTATACTATTCCAGAATGCGCCTCCCTGGAAGGTAATCATACCTTAAAGACAAACAGAAATATCTTTATTTGAACTAGGAAAAAATAGCACAAAAGTACCCTGATCACCCAGGATATTACACAGAAAAACAAAAAAACAAAAAAGGGAATTTGCTTAAATCTATCCTCCCTCCCTCTATCTATCACCCATCCATCGATCCATCTCTATCTATCATCTATTTATTATCTATGTCTGTCTGTCTGTCTCTGTCTGTCTGTCTGTCTCTATCCCTATCCATCCATCTCTCCAGTTGTTGTCTGTGACTTCTGCAGCTTAAATTCAGTTTCAATACAGAGAATATTAATTGCTTGGTGTACTTCTCTGAAAACATTTCGCTTCTTATCCAAGAAGCTTCTTTGTTTCTCTCCAGAACTGAAGAAACGTCTTAGATGAAAAGTTTGTTTTTTAAAAAAAAACACACATCAAGAAAAGTTCAGTTGCCTTTTGAAGTTAAAAAAAACCAGCAACACCTTTGGGACAACCATGACCTGGATGATTGAGCATCTCCATAGACAACCGTTGGTACAATTGAGCTCAAGTTACAACTAGGATTCTCATCATATCACGATTCCATACATTTGTTGCAGAAGCATTTGGCAATTCTGACCAAGGCAAGGAAAATTGTTGTTCTTAACCCTTTTTAAATGCCAGTCCTTCAAATTTCAAAGGGATTTTAGCATGCCCCTCATTCCTGAAATGTCACATGTTGTGGGGTTGCAAATTGTCACCTTTCCTCAGGAATGCTTCCAGGCACTCACCTGGACTGTGATTCTCTAATCTTCCCTGTTTCGGTTGCCGCTGCTTCCACCATTACCGCATTTCAGTCTTGTCTTGTAATTTGTCACTTGCCGCCCGTAGGAGGGACGGGCATGTGCTGAGATCAAAGCAAGGGAGCATGTTTTCCATGTGAATTAGTTTCAAGCACGAGTGATCTTTATCTACCTGGATCCTGTGTTACCTTAGCAAATCCCTCTGGTCGTTAATTGTTGTCTTTAATTAGCAATACAGATGAAGGGTGGGAGATCTGAATGGGATTGAATGCATCTGATTCCTCCCGTCTGTTGTTTATGCATTTAATGTCGTGATTAAACAGAAGATCCAGAACAATAGCACTTAGCAATAGCACTTAGACTTATATACCACTTTACAGTGCTTTTCAGCCTTCTCTAAGCAGTTTACAGAGTCAGCCTATTGCCCCCAACAACCTGGATCCTCATTTTACAAACCTCGGAAGGACGGAAGCCTGAGTCAACCTTGAGCCTGGTGAGATTCGAATTGTCAAATTGCAGTCAACCTGCAGTCAGCAGAAGTAGCCTGCAGTACTGCACTCTGACCACTGTGCCACCATGGTTCAAGGCAATAATTCAAGGCAATGAACATATCTAATGCACCTCCTCCCTCCTTCTATTATCCCCACAACGACTCCGTGAGATGAGTAGGGCAGAGAGAGAGAGAAAGAGAGAGAGAGAGAGAGAGACAGAGACAGAGAGAGAGACAGAGACAGAGACAGAGACAGAGACAGAGACAGAGACAGAGAGACAGATAGAGAGAAAGAGACAGGCAGGCCCATATGTTAGACAAAGTACCATTATTCTGAGCTGCCTTACCAGACCATTGTGACAATTAAAATAAGGCACACTGAGGTCTTGAGTCACCCTGTCAAATTTTGCTTTCACACACCATGCAAGCTGCAAATCAATTAGCCTGGTCTACATCTCTTGTTGATTTAGCTGCACGGATGGCTTTTCCTCCTCCAGAGCTGCCGTCAAATCCCGCCAAGCCAGCCGATGTGAAGGCATGTGCGATTCGGTTCCAACGTTTCAAAGAATTGATCGAGCCAGTCCGTACCGAGCCAGCTGTTTATTCGCTGTTGTTGTTTTAAGCACAAGGACTAGCCTGATGGGAAATGTGACCCCGTGAATCCCTGACAATTGCTATCTGTTGCTCCCTTCATTATGTCATACCGCACGTATCTGATAAGGGAGAGCACAATGCCGCTGGATGTGTTCTTGTATACAAGAGCTCTGCAGGTCACACAGAGATCTGCTGGCTGCAGAAGAAATGGGCTGGCAAGGCAGGTGTTGGTGGGGTGCGAGGCCTGGCTACAACTGTCCAAAGGCAAGTAGTAGGGCAGCTCCGCCACCACCACCCCACATCCTCACCCTAGCTTAATTTTTACCCGTGCACTCTGGAATGGGTGGGATCTTAATTAGGGCTTATTTTGGGGGGGTAGGGCTTATATTAGGCGCACGTGTAAAAATCAAGCTAGGACTTACTTTCAGGGTAGGTTGTATTTTTAGGGAAACAGGGTAAATACCATAACTTTTTAACATTTTGTTTGTTTCATTTAGAGGTAGTCCTTGACTTACAACCATTCATTTAGTGTAATCCACTGTTTGAAGTTACAATGCAAAAAGTAATTCATGAGTGTTTTTCACCCTTATGACTATTGTGGTATCCCCATGATCAGATGATCAAAATTCAGATGGTTGACAAACAGTTCATATTTATGATGATTGCAGTGGCCCAGAGTCATGTAATCATCACCTTTTGGGACCTTTTGGGACCTCCTCAGTGGGGAAGCCAGATTTGCTTGATAATCATGTTACAACTTATCAACCCACAGATTCACTGAACAACTGTGGCAAGAAAGGTCATAAAATGGGGGAAATCTCACTTAACAACCATCTCACTTTTTCTTCTTCTTCCATATCTGTCATTGGATGTTGGCGATCCTATTTTTATCAACAGCAGCAGGAAAAAGGGCTGCTGAATTTTGTCCAAACCCGTCCCTTAGATTGGAAGCCCTGATGTTGTTCTTCTGCCTGGACCTCTTTTGCCTTCAATCTTTCCCTGTAGGATTAAGTGAAGTAGGCCGTATTTTTTGGGGTGTCGCATCACATGTCCAAAATATTGCAACTTCCGCTTTTTAATGGTTTTGATGATTTCCCTTGACTTTCCTAGATGGCTTATCTCCTCCTCATTTCTAATTTTGTCAGACCAACTTAAAAGTAACAGCCGCCTGTAAATCCCCATTTCAAATGCTTCCAGTCTCTTCAAGTGGCTTTCTGTGATGACCCGGGGGCGTGGCACAAAAGCAACAAAGTCACAAAAATAGGTAATGTCCCTTTAATTCCTCCAACTTGGCCCCCCACAATGTCCAGTTATCATCAGCTAGAGAAAAAAACCCTCCCAAGAACAGTCTTTCAAGGGAAGAAATTCAGTCCAAACCCAAAGTACATATAAATTATAAATAAAAACCCAACATAAACCACGCTGCAGCAAGACAGGGCAAGATAAGGAATTGAAGACTTCAGAAGATAACAAAACACACACAGTTGGGAGGACGCCAGAACTCAGTTAAGACTTGACAAACCAAAATAATTCACGTTTGCTTCCAGCAACTTTGCTATGTACAGTTTGCCTTTTTAAACAGTTTTCCCAGCTGCAACTAATGAAGGGGATCAGGGCCTTTTCCTCGCCTGTAAGCCATGCAACTCATGTTGCTCCCTTATCCATTCCTCCCTGCATGCCCTAGAATGAGGAGGGGGTGGGCCTGGGTCTTTCTCTGAATGCCCAGCCAGACTGTGCCCTTCCCCATTTTCCTCCACAGCCACCGGAGCCACACTCCCACTCCCTGTCAGCTGTTCCACCTCTCCCTCAGAATCAGATTCCAACAGGGGCATGACAGCTTTCTGTCAGAGACCAACTCTCCCCTCTGTAGAGCAGGAAAGAAAAGATGGAGCATCTGACAAGCCTGATTTTCAGTCTTAGGCTTATGTTGTGACTGCAGAAAATCTTTTTCATTTTGAAGAATGCTGTTCAAGCTTTCTCTATCCTTGTTTTTACTTCAATGGTCATGTCCCAGCTTTCATGTAAGTTAGAACTGAGGCACATGATCCTTTCAACTTTTTCTAGTGGTATTCCTTCCGAAGTTATCGGTGGTCAATTGATGGCTTGTTTGTTGACGACTACCATCTTGGTTTTTGAGGTGCTGTATTTTTCAGATATTTCTGTGACTCTGTTGATGAGGAGCTGAAGGTCTTCACGCTTACTGGCAAGCAGAACTGTGTCCTCAGCATATCTTAAATTGAACACCGTTTACTTTAAGGCCAGCATCGATGTTTTCTGGTGCTTTGTTGAAAATGGATGCAGAGTAGATAAAACTCACTTAACAATTGTCTCGCTTAGCAACAGAAGTTTTGGGCTCAGCTGTGTTCATAAAAGTCAAGGACTACCTATATTCAGGTACATTACGGAGCGGAGGCTAACTGTGATCCTTTTCTCCACAGGCCCCATTTGCCAAGTTGCTGACTTCAGTTTCTCCCTTGTGTTATTGTGCAATCATAGACAAATATGTTGCTGCCAGTACATAACGCCACGTTGTACTCACCATATCATTAATGCCATGTTAATATATAGTTTCTGGCTAAGAGCAAGCATAAAAAAACAGCTATGTTTATTTGGATCCATAAGGATTGAAATATTTGTTCTGATGGATATCAGTTTAGGCAATGTGCAGAAAAATACCAGAATAAGACTTCTGAGAAGATAGAGCATTTTGTGGGGGACGGGAGGTGGGAGAGACAAGGGGAAGAAAAAGATGGCAAAAGATTTCCAAATGAAAAAGAACTAGGAAGAGGGTAAGCTAGGACTTAGTGAGAAGCCAGAGGTTTTCAGAGGGAATGGAATGGGATAGGATAGGATAGGATAGGATAGGATAGGATAGGATAGAATAGAATAGAAAATATGGAATGGAATGGAATGGGATGGGATGGGATGGGATGGGATGGAATAGGATAGGATAGGATAGGATAGTATAGAATAGAAAATATGGAACGGAACAGAACAGAACAGAACAGAATAGAATAGAAAATATGGAATGGAATGGAATGGAATGGAATAGAATAGAATAGAATAGAATAGTTGGAAGGGACCTTGGAGGTCTTCTAGTCCAACCCCCTGCTCATATTTACAAATATTGATCACATGACCGCAGGAAAGTACAACTGTCATAAATTCATGCCAGCTGTCATGGGCTGAAATTTTGATCACGTGTCCATGGGGATGCTGCAACAATTCTTTAGTACCTTTGTAACTTCAGTCACTAAACAAACAATTAAATAGAATAGAATAACAGAGTTTAGAAGGGACCTTGGAGGTCTTCTAGTCCAACCCCCACTTAGGCAGGAAACCCTATACCATTTCAGACAAATAAACTTCCAGTGATGGAACATTTACAACTTTTCAAGGCAAGCTGTTCCACAGATTAATTGTTCTGTCAGGAAATTTCTGCCTAGTTCTAGGTTGTTTCTCTCCTTGATTAGTTTCTACTCATTGCTTCTTGCCCTGCCTTTGAGTGCTTTGGAGAATAGCTTGACTCCCTCTTCTTTGGGGCAGCCCCTGAGAGATTATAACACTGCTATAAGATTGGGAAAGTGAATTAGAAGCTGCTCTATAGAAAGAGAGGTTTTTTGCCCATTTGGGGAAACCAAAACCCTTGAAATATTGGAAGAATGCTATCGTGTCACCCCTGGTCCTTCTTTTCACTAGACTAGACATACTTGATTCCAGCAACCGTTCTTTATATGTTTTAGCCTCCAGTCCCCCTAATCACGTTATAAAAATGAGTGGAAATTATAGTCTTTAGGAACCATCATATAGAATGAGGTGATACATTATGAGTGGCTCACCTTGATCGTTCTGGAACTCAGATTAAACCTGGCCAGTTAAACAAATTGCTTAGATGCGTATGCAAGAATGAATGTGGGAGCGCAAAGCTTTTCATTCAAAGCAAAAGAATAGAAGTTGAAAGCTTTCTGTGTTCCTGAGCCTTTGGATAAAGCCCTGGAGGTGACACAAAGTCCTTTGTCGTTATCCTCTATGTGACAATACAATTTAATGATACCCACTGAAGACTCAATAATTGCACAGGTCCACTGTCCTCCTTGGTCATATTTACGTGCAAGAATGTCTAGGTTTTTGAAGTCTGTCTGTGTCCTTCATTCTAACTTTTGATGGAACAGCATCTTTGGCTGAAGGTCAGTAATCCCAGCTGAGGTTGCTTCCTTTGGTTATCTTTACAGTAGCCAAATAATGTTGCTGTCAGTCCCATACCGCTAATCATCATGGGGATGAAAAAGTTGAATAAGGATGTGAATTGCTAAATGATAAAAGTGCTTTTAATTTATTGTAATTGTTGGCTTATTTATGGGTCAACGGAGATGTAAGATGCAGTCAGCTTAACAAAATAACAGAATTGGAAGGAACCTTGGAGGTCTTTTAGTCCGACCCCCTGCTCACATTGCAGCCCTGGTCAAAAGGGCCCAGCAGAGATTATACTACCTGAGGCTTCTCAGGAAACAACAACTGAATGAAAAACTGCTGGTGACCTTCTACCGCTGCACCACAGAGAGTATCTTAACTTACTGCACCTCTGTATGGTTTGCCAATTGCACAGTGGCAAATAGGAAAGCACTCCAGAGGGTTAATGTCATTGCCCAGAGGATCATTGGTTGCCCACTCCTCTCTTTGGAAGAGCTTTATAGCTCCTGCTGCCTTAAGAAGATCCATGTCATCCTGGGAACCCTGTTTTTGAACTATTACCATCTGGCAGATGGTACAGGACAATAATAAAATCAAGGACAATAATAAAATCAAGGACAATAATAAAATCAAGGACAAATAGGCCGAAAAACAGCTTCTATCCCAGGGCTACAGTAGCTCTTTTGAATTCTGCTTGTATAGTGTAGTGTTGGACTGGTGTTGGGGGTTTCCAGTTCAATGTGTGAAGGGTGAAGGATGTGTGTTTGTGTTTATTTTCATGGTCATGATATGCACTGAAGATGGTGTTTGATTTCGTTGTACGAGATTGCAATGACAATAAAGTAAACTAAAGTATACTAAACTCAGGCAGGAGACCCTATACCATTTCAGGCAAATGGCTGTCCTGTCTCTTCTTAAAAACCTCCAGTGTTGGACAGCAGTGGGATCCTAACTGTTCCACTACCCATTCGGTGATCACAGGGGCGTGCGCACACATAGGGCACACGGGCAGCTTTCCACACAACAAATGAGGCCTGCAGCGCCAATCAGCTGAGAGGAGAAAGAAAAGAAAAGCACAGGGGCAAGTGGGAGGACCGATCCTGCACTTTTCTCTTCTTTCTCCCTTCAGCTGATCTTTGGAGGCCTTTTTTTACTACTGGTTCAGATGAACCGGTCCAAACTGATAACATACCACCACTGGTGTTGGAGCATCTACAATTTCTGGAGGCAAATTGTTCCACTGATTAACTGTTATAATGGTCAGTTTCCACCCATTGCTTCTTGTCCTGCCTTCAGCTGGATATGGGTTGCCTTCATTTATCCACGGGAAGGCATATTAACCATTTGTCTGAAATGCTATAGGGGTGGAGTAGAAGACCTCCAAGGTTCCCTTCCAACTCTCTTATTCAGCTAAAGCAGTCTTTTGTTTTCATATATTCCAAGTTCAGTTGTGTGACTGTAAATATCCATGGGCTATAATGATAGATCAGGCATGGTCCTGGAACTATTATTATTATTATTATTATTATTATTATTATTATTATTAATCATTGCAGCCTATCTGGAGAGCTTGATCCTTTAATGGCTTAATTGCATGAAACCCGAGACTCCTAGCCCTTGTTTGAAACTTAGCCCCGCGAAAAGAATAAATTGTTTTAGGTCACTCTAAGTCTCCTACATAATTTTGCAAAATTGTCTCCCCAGCGTTTTGCAGGCATGATAACATCATGCTGAGAATAATGTGAAATAATTTGAGTATTCAGAAAATGTAATAATGGTAATAATAATAATGATTGCCATTATTTTCCTCAAATACTCTAGATTGGAGCATCCAAGGGTCTTAAAAGTAGCTATGATTAAAATGTCAATTTTAGAGCATTGACTCATCCATTCTTACATTCCAATTATATGTCCCTCATACAACATATGACCAGGGCAGCATAATAAAGAGCAAGAAATAGCAGGTGACACCATAACATCTGTTTAAAAATATTACATCTGAGGCAATAAACAATGAGAACAATTGAAGGGGGCTTAGAAATCCTTCTCCTCCAATGATTCAGGGAAGAAACAGGACTTTAGAGACTTTTGAAAGGCAAGGAGGGAGGATAGAAACCATTCAGATCAAGCAACCAAGCTCAAAAACCACCAAGAACCCCAGACAGCTCAACCTATCGATGTTCATTTTGTTTTTGATATACTGTATATTTATAAAATGTTTTAGAGATGGTATTTACCACCTGCTAGGTTAGCGAAGGGACACAGTGGCTGAGTGACTAAGATGCGCAACTTGTCGATCAGAAAAGTCGGCAGTTTGGCGGTTCGAATCCCTAGTGCTACATAATGGAGTCAGCTCCCATTACTTGTCCCAGCTTCTGCCAACCTAGCAGTTCGAAAGCATGTAAAAAAAATGCAAGTAGAAAAATAGGGACCACTTTGGTGGGTGGGAAGTAACAGCATTCTGTGCGCCTTTGGTGTTTAGTCATGCCAGCTACATGACCATGGAGATGTCTTTGGACAGCGCTGGCTCTTTGGCTTTGTAATGGAGAAGAGCACCACCCCCCAGAGCCGAAAACAACTAGCACGGATGTGCGAGGAGGACTTTTACCTTTACCCAGGTTAGCTAAAATGTCTAAAAATATGTCTAGCAAATGTTGGAAATGTAATCAAAAGATGGGCACATTTTAGCATATGTGGTGGACTTGTACTTAAAACAAAAAAAAATGGACAAAGATACACAGGTGGCTAGAAAAGATGATAGGGAAACAGGTAGAACTTAAACCTGAACGGTTTTTATTAGGTATAATAGAAAAATTAGACACGAAAAGTATGTATTTAATATTACATGTTGTAACAGCAGTGAGGATTATATTCGCACAGTATTGGAAAAATGAAGAAACACTGCGAGATGAAGAGATAATTAAGAAGGCACCAGACTGTGCAGAAATGGATAGTTTGACTTTGAAAATTAAGCAGAAAGATGACACAGAATACTATCAAACATGGAATCTATTTTACCAGTGGTTGGGGAAAAGGAGTGGAGAATTAAGAATATAATCAGAATTGTTAAGCAAATTAAATACCCAGACAACACAATGTTTATTAAGCACTAAGAAATGTAATTAATAAAAAAATCATTTTTTTTTAAAGATGTCCACTTGGCAATTTTTGTTGCAAAGGTTTCATCACTATTTGAGGAGACATTATCAGTGTGCTTTGAATTGTGCTAGCCTGTCAGAGTACTGGCCTTTAAATACCATTTTTATGTGATGCCAATTAGTGTGGATGTTGTTTGTTTGGCTACTTCTGAATCATAGTCTGGTTTCGGTCTGTTTGAATGGCTGGTTGTTGTTTCTGAGACGTGGTCCAATTTCTTGTGAGATGGGTTGTGGGTTTGTGTTGTTGCGAAGTGGGGTGCCTGTCTGTTCATTTCAATTGCTCTCTTTGGGATTGTGGTTGATGCCAAACCTTTCGTTCTCAGCGATTGGTAGACTGGATGCCAACTTAGACAAGTTTATTGTTTATTGACTTATTGGTGGAAAACCAGGCTTCAAGGAATTCTCTTTCTGTCCTTGATTTCACCTGGGTTACCACTCTGGTCCTGGTTAGATCAAATCTGTGTCCTTCTGAATCTTCGTGGACGGACGTGAGGGATAGAGACTCATATCTTTTGATAGCCAGGAAGCGTTTGTGTAGTCTGGTTGATAGTTTTCTTCCTGTTTGGCCAACATAGTTCTTTCCACAGTTGCTTCTTTGCACAATTCACATGTTCACTTCTATTGGTTATTTTATTTGCAGCACTGAAGCTTTGTGGTGTTATGCATGGTATGTTCCCATTGATCGAAAAGACGCTGGAGCAGGATGAGGCCAACTCAGAAAGCTCAAACTGCCCAAAGAGCTGCTGATTCAGTTCTGCAGAGGAACTATTGAATCTGTCATCTGCACCTCTATAACTGTCTGCTTTGGTTCTGCAACACAACAGAAAAGAGTTCAGAAGATAAGAAGGACTGCACAAAAAACCAATTATTACCAACCTGCCTTCCATCGAGGACATGTATACTGCGTGAGTCAAAAAAAAGGGCTGTGAAAATATTTACACATCCCCCACATCCTGGACATAAACTCCTTCAACTCCTGCCCCCAAAAACAACGCTATAGAGCACTACCCACAGAACAACTAAAATACAAGGACAGTTTTTCCCCGCGTGCCATCACTTTGCTAAACAACTAATTCCCACGACATTCTCAAACTATTTACTAAGTCTGCATTACTATTCTTTTTCTCATCCTTCCTAGTACCTACCTCTTCACACCTTTGACTATAACTGTGTTGCTTGTATCTTTATGATTTATATTGTTTTATTTATTTCCTAGTACGTTTTCATTGCTTATTAGTAACCTGTAACTTTCACTAAGTGTTGTATCTTATGATTCTTGATGAATGTATTTTTTTTCTTTATGTACACTAAGAGCTTATGCACCAAAGACAAATTCCTTGTGTGTCCAATAACACTTCTATTCTATTCTATTCTATTCTATTCTATTCTATTCTATTCTATTCTATTCTATTCTATTCTATTCCATTCCATTCCATTCCATTCTATAAATGAAACTCCTCTGGAGCTTGTAAAGTCACCCCCAGTTTTGCTGTGACTGATATGCAAACCCAAAGGTGCAGCAATCCCATCCAGTCTCAGCCTATAAAACATTTCCTTCCTTCTCTTCTTCCCTTGCTATTGCATTTCCACCTAGGAAAGCTTATTCAAAAGTTAAGTGATGTTAAAATGTTTCCACTTAATTAAACACACATGCCCATAAAGGGTTTTTTTTGGGGGGGAGGAACACTAAGGGAGGCCACGATTTGTAATTTACACCCCGTCCCCTCAAAACAGAGCAATCATCTCATAAAGTGAGGAGAGGCTGGTCCCGAGAGACATTCTTTAAATTCTGTGGTGCTTGCTAGGGAATTCTGGGAGTTGAAGTCCACAGTCTTTAACGTTTAAACAAATATTACAAGTTTTAAATAAATAATATGAATCTTAAACATATGCATATGTTTAAGCAAAAAATGTACGGAGAACGGTTGCAGGAATTAGGTATGGCCAGTCTGAGGAAAAGAAAGACTATGGGAGACGTGATAACAGTATTCCAGTATTCGAGAGGCTGCTATAAAGAGGAAGCGGGTTCAATTTATTCCCCAAAGCCTCAGAGGGCAGGACAAGAAACAATGGATGGATACTAATCAAGGAGAGAAGCAACCTGGAATTAAGGAGAAACTTCTTGATGGTGAGGACAATTAACCACTGAAACAGCTTTGCCTTCAGAAGTTGTGGGTGCTCCATCCCTGGAGGTTTTGAAGAAGAGAGCGGAAGCCATTTGTCTAAAATGGTGTAGGTTCTCCTGCTTGAGAAGCGGGGGTTGGACTAGAAGACCTCCAGCTCGGTTCTGATTCTGAAGTTGGCCAAGTTTCAAAAATGCGAGTGTAGGAGACCACAAATCCGTCCTGCAGGCAACCCCATCTTCTCCCTGCCCCCCCCCCCCCCCAATTACTTCGGCCTGCAACTCCCCTGCAACTCCCCGGCCGGCCATAATTCTCTCTCTCTGGGCTGTCACTCGATCTTGCAAATACAGTGTGCTTACAGTGGAGTTCTCCAAGTCCCAGGCGAGCCACATTCTTTGGAGCTGTCTTTGTTTTATCATTGCCGTGCAGCCCACAATGATTTGTACTGTTGCACCTGAATAAACACAGCTCTGCCTTTCGCCCATTGAGGTCAATCCATGTGTCTTGCAAGGGAGGGGGGAGGGCATCCTTTGCCTCTTGTTTCTCCCCCCCCCCCCCCCCCCCCTGATCTGTGGCTTCAGCAGCACCCATGTGCCACCCGACTGGAGGTTGAAATTTAAAAAAAAAAGAATAATAATAATTTTTTTATTATTATTTTTATCTGAAAGGGTCAATTGCTGACTGCTGTTTTTCTTCCCCTTCCAACAGGCCCAGTGGCCTTTGGTGTAGCTCTCGGTCAGAAGGATCAGCCTCATTTCAAAAGGAAAGGGCGAGGAAATTCTGCAAATATTTTAATTTCGTTGTCATGCGTAAGAGCAGGTGGAGTGTGTAATTACCAGTTTCTTGCATGCTGACAGGAGAGTGAATTATTCCTGGCTGAGAGAGAATGGTATTTAATTGATATTTTAGGATGGAAAGCAATAACAGCCCAACGAGTATCAGCTTCAGTGGAGATTTCCTGTGTGTTTTTTCTCTCTCTTTCTTTTTGGCTCAAGGGCTCTTTACACACTTTGTGAGGGGAACAGGGAAGACATGTTAAAAAGTTATTTTGCAGCATTTAATTTTCAGATTGCTCTTATCAAAGTGTACCAAAAGCTACAGTGAGCAGGTGGGCTTGTGTTTTTCCTCAGAATTTAAGACTTATCCTTCCCAAAAGATTGTGGCGGCCATATTGATTTTATTTCTCTTGTGCTCTTGGCTCCACATTATAATTCTTTTCCGATAAATTAAAAATAGGTTAATTTGATTATACACCCCAACATAGGAATATTTAACAAAAAGAAGTGATTATAAATAGTTTCATTCCATTAATTTGAAATGAAAAATGAATAAGCCTTATGCTATTCTAGTTAGGCTATTGAACTTTTACATTATACAATAATCCTTACGCCATAGATGTTTTGTGATTAGGTTTAAAATGTTCCAAAGATGTCTTTTTTCCCCAAGAGGCAACTGGACTTTCTGGTTTTTCTTTGAAGACATTTTGCTTCTCATCCAAGAAGCGTTTATTCTGTTTTCAAAGAAGAACCAGAAAGTCCAGTTATTTCTTGGAAAATCATCTTTGGGTAACCATGACCTGGATAACTGATAATCTCCATAGACATTTAGGTTTAAAATGGTTTTTGTATAACTCTGAGAGCTGCACAATTGCAGTTGTCTAGAAATCTAAATGCAGGTAATCCTCAACTTATGACACAACTGAACCCCATTTCTGTTGCTGAGACAGCTAAGTGAGTTTTGCCCCATTTTACAACCTTTCTTGCCAAGGTGTTCACTAGAGTTGTTACGTTAGTAACATGGTTGTTAAGTGAAACTGCCTTTCCTATTGACTTTACTTATTGGAAGGTTGCAAAAGGTGATCATATGACCCCAGGACTCTAAGCATTATAAATATGTCAAGCATCCAAATTTTGATCACGTGACCATGGGGGTGCTGCAATAGTCATAAGTGTGAAAAACAAATCACTTGCCCCAAAGGTGCTTTTTCAAGAGGCAACTGGGCTTTCTGGTTTTTCTTTGGAGATATTTCGCTTCTCATCCAAAAAGCTTCTTCAGCTCTGAAGAAGCTTCTTGGATGAGAAGTGAAATGTCTTCAGCTCTGAAGAAGCTTCTTGGATGAGAAGTGAAACTTCTTGAATGAGAAGTGAAATGTATTCAGCTCTGAAGAAGCTTCTTGGATGAGAAGTGAAACGTCTTCAGCTCTGAAGAAGCTTCTTGGATGAGAAGTGAAACGTCTTTAGCTCTGAAGAGGCTTCTTGGATGAGAAGT
>NW_020769425.1:916142-953833 GCF_900518735.1 Pseudonaja textilis | reverse complement strand
TTTTTTTTCTATTGCACCAAAGAAAGGTCAATGCCTCTTTTTTTCTTTTTCCCACACTTTTCCTTTCCCTTTTCTCTCCCCATCTTTCCTACTATTTTCCTTTGTATTTAGCATAGAACAGAACAGAATAGAATAGAGTAACAGAGTTGGAAGGGTCCTTGGAGGTCTTCCAGTCTTAACCCCCTGCCTAGGCAGGAAACCCTACACCACTTCAGACAAATGGTTGTCCAATCTCTTCTTCCAGTGTTGGAACAATCACACCTTCTGGAGGCAAGTCGTTCCACTGGTTAATTGTTCTAACTGTCAGGAAATTTCTCCTTAGTTCTAAGTTGCTTCTCTTCTTGGTTAGTTTCCATCCATTGCTTCTTGTCCTGCCTTCTGGTGCTTTGAAGAATAGTTTGACTCCCTTTTCTTTGGGGCAGCCCCTGAGATAGCAATAGCATTTAGACTTATTATGTACCACTTCACAATGGTTTCCAGCCCTCTCTAAACAGTTTACAGAGTCAGCCGCTTGCCCCCAACAATCTGGCTCCTCATTTTACCCAATTCAGAAGGATGGAAGGCTGAGTCAACCTTGAGCCTGGTGCGACCCAAGCTGACAAACTGCTGGAAGCCACCGATCAGCAGAAGTAGCCTGCAGTACTACACACTCACCACTGGGTCACCTTGACATATAGATATTGGGACAGTGCTATCATGTCACCCCCTGGTCCTTTGTTTCATTACTTCTGCATCTTATAGTATTAATACTTAAATAAGCAAAACCTTTTCCTTATGAAGCATCCTGGATGTGCGGAGTCAGTCATACCATTTGTGATTTTTGAAGAAAGCAATATACTCTATTCAGAACCATTTCAATTCTGGGCAGCAGATGCACAGTGCAGTTGTAGTCTTATGGCATCCGTACACAGACCTGGCAGCTTCTATTTTTTTTTTTTCTTATAATAAAGGAGCTCAAACTCATTCTTTTTTTCTCTTTTGTGTTGCGTTTTGCATTAAAATCAGATGACCCCGTTCTTGAACTGGATGATTCCATGAGTAACGTAACTGCCTTGATGTCTGCATATAAACTAGGAATTTTCAAATGACACTTTAACATAGATAAGTTATGAGCTAATTGACCACAAAATGTTCAGTCTTTGGCCATAAATGATGTCTGGTGCTTATGTTTTCTGAACTTAGTAGAATGAATAAAAAACTTTCCTCTTTTATGGCGCTAATATAGTGACCTGATATCGCATCTTATAAACCATATAAATTGATTTGTGTCTCTCTCTCTATATGTGTGTCCCTGGTTGTTGAATAAAACCGAATGATTTACATTTCTGACTATAAGACTTAGTTTTGAAGTTTTATTGGAACAGTTCTTAAGAACTGATATCTCCAGGAGTTTGCCATCACAGACAATTTCCTGTTTTATATTCTTTGGGAGTTTCCCCCTCCCCCTTAAGCAGTGTGTACATTCTTTCTTTGAACCAAACAGGTGCAATCAGATTTAGTGTTGTTTAATACAGCAGCGCAGAATTTGCACAATAACGTTGAAAAAAAAACCATATCCTGGGAGAAAGAAAGCCCATCTCGTCAATGTAAACTCTTTAAATTTTAAGTTTAGACATCGGGCAGAAAACTTCTGCAAATAAAAGCACTTTGTTTCATATCTCCTTACAAAACTATCATGTGTTTTTGCCATGCACATCAACCTAGCTGTAGAGGTTCATAATCCTCTAATTGCTTTTTTTAAAAAGAAGTTGGTTACTGACTGTGCAGTTCTTAATCAGAAGAGCTAACACAATTCCTTTGAAAGGGATTTTGTAAGGAAAGTGATGCTGGGGCTTGGAAGGGAATCACTAAAAAAATCCATATCCAAAGATGTTTCCAGGAACTGGGACAAAGAAACCTGTCAGTTAGAATCTTTTTTTTTTTTTAGCTTTATCATTTTTATTTTATTATATAAAATACAAAGAAGCAATAGGAAATTAAGGGATGGGAATGAGAATTTGGAAAAGGGGGTGTGAGATACAAGGGGGGGAGAGAAAAAGAAAGCAAAGGGGGCCTTGTCTTCCAACTCTTCCTAGCACAATACAAGATAAACAAACTCCAACCTCATTGTTTTGCTTTTACACATTCATATACAGTATAACTAGCCATTTCTATAACACCAAATCTTTCCAATCAACAAAACCAAGATCAAAGCGTCTTTCTTTTTTTCTTCACAAGCGCAAATTCCAGAAGTGGATATCTAAATAAGAATAAGAAAATATCCAAATATTTTCCTCTTTAAATTAAGTAATCCATTTAACTATTCCTGCTTTATCTTCTTTGCTGTGGAAATAATGTGCATTTCTACTTGCACCTAGTGATCTTTGTGAACTTGTCAGTTAGATTCTGAAGTTTCCTACCTTGCTTTAGAGATAGTCCTCGACGTACAACCATTCATTTAGTGATGGTTCAAAGTTACAGTGACACTGAAAAAAAAGGTTATGACACTGGTGCTTTGCACTTGTGACCCTTGCGGGATCCTCACAATCATGTACACAAAATGTAGGCCCTTCACAAGTGGCATATATTTTTGATTGCAGCATCTCAGGGGAATAGTATCTCCATCTGCAACCTTTGCATCCGGCTTCCAACAAGCCAAGTTATTGGGGAAGCTGGATTTGCGTAACAACAGTCTAATTCCCTCAATTGTGTTATGTGTGTGTTTGGGTAGGCACAGGGTTCCTCTTGAGGCAACAGAACTTCATTTTTAAGCTGGGCCAGTGTGCTTGCAGTAAAACAATGACAATAAAGTTATCTTTTTTTAAAAAAAAAAGGTTTTTTATTTTGTATTTCAATAATTCCATCTTTCATTTCCAACCTTGTGTCAACTGGGTATATATATCTTATGTTTACAATTATAATTAAAACATTTCTTACCAATATAACAATGATCACATTTTCTTATAGCTATTATTTGTTGTATCTATTATTATTTAATAATCTTAACTTGTTTCTCTATTCATCTAATCCATTTTAATTTATTTTATTTTCCAACCATTTATAAAACAAATCCCATACCATGTAATAATTCCATTTCTTCTTTTTCTTTGATTACCAATGTTAACCTATTCATCTCTGCACATTCAAACATTTTTTCAATTACTTTTCCCTCTATCGGTACCTTATCGCTTTTCCAATTCTGAACAAATACAATTTTAGCTACTGTTAATACATGTATAATTAAATATGTTCTTTCTTTACTGTAACTTTCAGGTATCATTCTTAATAAAAATATTTCAGGTTTCAAGTCTATGTGTTGCTTTATCATTTTTTCCAACCATGTGTGTATTTTTGTCCAATATCTTTTAGCTTCTGAACAAGTCCACCACATATGGTAATATGTTCCAGGTGTCTGGTGGCACTTCCAGCATTTGGGTGATTTATCGTTGAACATCTTAGCTAATTTTGCCAGTGCTAAGTGCCATCTATAAAATATCTTGTACAATTTTTTTTTATATGCTGTTGATATTGTTAATTTATAATTTCCGTCCCATAACTTCTGCCATTTATCTAATTCTATAGCATATCCAAAGTTTTTTGCCCATGCTATCGTTGTTTCCTTAAGTTGTTCTTCTAATTTAACACCTAATAAATAGCAATAAATTTTTTTGATCAACTTATCTTCTGTTCCTGTTAATATTTTATCCAATTCTGCCAACTCCTTATAAACAGCTTTAATATCTTTTTCACATCTTGATTGTGTTTGCGTTTATGAATACCAATGCATTTCCAACCCTTGTTCATTCAATTCTTGTTTTGGTTCGAGCTCACCCTTTTCATTTAAAATATCTTTGTATCTAGAAATAATTCCCATTTTACAAACATTTGGATGAATAATTGCTTCCATTGTTGATAGCCAGACTGGTATTTTCATATAATGTTGTTCTTTGTTTTTTCCCATGCTATTCCTGACCATTTGTCTTTGGAAACACCCATGTATTTCACTTCTCCCATACCACAGAAATGCATGCCATCCCAATTGCAAATCATGCCCCTCTAATGCCAATAACCTTCTATTTCTCAGTGTAATCCATTCTTTCAACCCAGTTAGTACCTTGGCCTGATAATATATTTCCCAATTAGGTAGCCCAAACCTTATATTATCTTATCTATCCTGTATCGTCTTGTCCTGTCTTGTCTTATTTTATCTTTTCATCTCATCTCATCCAGTGATGGGTTTCAAAACCTTTTCCTACCGGTTTGGTGTGAGCGCACGTTTTGCGCATGCACAGCATTTGCAACTCACCTTCTGCTGCGAGCCCTGTGTGTAAAACAGCTGACATGCTGCAATCAGCTGTGCCACGCGAAGCAACCGAGCTTGAAAACCAGGAAATAAGGGTCAGAATAGAGCTGGGGTGGGCTGGCAGGCCCAGCAGCTGATTGTCAGAGCTAACCGGTTCGCTCATAGATGATCCTCGGAGCTTCCATTCAGTCGAACCGGGCCGAACTGGTAGAATAACACCTCATCTCATCTCATCTCATCTTATCTATCCTGTATCATCTTGTCTTATCTTATTGTATCTTTTCTTATCTCTCTTATCTCTTTTATCTTATCTCTCATCTCTCTTATCTTTTATCTCTTATCTTATATAAGATCTTATCTCTCTTCTATCATCTTATCTCTCTTCTCTCATCTCTTTTATCTTATCTTATACCTTCATTGGGGTGATTTGCTTAACAATTGTGGCCAAAAAGGTGTAAAATTAGATGCAACTCACGTACCAATTAGTTCTGTTTAGCAACAGAATTTCTGCTCCGAACTGTTGTCATAAGTTGAGGACTACCTGTATTCTTTTGTGGAGGTTGCGAGGATATTTCTGGTGGGCCTGAGTTTCTGTAGTTATTGGTTTTCCCTTCTCTCCCCCCTCCCCCCAAATCTTGGTTATCATTAGCAGCAGTTTTTTCCAGTTGGCACCTAGATCTTCTTTCCAGAAGCTCTGCTGCTCACTTGCCAAGCTTTCTTCTGACCTTAACCCTGTTCCTATCCGTATCTGATGTTTTGGGGGGCATTTACAGTCTTCGAAACTGATGGTGTTTTTGGAAATGGTTCTGGGTGACAGCGGATTTAGCTTTTTTTTTTTTTCCAGGCTTCAAAACCTGTTAGTTTTTTTAAAAAAAATGGCTTCCCAGAATCTCTGACCAAGGAGCAAAGCTCTAATGAGAGAACATTGGCAATAAAACAAAAAAACTAGTAAGCTCACATGGTTACTACGATATTTTCTGAGGCAAATATCAAAATGTTTCCCCCACCAGGCAGAGAGCACCAAGAGCTTTGGCATTGTCACTTGAAATCTGTCAAGATGTTGGTGTTCTGCCTTAGAATACTGCCAAATTTCAGGCAAGAACATCAAAATCTTGGGACTAATCATTGTAGAGATATTTAAAAGTAGATAGCTTTTCAGTTCACCTTAATATAATTTAATTTCCTATTTTTTGCCTTGCTAAACCTACCTAGATCTTCCAATCGCTCCTCCTAGACCAGAGTGTCAAACTCAAGGCCCGGGGGACGAATCCTGGCCATGGGGTGCTTAGATCTGGCCTGCGGGGCTGGTCTGGAAACTGCAAACGACCGGCCCGTGGTGTCTCTGCCAGAAAAATCGGAGCTCAGGAGGGGTTCATGCGGCCTCCCAAGCTCCATTTTCACTGGCAGAGGGTTGCAGGAGGCTGCTGCAGCCAAAAATGGAGCTCAGGAGCCCATTTTCGCTGGCAGAGTGCTCGGGCCACCACAGCTGTGGTGAGATTCAAAAAAATTTACTACCAGTTCGGTGGGCATGGCTTGGTGGGCATGGTGTGGCTTGGTGGGCATGGCTTGGTGGGCTGTAAAATCTCCATGCCCTCCACACTCCAGGGGAAGGATATTGCAAAATCCCCATTCCTATTCTGACCCAACTGGGTTCCCAAAGAGCAAGCACAGACAAAGGCAGCAGCCCCCACCTTTTAAGGTTTAATAATGAATTCTGTTCCTTTACAGATAAAAGGCTGTTTTCCACTAATTAGCTCCGACAAGGAAGAGCCTTGCCAAGTTGTTCATCAATGCTGCCAAAAACCCAGAGATAAGAACTAATTTACAAAATTCTCCAAACACGAACTGAGATGTCCACAAGCTGAGCTTCAGAGCTTCTTTGCGTTCTGCAAAGAACGCTTTTCCAAACTTGGCTTTTATCCTCTTGAGGGAGGGGCCATTACCTGGCAGCCTTACTCCCGAGTCGCCTGTGCTGCTGTAATTGTTCTTTCCTCTGAGTAATCCTTCACGCTCGTGCACTTGGTACAGGCTCCTCGGGAACCTCCTCGTTACTGCAGCCAGCCCCTACAATCTCTGAAGGCAGCAGTCCACTCCCTGATGGTCCTGGCCCCTCATCAGAGTCATCGCTCTCCTCAGCCATCTTCACCTGCTGCCGGCTAACCACAACACTTCTCTCCCCACCCCACCAGCCTGCTTTCGGGCTCCGTTCTCCTGTGCAGGGCAACCAAAGAAGACCCAGCCAATCAGCTGGGACTCGTGAGGCCGAGAATAGATGGGGGCGGGGCCAGTCAGAGGTGGGATTTGCCGTTTCTCTGAAGTACTTAAAATTTCCTCTACCGGTTCTCCAGAACTGGTCAGAACCTACCTCTGCACCACAGGTGTCCCTGACCCGAGAGACATTGAGCTGGCCATGCCTACCCTGGCCTGCCACATCCCTGATGCGGCCCTCAATGAAATTGAGTTCGACACCCCTGTCCTTGGTCTGGATTTCTACTTCCCTGAGCATTCTTTTCGGGCCTTCCCAGCATCTCTCCCCATCCTTCTTAGGATGTGCATTTTAAGAGTATATTCAAGGTTGGGCCTGACAAAAGCAGAATGAAGTGGAATGATTATTTCATACTATTTGGAAATTGGAAGACCTTACAGCAGTGGTCCCACTGCAATTCTAATTTCCCTGAGAGCCTTCAGAATTTCTGATCCCTCACTTTCCACCCGTCTTTGTGCCTTCCCCCTCCCCTAATTTGTTGGCTGTTCTTATGTGTTATTTTTATTTTATAAAAAGGATAAAGTGTCTGCAGCAATATTAACAGTAGAACATCCATACAGTGCTAAGTCAGGTTGAAAATCCCACCTGCTTAATTTTGAAATGATTATGGAAATAATTATGGAAATAATTATGGAAATAATTATAGAAATAATTATGGAAATAACTATGGAAATGATTATGTCACACAGTACGATGCATCCAGATCAGAGGTAGTATTCAGCAGGTTCTGACCAGTTCTGGAAAACTGGTAGTGGAAATTTTGAGTAGTTCGGAGAACCGGAAAATCCCGCCTCTAACTGGCCCCGCCCCCATCTATTCTCTGCCTCCCGAATCCCAGCTGATCGGCTGGGTCTTCTTTGGTTGCCCTGCACAGGAGAACGGATCTGGAAAGCAGGTTAGTGAGATGGGGAGGGAATGAGATTTTGCAGTAACCTTCCCCTGGAGTGGAGTGGAAATGGAGATTTTACAGTATCCTTCCCCTGCCACGCCCACCAAGCCATGCTACTTCCACCAAGCCACTCCCACAGAACAGGTAGTAAAAAAAAATTGACTCCCACCACTGTTCCAGATTGAATCACATAAACAGGAGATGTGAAAGAGACCTACTAAGAGTCAGCTATTAAAGCATGAACACGTTTTCAGGTCTGGAAGTTTCATTATCTCTGCTGATTTTGGCACCAGGATTGAAATGCCATGAGCGAAAGGGAAATACATGAAAGCATCAGGAAGCAGATTTGTTCTTTGGTAGCCAAAGGGATTCCAGAGAGCTGATGATAGAGAGAGAACATCAAAAGGTCTGTCCTCATATTAAGAAGAAGCTCTTCATATGCACAATTTTTATAAACCTTTTGCTGCTTGCTTTGCACAACTGATATTATTTTTGTCAGTTTGGAGACGGGCTAATATTGTTTAGCATTCTACAGTTGGGTGGTCTCTTTTTCTTCTTCTTCCATACCCCATTTCATAGCTGGGCAATAGATTTTAAACTTTCCATACATTAAGCACCGCACTACACTGCAGGAGAGCACTGGCACACACTGCTGTGTTCACACACACACACACACACACACACACACACACATATTGTGGCTCCACAGGTGACATCTGTATGAACACGTCTCTGTGTTTCTCATCTGTGTGTTCAGATCAAAGACGGTGGAACAATATCCTCATCTGTCTCTGAAATTGATTTTGCAGGTGCAAAAATAAAATAAAAAATAAAAACCACACAAAAATAAAATATCACCTGCAAAACTTCTCTTTTCCTTCTCTGAACAGCTGGTCTCCATTCTTTACCATGATGAATGCCTGGGGGAGAGGCGGCAAAAAAAATCAGCCTTTCTACAAATTTCACTTCAGGTTGGAACCTTCTAGTTCTTTCCTTTCACCAAATGATTGTGACAAAGGATAGGTTTTATATCGAAATAGAGTTCTCTTATCTCAAGCTGCCAGCCATTTCTGTCATTCCAGCTGATAGTCCATCTTTCATTAGGGAAAAAAACCAACAACATCTAATTTACCTCAGATTTTCTACGCCCTGACAGTTCCTTCCCCTTCATCCTGTTCAATGAATGACTCACCTCATTACAAATTTCAAGATGTAGTGGCCCAGCCAAAACCATTATATAAAAACCCCATCTTTCATGGCCTCTGAGAGGATTGTTTTGCAGAAAGAAAAATTTTTTTTCCCCTGTGGATGGTTGCTCCAAGGAGGAGGAATGAAAAGCATGGGAAATGATGTTGGGATAGGAAGCATTGGGCGTGCAGTTTGACTATTTTTCTTTTCCTGGACATTACACCCACGTGCCTTAAAAAAAGTATTGCATGGATGGCCTTATTTCACTTTGACTGTGCTGTCTCAGGTAATGGGTGGGTGAGCCCCATCCATTGGGGAGGATGAAAGGAAACGACATCCTTACTAATCCCTTTAAATCAGACTGAATCCCACTGCAATTCTAATTTCCCTGAGAGCCTTCAGAATTTCTGATCCCTCACTTTCCACCCATCTTTGTGTCTTCCCCCTCCCCTAATTTGTTGGCTGTTCTTATGTTTTATTTTTATTTATCTTATTTTTTTAAAATTTTATTCTTTTGCCAAGCATGTACAAGAGAACAAGTGTGGGTATGAACATAAACAGGAACAAAGAGAGTAAATACAGATAAATGGGAATAGTAAGACAGGGACGGTAGGCATGCTGATGCGCTTATGCACGCCCCCTTTAAGGACCTCTTAGGAATGGGGTGAGGTCAACGGTAGACATTTTGAGGTTGAAGCCGGGTGGGGTGGGGTTGAGGCTGTAACCATGGAGTCAGGGAGTGAGTTCCAGGCGTTGACCACTCTGCTGAAGTCATATTTTCTGCAGTTGAGTTTGGAGCGGTTTACCTGGAGTTTGTATCAATGGTTTGCCCATATATTGTATGGTAGTTGAAGCAGAAGAAGTCATTGATAGGCAAGGTGTTATAGCAGACAATTTTATGAACTATGCTTAGATCGGCACAGTTCCATACTGTCCATGTTGATGGTGGGAGAGTGACATAGAGAATGAGAGTGAATGGGCAGCCATATAATTTTTATCTCTCTCTGTATATCTCTCTCTGTGTGTGTTTCTGTCTTTCTGTCTGTCTGTCTGTCTCTGTCTCTCTCTCTCTTTCTCTCTCCATCTCTCATTTCATTCTAGCTCACCTATCTCTGTTTCTCATCTATCATTTCTCTCTATCCATCCATCATATCTAACATATGTCTGTCTGTCTGTCTATCTATCTATCTGTCTGTCTATCTATCTATCTATCTATCTATCTATCTATCTATCATCTATCTATCATCTGTTGTATTTATTGTCGATCTAGCACTCTCTTTATCTAGCTCACCCACCTATCATTTCTCTATCTCTCATCTATCTATAATTTCTCCTTATCATCCATCCATCCGTCCGTCATCCATCTGTCTGTCTGTTGGTCTCTGCCTGCCTGCCTGCCTATCCATCTCATCTAGCGCCTATCTAACATCTCTCTCTCTCTCTCTCTCTCTCTCTCTTTTATCTATCTATCATTTTTCCACTACAAAATAGTTTTTACAGGTCCTTGACTTACAGCCATAAACAGCACTGGAACTTTCATCACTAAGTGAGGTAGTCAATAAGTGAATTGCACCCAATTTTATGATTTGTTGTTGTTCTTGCGGTTGATAAGCAAACCATATGGACATTAACTGAATTTGGCTTCCCCCACTGACTTTGCTTGCAACCTAGAACTAAAGAGATTTCCTGACAGTGAGAATAATAAACCAGTGAAACGGGTTATTTCCAGAAGTTGTGGTTACTCCATCACTGGAGGTTTTTAAAAAGACACTGGACAGCCATTGGTCTGAAATGGTGCCTGAAAAGGGGGTTGGACTAGAAGACCTCCAAAGTCCCTTTCAACTCCACTATTCTTCTGGAAACCAGCTGGGAAAGTTGCAAACGGCTATCACATAACCCCATCACAATTTTTGTTAAATACATGCCATTTGCCTGGATTTTGATCAGGTGACCGCAAGCATGAAAACCATTTATAGTCGCTTTTTCCAGCATCATTATAATGTCAACTAGTCATTAAACAAATGATCCTAAGTTGAGGACTATCCATACTTTATATATGAACTTTATATGCTTCCATTTAGTTCATTCTTTTTTTAAAAAAATCACTGCTTGATTGAAAAACATTTTTTCAGATACATTTCTTCTGCTTAGTAGAGCTAAAGAATTAGATGAAATGTTTGTCTGGATGCCCTCTCTGGAATTTGCTATCCCGATTGAAACTACCTTTTTTATTCCTTTTCCTTTAAGGTTAATCAGCATACTTAGAGTATTTGTTCAATCGGCAGCATTACAATAATTACATCAAGCAATACATCCACATCTTTCCAAAAGATTTTGTAGACACAGACCGGGCTGCTCATTAAGAGTCAGTGATTTGTTTCAACCACTGTCTCTTCATCACCCCAAAGAAGCAATCTGGTTGTTCACAAAGACTGATTACAATTTAGGGGTTGTTGTTTTTTACAAGGATCGTTCCCAGAATTTGGCAATTTAAAACTCCCACCAACTCCCGAGTCATCCTGATGACAAAGAATCCCTCGGGGTTTCATAAGGTAATGGTTACCCAAGACAAAGAAACAAAAACAAAAGGAATGTGTGTAGAGGAATAAATGGTTAATAAGGGGTTTCAATGTCTACTCTAGATGTCTCCTCCCAACTGTCTTGTGCTCTGTAAAATTCTGATTGTCTGTTTATTTTGCCGTTCTCCAAAGCAATGGCTCCCTTGCTTTGATGATATCTTAGGTCTGCACTTTTAAAATTTATTTGTTTGTTTGTTTGTTTGGTGTATGCCAGAGATATCAAACTCGAGTCCCACAGGCGGAATCCAGCCTGCAGGGTTCTTAGATCTACAATCACTCAGGGTGAGGCACAAAGGCAACACAGTCAGATAATCAGTAGGAGTCCCTTTATTAGCTCCAACTTTGCCCCCAATGTCCTGGTTACCTTATGGGGTGGAGTAAAACTCTCCCAGAAATAGCATTTGGCTGCAGAGAATCAAGTCCAAAACATGGCCAACAAAAACTGTAACTATAAAGTCCAATCAAGGCAAAATGAGGTAATTAGTCTATTAGGGCAAGAGAAGGAATTCCAGACATGAAGGAACGGCCATAATTCAACACAGTTGGGAGGATGCCAGGAATGCAGATAACCAAAGTCAACACAAGATAAACTCATGTTTGTTCCCAGCAGATGCCGCAATCAGCTTGCATCTCTTTTAAGCTCTCTTCCCAGGTGTGGCTAATAAAGGGAATCAGGGCCCTTTCCTTCCCCATAAGCCATGCAACTCACGTTGCTCCCTTCTCCGTTCCTCCCTGCATGCCCTAGGATGAAGAGGGGGTAGGCCTGGGTCTTCCTCTGAACTCCCTTTCCCTTGTTCTCCCTCTTCCCTGCTCTGCCCAGCCAGACTTTGCCCTTCCCCATTTTCCTCCCCAGCCAATGGAGCCACACCTCCACTCCCTGTCACCTGTTCATCTTCCTCCTTGGATTCAGACTCCAAAAAGGGCATGATAGGGTCTGGCCCATGGAGCTACCCTGGAAACAGTAAAGGATCAGCCCGTGGTGCCTCTGCCAGTAAAATCGGAGCTCAGGAGGGCCACGCATGATCCTGTCGAGCTCCGTTTTCACTGGCAAAGAGTTGCAGGAGGCCGTCACAGCCAAAAACAGGGCCTGGGAGGGTTTGCATGTGGCTCCCCTCTCCCGAGCTCTGTTTTCACTAGCAGAGGGCTGCTGTGGCTGAAAACTGAGTTCAGGAGTCCATTTTCGCTGGCAAAGCATTCGGGCCACCACAGACACCCCCAACACAAGTGACGTCAAGCTGGCCACATCCACCATGCTCCTCTGAGGTCAAACACAACCGTGCTTGTATAACTTGTTAAACGTAAATAGGATGAATATTATTTTGTTTGTATTATAATGAGACTAGAAAGGGATTTTGTTTTAAATATAAATAGTGGCACAACCAAGAACTAAAAAGGGGATAAATAATGGAAAACACGAATTAATATGAATTTATGAATGGCTAGTTGAATTATATAATTTGTTAAACACTGCAAATTTGACCACTAATATAATACTTATGATAAAAGAAATGGATATCAAGAATATAGTTACTGACACAAAATAGCACATAGGAATATTGAATAATTAAGATTGATAATATGCATTAATACCAGAGGTGGAATTCAGCAGGTTCTGACCAGTTCTGGAGAACTGGTAGCGGAAATATTGAGTAGTTCAGAGAACCGGCAAATAACACCTCAAGTCTGACTGGAGATTTTACAATATCCTTCCCCTGCCATGCCCACCAAGCCACTCCCAAATTTTAGTAAAAAATTGAATCCCACCATTGATTAAATACTAAATTATATAAGAAAGTTAACAGTATCAATATGAAACTATTGACATGTTTGTTCTAAAATGTAAAATACCCTGGAACCACACTGTTCACACAATGATGTGTTTGTAGAAATAAAAAATAAAAAATGTATTTAAAAAAAAAATACTGCTGTGGCCCTCAATGAAATCAAGTTTGACACCCCTGGTGTGTGCCACAGACCTGCAGTGAACAGATTGGATTGCTGTCAGGGGTGGGGGCCTTTGGTTTCTAGCCACACAACTAAGCAGAAATCTAGAGAAATGTAGACTGTGTTTCCCCTTGAAGTCCTGGCAGCTCAGCTACTGTTATCACAATATTTGAAACTGAACGTCTATGAGCAGACTTCATAAAAATAAAGGACATCCTGCCCTGGAGATCATCCGTTTCAAAAGGCATTTTGGATGCTGCTAGTGAGTTGGTATCGATGCTGTAGCAAATTACAACTTTTGTCTCATCGATCATGGAAGTAAAGCAAGCATAGGGAGAGTCATTCAACTCCTTTAACAGATTTAACAGATAAACAGAGTTGGAAGGGACCTTGTAGGTCATCTAGTCCAGTGGTTCTTAACCTGTTGGAAAAATCGCCTCCTTGAGCCATTGAGGAAGTTATCATCGCCGCCTTCCTGCAACATAACCTCTCAATCACAACACAGGGAAATAATTCTTCAATTTATGCAAACACGTTTTTCGTTTTCTTTAAAATTGTCATCAGGACATATTGATGCAAATAATTTATTTCCAGTCTTTTTCCCATATCTCAATTGTGTGAAAAAATTCTGATGCCACCCATTACTTTACTCCCAAACTTCGTGATGCAAGTATTTCATTATTATCTTATTTATTCAAGACACTAAAACGCAATGACCACTGAAAACAAAATTCAATTGCAAGAAAATGAAATGCCCCCCAAAACAGTAACATTTAATGATTTAATTACAAGTGAATTTTAACTCGCAAAAAGACATATAAAAAGGGCGTAAGAACAAACCGCAATGCAGGAACTAAGAATTTCAAGACGAAAACTCTGAAACTAAATTAAGATTTGAGGAAAATATATATTCATGCACACTGTAAAAAGGGTTAAAAAGACACAAAGAACATTTTTACAGAACATTTTAAAACGCAGTTCAATCCACTAATAGCGAGCGATCTGATGTTTTTGTACGACAGATATACAGCTATTCACTGTACAAAAAAAGTCTCAACAGTGTCCCCAAAACTTCTCGTTCCATCGCCCCCCATATCACCCCCCCTTCCGTCCCTTTGCCCCCGCGTCGCCCCTTTTCGTTCCATCGCCCCCCTGAAAAATGAAATCGCCCCCTGAGGTGAACCACTGACCTAGCCCAAGCCCCCGCCCAAGCGGGAGGCCCTACGCCATTTCTGACAAATGGCAGTCCAATTTTTTCTTGAAAGTCTCAAGGGATGACTCCTTCCCCGAAACAAAGAAAATATATATGTTTTCTTTATTTAGCCTTTCTGCTTTTGTGATTCCTGAGAACAGTTTGAGACTGAGCTGAATATGGATCCAATATATGACTTCCTGTCCTCCTTTTTGTCACTGATTGATTGACAGCCTGTGTGGTCCAGTGATTAAGGCAACAAGTTAGAAACCAGGAGACTGTGAATTCTAGTTCTGCCTTAGGCATTTTGGGCCAATCATCAGAAGACCTTGAGTTCTAGTCCCATCTTAGGCACGAAAACTGGTTGGTGACTTTGGGCCAAATTGCCAGGAGACGGTGAGTTCTAGTCCCCCCTTTGGCCCGAAAGCCAGCTGGGTGGCTTTGGGCCCATCCCATTCTCTCAGCCTAAGCCACCTCACAGGATTGTTAAATGTCTGTGGAGATTCTCAGTCATGCAGGTCATGGCTGCCCCCAAAGGTGCTTTTTCACAAGACTTTTGCTGTGAGGAAAATAGGTGGAAGAAGGAGATACATTCACCATTTTGGGTTGTTTATAAAAATAACAAAAGTGGGATATAAATAGAATAAATAGTTTTCATCTCGGGCCACTGAAAGCTACTTAAATCTTCTCCGTTTCTAAGAAATGAACGGAGCTTTTGTGCACATTTGAGAAATGGGAGGTGCTAAGGAGATGGCCTAGAACCTGGGAGACTGTGAGTTCTAGTTCTGCCTTAAGATACAAACGTGGGTAGCCTTGGGGTAGCCAGTCTCTTTCCGTCCTAGGAAGGAGGCAATAACAAGCCATTTCTGAAATGTTGCCAAAAGAAAACCCAGCAGGGATTTGTGCAGGCAATTATCAGAAGTCAGAAGATACAAACTCCAAGTAAGCAAACAAACAAGTAAACAGATGTTTATCATCCTGCCAGGGTTGAAAGTAAACAAGTACAGAGGAGAAGGGAAGATTAATGATAATGTAAATGGGGAAAATCCCTTGTTTACTAGCCTTGATAGAAGGCAAAACAGCTGTTTTCCACTTTTCCACAGCTGCAAGGATAATGATATCCATCGTCAGGAAACACCCAACAATACAGCCCCAAGCAGGAAAAAATATAGATTCAGTACATTCAATATTTCTGGCTGTGTTTCTTTTTGTGTAATAAATTTATTTCTAAAAGGCACCTCTAATGACCCACATTACTAAATGTCTGTTTGATACTTTGCAAGCTTTAATTGAGTGCAACAGTGCATCCTAAAACAACAGTTTTTGAATCAGCGTAACTCAAACGGGTTAACTTGCAATAGGCATCCAAAATCTGGGACCTATGACTCTGATGGGATGGAAATTTGGCAAATTCGTGGCCATTTCAGTGCCACTGTGACTGCACCTTTGGACTACATTTCCCAGAATCCCTGTAGCAGAGGATCCTTCAGGATTCTGGAGAACCGGTAGCGGAAATTTTGGGTAGTTCAGAGAACCAGCAAATCCCACTTCTGACTGGCCCCGCCCCCATCTGTTCTCTGCCTCCTGAGTCGCAGCTGATTGGCTGGGTCTTCTTTTGTTGCCCTGCAAAGGAGAACAGAGCTGGAAAGCAGGTTAGTGGGGTGGGGAGGGAACGGAGATTTTGTAGTATCCTTCCCCTGCCACGCCCACCGAGCCACGCCCACTGCAGAACTGGAAGTAACATTTTTTGAATCCCACCACTGCCCTGTAGTTTGAGTGGCCCAAGGGAAGATGGGAGGAGTGTATCTCCATCCTCTTTCCTCCATCCCTCTGGCTCCCATAGACAATCGGCCGTTAGCTGCTTTGTAACCAATGTTGAAATTTGAAAACCCTCTTCCTTCCTGGAGGGAGGGGTCCCTTGTGGGGGGACACCAGGATGGGGAGCTGCGGGGGGCGCAATTTTCATCATGGTCTGTGCTCCTTTTATTCCCCTTCCTCCCAGCAAAGTGGCAGACAGTTCAGCAGGTGAGCTGAGGGGGAACGAGAAAGAAGAGGAGAAGGCTACAATAGGCTCTCCTGCGAGTTAAAGAGGGAAGGAGAAACAATATAAGCCTATATGTGGAAAGAAGGATGAGCCAGTGGATCCTGGGTTTGTTTAGCCTGTAGTAAAACTCATAGTTCATTTCAGTTTTATGTAGATAGAGATAGATATAAGTTACAGTCCTGCTGTAGGCATGAAAGCCAATTGGGTGACTTTGGGCCAATCACCCGGAGACGGTGAGTCCTAGTCCCGCCTTAGGCATGAAAGGTAGCTGAATGACTGGGCCAATCACCCGGAGACGGTGAGTTCTAGTCCTGCCTTAGGCATGAAAACCAGTTGGGTGACCTTGGGCAGTTCCATTCTCTCAGCCTTACTAACCTCACAGGATTGTTGTTGTAGGGAAAGATGATATGAGTAGGTTGGCTATTTTGTTGGTTGTTTTAAATGCTCATTGAGTTGCTCTGCTTTTAAACAGCTCTGTTAACTGTTGGTAGTGGATGATAAATACATACATTTGATTTGATTTGATCTGTTAATTTCAAATATGAGTCACAGTTCTGGTATGACGTAGATCCTTAGCTGATTCTTTTTTATCTTTGTGGGTTTTTTTTTTCCATTTCTTCATTAGTTAAAAACAAGTTTGGCTGCTTCACTTAGTTTTCCAGTAATAAAGATTATGGAAATATATAATGCTAATCTTGGTGTATTGCAAGTGTTCATTTTAAAATACAAATGCCTCTATGAAAGTTGTTCTTAGTTTCTGTATGCTGCTGTCCAAGAAAATATATGGATCATCCATTATTTTCATTATTTCAATATACAGATTGGACTGGTATGTCTCTTTGCATTGCTGAAAAAATTGGTTTGTATTTTTCTAAAAGATACCAACTTTGCTCTATATTGTAGGTAGTACAGTACATTCTAAAGGTTGGCGGCTATATGACTTCAATCCTAATTCTGCAAATTGATTCTAATTCTAAATGATTCTAATTGATCTAAATGATTCTAATTGATCTACATGATTCTAATTGATTCTAAAATTTGAGTATCAGACTCTTCATTTATTTCAAGGATTCTATTTACCCTCACTTTTCGTTTTCTTGAGTAGCAGGCTATGTAATACCTGAAAAACAATGTCCCTGGTCAAAAGTAAAAATAACTTTACATCATGACAGCAATAGACTAGATTTTGCTCTTATTAGTACCTGGATGCATAATGGCAACTTGTACCTATAAGATTTCATGGATCAGACTGATTATTTGGATCTCTTTCTGTACGGTTTGACTCATAGCTTTTCAATATAAATTATATTGTTTTACCCGACAGATTATTTGCTATAAGATCGGTAGGAGAAATAGGATTTTTAATTCTCTTGAGCCTCTCAGTAACTTTCAGCACCGATTTTATGATATTTCTTTAGGTTGCCCTCACTGAGGTGAACATAGCAGTTTTTGCTATGTCCCTTAGAGTAGGAAGGTAGCACTACAACCCTACAGGATTCTCTTTGATTCTGAGATGTTGTGGCAGATAACCTGAAATGGGAATTGCATTTTTATTAGTAGATCAGGGTTACCCAGCTGCACCAATTCAGTTCATTGTATTTGGGGGTGGGTAGGGGGAGAGAGCTGGAAAACCAGAATAGGGGTTGAAAGACTTCACCTAGCAGAGATAGCCATAGCACTTAGACTTCTATACTGCTTCATAGTGCTTTACAGCCCTCTCTAAGTGGTTTACAAAGTCAGCCTATTGTCCCCAACAATCTGGACTCTCATTTTATCCACCTTGGAAGGGTGGAAGACTGAGTCAACCTTGAGCCGGTGAGAATTGAACTGCTGGCAGTCAGTAGACTTAGCCTGCAATACTGCAGTCTAACCACTGCGCCACCATAGCTCAGATGCTCAGATGCTCTTAGTCTAAAAAGCTTCTGGATTCGGGATAGAAAATCCGGTTCTAAATTTCTCGCTTAGCAACATACATTTTGGGCTCGATTGTGGTTGTAAGTTGAGGACTAACTGTACTATATGTAAAATACAAGGAGCTCTCAGCTTACCACTATTCATTTAACTCATTTATTGTTCAAAGTTACAGCAAGACTGAAAAAAAGTGACTTATGAGCAGCTTTCATGGTTATGACCGTTGCAGCATCCCAGAGTCACATGATCAAGTTTTGGTTGCTTGACAACTGGCACAGAGGTGGTGTTCAGCAGGTTCTGACCAGTTCTGGAGAGCCAATAGTGGAAATTTTGAGTAGTTCAGAGAACCGGAAAATCCCACCTCTGACTGGCCCCAGCCCCATCTATTCTCTACCTCCCATTGAGTCCCAGCTGATCGGCTGGGTCTTCTTTGGTTGCCCTGGACAGGAGAACGGAGCTGGAAAGCAGGTTAGTTGGGTGGGAGGGAATGGGGATTGTACAGTATCCTTCCCCTGCCATGCCCACCAAGCCACGCCCACAGAACCGGAAGTAAAAAATTTTGAATCCCACCACTGAACTGGCCTGTATTTACAATGGTTGCAGTGTCTTGAGGCCCTGGGATTGCCATCTGCAATCTTTCCAGTAACCTTCTGACAAGCCAAGTCAATGAGGGAAGTCCAATTTGCTTAATGACCGCATGGTTCACTGAACCATTTTTGTGATTCACTTAACAACCACGACACAAAAAAGGTCGTAAAATAACCACGGACTCATCTAATCAACTGGCTTGATTAGCAATGGAAATTTTGGGCTGAATTTTGGATGCTCACCTTTATGGCGGTTGCAGTGTCCTGGGGTCAGGCGATCATTCTTGGTCACCCTCTGACAAAGTAAAATCAACCGGGAAGCCAAGTTCTCTTAACAACCATGTTGCTAATTTAATCCCTGCAGTGATTCACACTTATAACCACTGTGGCCAGAAAGGTCGTAAAATGGGGCAAAACTCACTTAACCAGCGCCTCGCTTGACAATGGAAATTTGGGTTCAATTGCAGTCGTAAGTTGAGGACTATCTGTAATGCAACCGCCTTTCAATATCAACAGTTGCATCAATTGCTTTAGTCGTACCATATGATCTGGGCAGAATATAAGCGAAGAACCTACAACAGAACTGATTTTAAAGCCTGTTAACTAAGCAACATCTGGCTTAAACTATGGTCAGTATTTTTTTTCTGAGTGGCAGCCAGCTTTCCGGTTGCCAAGGTAAGGTCTCGCTTACATGATTGCTCCTTGAGATCTTACAAACAGATGTTTGAGTCCTTGTGGAGGCATCAAATCTTCTACTCAGAAAAGCGAGTAGAAATAATTCTTCTTCTCCTTCTCCTTCTCCTCCTTCTCCTCCTCCTCCTTCTCCTCCTCCTCCTCCTCACCCCCCTCCTCCTCCTCCTCCTTCTTCTTCTTCTCTTCTTCCTCCTCCTCCTCCATTGCTCCTCTGGATGCAAATCTCTTCTCCAAGGTCAGGCTGGCTTCAGGATGTCCTAACCTGGTGCAAATAGCTGGGTTTTGCACACGCTTACTCAACTTGGAACAGAAACACAAGGAAGGTTCAGATCTGATTAGAGCAAAGCCAGAAAACCAGGGAGCACTGAGGGAATCAGTTCAGTTGCATCGTCCTCCTTAAAAAAAAAAAATGTTTTGCCTTGGAGGAAAGCCAAGGCTTGGTTTAAGGGCAACACACCTGGATTTGTTCCATTCTGAATTCTCTGCTTTTACGGAGGCACCCTCTGTCCTACTCAGTTAATTCTCCTAAAACTGCAAGTTGGCCCATCGATATTCAGCCCACACCAATAATCCAAGGATCGCCAGGCACTTTCCTTGCTGGGAGGGTCCCCAGGCAGTCAAATGCACAGCTTGTTGTCACTGAGATGGGGATGTGGGAAGCCCTCCCGCTCCCAGCTTGGAACCAGACCGGATTTTTCTTCCAACGGAGAGAAAAATATATTTGGAAAGCTGCTAGGTCCTAAGCGTGTAGGGACTTGTCCACTGATCTTTTTTCCCAGGGGTTATGGGCTGTTTTGTCCCCCCCCACCCCAATATGGGTCTGTTAGTGTTCAAGGGAGGTACTAATACCACTCTATAAAGCCTTAGTAAGACCACACCTAGAGTACTGCATCCAGTTTTTGGTCACCACATTATAAAAAGAGATGTTGAGACTCTAGAAAAAGTACAGAGAAGAGCAACCAGGATGATTAGGGGACTGGAGGCTAAAACATACAATGAACGGTTGCAGGAACTGGGCATGGCTAGTCTAGTGAAGAGAAGGACCAGGCGAGACATGATAGCAGTTTTCCAATATTTGAGGGGCTGCCACAGGGAGGAGGGAGTCAAACTATTTTCTAAAGTGCCTGTAGGCCAGACAAGGAATAATGGATGGAAACTGAACAAGGAGAGATTTAACCTGGAAACAAAGAGAAACTTTCTGACAGTGAGAACAATCAACCCATGGAACAGAAGTTGCCCTCGGAAGTTGTGGGAGCGCCATCAGTTGAGACTATCATGAAGAGATTGGACTGTCATCTGTCAGAAATGGTGTTGGGTCTCCTGCTTGGGGGTGGGGGTGGACTAGAAGACCTACAGGGTCCCTCCTAACTCTGTCATTCTGTTATCTGTTGATGAGAAGAGAAATCATTTGCTGCAGCAAAAACAGAAGGTTACGTTTACACCTTAGGATAGCTATACTGCATTCCTAGGTTGCATCCACAGAGGGATGTTATTCAAATCAAGATGGCTAGTACAGGGGTGGGCTTCAAAAATTTCAGCAAAGGGGTCTCTGCCCAGTTGCTGGGAGGGCGTGGCCATGGTGGGCGTGGCCTAGTCGACCTCCTGCACCATGGTGGAGGGGCGTTTTTGGCCTCCCCAGGCTCTGGAGGCTTTCCTCGAGACTCCGGGAGGGCGAAAACGGCCTCTCTGGCCTCCGGAGTCTCTCTGGAAGCTGGAAACAGGCCCATTTCCGGCCTTCCCAAACTTCCGGGAGGCCCATTTTCACACTCCCTGAGCCTCCATGCACACACCCTGCACTTACCTGCATCCAAAACGGGCCATTTGGGGGCTCCTGGGAGGGGAAGGGAGGGGAGGGGTGGGTGGGGCCAGCCAGGAGTGAGATTTGGGGGTTCTCTGAATCTTAGCTAGGGCTCTCCCGAACCCCTGCGAACCCCCAGCAGCCCACCCCTGGGTCTAATACCACTTAATACTGCACTGATCAGACCACACTTGAAATACTACATCCAGTGTTGGTCACCACAATACAGAAAAGATATTACGGTTCTAGAAAGAGTACAGAGAAGCAATAAAGATAATTAGGGGGCTGGAGGCTAAATCATATGACGAACGTTTGAGGGAGCCGTTCACCAAGAGTCAATACAGGGAGTCAATACAGAGTCATAATATACATGTCATGTACATGTAAATGTGTGTACGTGATAGAAGAAGAAGATATTCCATCTGTACAGGCAGTCCTTGACTGTTCTAAGTTAAAAAAACAGCACTGAAAAAAGTGTCTTATAACCATGTTTCACTCTTATGGCTACTGCGGCTCTTCCATAGTCCCATGATCAAAATTCAGACTTGATAAGTGACTCATGACTGCTGCCATGTCCCAGGGTCACACAATCACCTTTTGAAACTTTCTGATAAGCAAGTCAAAACCAAGTTCACTTAACACTGTGTTACTAACTTAGCAACTGCAGTGATTCACTGAACAACTGTGCCAAGAAACAAGTAATCCACCGTTTAATTGTTCTCACTGTCGGGAAATTTCTCCTTAATTCTAGGTTGGTTGTGTGAGATCATAACCAAGATCATGCGGATCAGAGGTGCTATTCAGACAAAATTAGAAGATGGAGCAGCATCTTGGTCCTAACCTATAAGGAAACATGAATCTTCAAGAATAATAAAGCTTGATAGATCTATCCTTCAAAAACCACATTACACACCTCGTGGAAATTAATTCCAGGGATTAAATTTTCTGCAGTGAAAAGTATGTTGGATTTCTCTTTTCTAAATCGCCTTCTGATCTGCTCCATTAGAAGGTTCCTGGTCCTAACCAGAGGTAGTATTCAGCAGGTTCTGACCAGTTCTGGAGAACCGGTAGCAGAAATGTTTCAGTCGTTCGGAGAACCGGCCAATACTACCTCTGGTTGGCCCCACCCCCATCTATTCTCGGCCTCCTGAGTCCCAGCTGATTGGCTGGGTCTTCTTTGGTTGCCCTGCACAGGAGAACGGAGCTGGAAAGCAGGTTAGTGGGGTGGGGAGGGAATGGGGATTTTACCGTATATCCTTCCCCTGTCATGCCAACCAAGCCACACCCACCAAGCCACACCCACAGAACTGGTAGTAAAAATAATTGAATAGCATCACTGGTGTGGATGCATTTCTTAAAAGGAAAAGGGAAGAAAGTATTACCACTTTGTGCCAAGAAAAGTTTCCCCCTCCGATGTCTGCAAATTATGAATATCACGACAAGTGTGTATCATGTGGCTGTTCTGTTCCATTATATTGATTTATAAAATGCATGTTCTGCCTTATCATTGTTTTTCAAAGCAGCACAGAAATATGAACAGAAAACAGCCATGATAAGAATCACACAGAATGCTTTGAAACCACAACCCTGATCTTGTTCAGTTTCCTATCATGGTTTTAAGATTTCATGAGACCTTTCCCACATGCTATTGAAGAAAGTTAGCACCCATCCCTCTCCTAGAAGAATGAAACGTTTTGGGAAATATTAAGAAGGCAGGATATTGTATTTCCATGAATGAGCAAAGGAGAAGCAGGCTTTTAAAGACCGAAAGCAGCTCCGTGCCCCCAGCAGATATTTGGTGCACATTAAGACTGGGCCAGCCTATCTACAAAACAGAAGACCTCAGTTCCAGGGTGATGGGATTAAGACATGGCCCTCCGGGACATAATAGGATTATCTAGCTCACCACATGGCACAACCAGGCCCCTTCATTACATCACCCAGCAAGGTTCAACCAAACTCAATTCAGACAAACATGACTCCACATGGGAATCTGCAACCAACAGGATGCATGCCTTTGCCACAGGAACAGGAAGCTCAAGTTCAAAGCCCAAGAGAGGGTATAAACAGGCCTCACTTTCCACTCCATGTGGTCAGCTACCCAGGACTTCAAACCCATGTGGTCCTGTTCACCATTAAACCATCTTTCCAAGCAGCCTCCATGTTTCCAGTGTCTTTCTCCCCACTTGGAACTGAACCCAGATGGACATTTCTTCCAATACTCCAAAGCCTTTCTTTGCAGCCAGATGGCTTTAAAAACCCAAGTTTTTCTATAGGTGGAGAATCTGGATGATATTCTTTATGCAAACTGTGCAGATCTTCTAAGCATCAAATCCCAAATGCCCTCCTATATTTTATTATGCTGGTAACTTACTGGGAAAAAAAATAGGAACTCTAATAAAAGGAAAATGATAAAATTAATTGTTCGGTATTGCGGTATCAAATAATGGTTCCGTGCTGAATAATTTAGCCACAAAAAATAATGATTTGTGGCTTGCATGTTATAATTAAGTGCCAGCTGGAAGCTCTTTGATACAACAACAAAGAAGTGTGTTTAAATGATGCTTTTGAGAAAATACTGAAGAATATTCATTGCTGTAAGCATTGTTGTTCAGATTTCCCATTCACAGAAATGTTGATAACAAAACCAAAAAGATGCGGAAGAGTTTAATCATCCCTTTCCTGTCAGTTTGACTACAAAAAGATGCTGATTCAGTAATTTCTTCAAACTGTGATCTATGGCAAGACTAGGATGGAATTCTAAGCAGAGAGTTAACATGCATCCATCTACTAGTTGTAGCATGAGTCCTTGGTGTTTTCTGGGAGAGCAAAGAAGAAGGAATAGATCAAGAACAACTTGCCTTCCTTTTTAACCAAATTCCTCAAAAATCTATGGCAATTAGAAGCAATTTTCTTACTTAGGTTGAGATTCTCTAATTTTTGCTGATACAAGCTGCCAAGTGTTGATTATTACTACCTGTAGAATAGAATAGAATAATTTATTGGCCAAGTGTGATTGGACACACAAGGAATTTGTCTTGGTGTAAATACTCTCAGTATACATAAAAGAAAAGGTACATTCGTCAAGAGTTGAGAATCGAGAATCATAAGGTAACAAAACTTAAGTTACTACCTGTATCAAAGGTACAATAATTCTCACTTTGTGAAAAGTAAATCAGCTGATACTAGATACTTTGATATGTGAGTATTAAAGCAAGAAATAGATAGCCACCATAACTCCAGCCCAACAGAGATTTGCTCCCGAACCTTTACAAAGATTGAATGGGAAAAAGACGTGCAAGAGGTATGAGCATTGATTAAACAGCATTTGCATCTAATACCCAGCAATTGTGAAATTCTTCCTAGAATGGCTTGATAATTTTACTATGGTAAATAACATAATAAAATTTTGGAGGTGACATGAAGTTCCTTTTCATTGTCCTCCATATGACAGTACAATTTAATGAGACCCACTGAAGATTCAACAGAGTTAGTGCAGATGCAAGATGTAGTCAGCTTCACAAAATAATAGAACGACAGAGTTGGAAGGGGCCTTGGAGGTCTTCTGGTCCAGCCCCCTGCTCAGGCCAGATGTGTTCCCACTTACCTAATTCAATACTATGACCCACGTTTTTAGCCCAAATTATCATAGATTCTGTGACTGTTTCTTCTTTTAATTTGTAATCCAACAGATATTTATAAGTTTTACTATTTGTTTTCTTTTCCTCTCCTAGCCATATTTTATCTAATTCTTGTGAGATCATATTAAAGCCAAATTGTTCTCTATCTTTTTTTATAATGGGTTTGTATTTGTGCAAAGGGCCACCATGCTATCTCCTTTCCTTGAATTTGTATTCGGTTCCTATTTTTAAGCTCTCCAGTATCATATAGTAAATCTTTATACCTGACAATATTTTCATAATCCAATAGATTTGGATATGTGACTGCTTCCAATGTAGATAGCCACAATGGAACCCATGGGTAGTAGTTTTTTTTTTAAATCTTTCTCCAGATATTGAACAACACATTTCTTACATGGTGCCTTTGGAAATATGAATGTTGTTTAGATTTTCCATCCCACATGAAGGTGTGCCAGCCAAGTTGGAGATCAAAACCTTCAATACTAATAACCTTCTATTTTCTAATTTAACCCAATCCTTAAACCAGTTTACTATAGCAGCATCATAATATAATTCAAAATCTGGAAGGCCAAATCCTCCTTTTTTCTTGGCATCCTGTAATAATTTATATTTCACTCTGGGTTTTTTCCTCTGCCATATAAATTTAGATATACATTTGTTTAATTCTACAAAAAAGTTCTTTTCCAACTTGACTGGCACTGTCTGAAACAGGAACAACAGTTTTGGCAAAATATTCATTTTTACTGTCGAAATACGTCCCAATAACGATAACTGCAATTTGGCCCAATTATCTAAATCGTTAACTATTTGCGTTACTAACTTATCATAGTTATCTTTTTTAATCGACGAACATCTAGCAGTCAACCAGATCCCTAAGTATTTTACTTTATTTACCACCTGCATACCTAATTTATTTGCTAGTTCTTCCTTCTGCTCCTTTGTACAGTTTTTTGCTAATACTTTTATTTTTTTCTTTGTTAATTTTTAACCCTGCCACCTTTCCATATTCTTCTATTTCTCTTAGTAAGTATAGGACTCGTTTCTAGGGGTCCTTCTAATATAAATACCATATCATCGGCAAATGCCTGGAGTTTATATTCCTCTTTTATAATTTTTAGTCCTCTAATCTCTTGATTTTGCCTAATTTGTGCTAAGAGAGTCTCTTCTACCAATATATACAATAGAGGAGCTAGCGGGCAGCCTTGTCTTACTCCCTTATTTATCTTTATGGTATCTGTATTTTCCCCATTTATTAATATTTTTGCAGTTTGCATGTTATAAATTGTCTTAATAAATCCTATAACATTTTCACCAAATTTCATGCCTATCAGTTGTTTAATAAGGAAGTTCCAATTCAGGTTGTCAAAAGCCTTCTGGGCATCTAAAAATATCAATGCCATTGTCTTGGTTGAGTGTACTTCATAATATTCTAATATATCCATAATGGTTCTTGTATTTGTTTTTATTTGCCTATGGGGGAGGAAGCCATTCTGATCAGTGTGGATAATTCTACTTAATACTCTCTTTAATCTTTCCTCCAATATTGTAGCCATTATTTTGTAATCTACATTTAAAAGTGATATTGGTCTATAGTTTTGAATTTGTTGTGGGTCTGATTGTTCTTTATAAATAAGGGTAATATATGCTTCCAACCATGATTTAGGCATGTTAGTGTTCTCCAGGGCTTCATTGTACAAATCCATCAATATTTCCTCTGTTGTTTCTTGGAATTCCTTATAGAATTCCGAAGGAATTCCATCTGGGCCAGGGGTCTTATTTGCTTTTTGTGTTCCAATTGCCTTCCCAATTTCTTCTATAGATATTCAAATTTTGTTTCTCTTCATCAGTAATTCCAGGCAAGTTCTTTTCATTCAAATATTGATCAATAGATTCTTCTGGTATTTTTTCCTGTTTATACAATTTCATAAAAAAACTCCTTAGCAATTTCTTTCTTTTCTTGGGTCTGCGTGCATAATTTCCCTTTCTGAACGAGCTACAATCATTCTCTTTTCTTGTTCTTTTTTAATTGTAAGGGCTAACCACCTCCTTGGATTATTTGCATTTTCAAAATAATTTTGCTTTGTTAATTTAATTTTTCGGGCCAAATCTTCCTGTACATTTAGATTTATCTTATGTTTTACCAGATCAATTTCTTTCTTAATGTTTGAATTGTTTGGGTCTTTTTGTCTACTTGTTTCCAAATCTTTCAGTTTCTCCCTCCATATGTTTTGTTGCTGTCTTTTTTCTTTATTCTTTTTAATACTATAAGCAATAGTTAGACCTTTTTTGTTTGTTTGCAAGTGCCGAGTACATTTTACTCAAATTTATATTCTTTAAGAGGTCTGCTTGATTATCTGGAATATGCACTTCTTGGATACAAGTTATGTCAGCGTTTTGTTTTTAAAGTTTCTCAAATATCCGTTTTCTTTTTGATGATAGATTTAAACCATTGATGTTGACTGAAAATAAAGTGATTTCTCTATCAGTGTCACTGACTGTGTGAAGCATTTCTCGTTTCATTTCTTGTTCTAGGCTCTCTTTTCCTTAGTCTGTTGCCTTCCCCTTCTTCTCTAAGATTTTGGGGTTCAGAGTGTGAATCAGATACTTTTTCGCCAGAGAGCTGTTCCTCTTGGCTTCTTGTATTTAGGTTGTGTCTACTTTCTTGTTCTTCCTTGGGTCCTGGGTGTCATTCACGAAATTCCTGTGCTTTTTCAATGGTATCAATTTTATATTTTTTGTCCTGCCAGGAAACAAAAAGCCCCACTGGGGTGAGCCACCTAAATGGAATACCATTTCTAATAAGCTGAGTTGATAAAAATTGGTAGCCCCTTCGCTGCTCTCTGACTCTCCTAGGTATTTGTTTCGGTGTAACCACTTCATGATCTTTGTATACAAGTGGTTCATCTCTGGTCTTACTATAGAGCAGGTCTCGTGTTATCTTCCTCGCAAATTGAATATGAACCTCTCAGGGTAGTCTATGTTTCCTTGCAGAGTGTATATATACTCTGTAGACCTCGTCTACATCATTTTCAATTTCTAGTTTGGGTTTCTGTAAAGCCGCCGTTATCAGATTTGTCATAATTGCACGTAAATCTTCCTTTTTGTTTTCCACCACATTTTGGAACCTAAGATGAAATGATGCCTTCTCTAATTCCATGTGTACCAACTCTGTTATTCTATTCTATTCTATTCTATTCTATTCTATTCTATTCTATTCTATTCTATTCTATTCTATTCCATTTCATTCCATTCCATTCTATTCTTCCCCACATCCTCTATATTTCCGTTCTTACAGATTATTTTATGGGATGAAAACTAGCGATGAATGATTCAATGGCTGTCCCCTCAGCTTACTTCTGACTGGTGGTATCTCAGCAGCTTCCCCCAACTCGATGCCATCCAATTATGTTGGACTCCAACTTCTGTCATTCCCAGCAAACACAACCAATAACGGTGAAAGAGCTTTGGGGAGGACATCTTAAATTACAATAGAAAGTCAGAAGAATGATCAACGTTGACATTTCTTGAAAATATGGAAAGCAGCTAAGAAGACCCAGAACTGTTGAAAGATAAGAAATGGTCTCACGAATCCTGTGCTAGCCACTTGGTTGCCTGGATATCGGGGTTCCTGACCTTACCTAATAGCTTCTTTTCCTAGAACATTCCAAGTTTCTACAGAATAACTACATTGGAAGGGACCTTGGAGGTCTTCTAATCTAACCCCCTTCTCAAGCAGGAGGCCCGATTATTATTTCAGCCTTCCATCTTTCCAAGGTTGCAGTATTGTAGGCTGACTCTGCCAACAGCCAGCAGTTCAACTCTCATTGGCTCAAGGCTGACTCAGTCTTCCATCCTTCCGAGATCGGTAAAATGAGGAGCCAGATCATTGGGGGCCAAAGGATGACTCTGTAAACTGCTTAGACAGGACTGTAAAGCACTATGAAGTGGTATATAAGTCTATTACTATTACTATTTTAGACAAATGGTTGTCCAATCCCTTCTTAAAAGCCTCCAGTGTTGGAGCACCCACAAATTATTATTATCGTTTGTACAATTGTTTGCTCACTTCAAGCAGGGTAAGGACCCCTCTCCCAAACAGTTCTAAATATATGGGACTTAAAAATGTAAATAATTTTGTGTGGTAACCAATCTTATATAAAAATTCCTGAAGCACAAGAAGTTTATTTTTTTTACCAACCAGTGTTTAGATTGATTTTTGTGGTGAAAACAACTACTTTTGCTATGTCTATATCATCGCTGTTGTTTGCTTTCAGGATTATTTGGGCCTGGATCCTGTGGTCTCCTAATCAATTGATTCAAAGGGGTTTTGCATTGCTGTCTCTACACATGTTTTCCTCGTAAAGCATGTTGCCCTCCTTAGATCAAAGCTGATTGCAAATGTGGGCTGATACGTACTATTTCTATTTCATTCAAAGTTTAACCAGAGAATTAACCAAGAGAACGTGGGCATTGTTCCGTGAAAGCCAAAAATTATGGGATGTCAGGTCTATTGTTCAAGATGTTGGATTTTGTTGGCCTTTTGTATACTCTTATGCCATTCATATCTTGATTGTGCTGTGAGCGAACAAAAAGGGGAAAAATTGCATTGATTGTTGTCTTGATTCAGGTTTTTCCTGCTTTCTTTTGTTTCGGTTCTGTTTTGCATTATTTTAAAACTCCCCTGTAGGAAAAGACCTTCGCTCAGAGAGAAACAGAAAGAGCTGTATGTTATAATTTGAATATGGGTAGAGATGTATAAGAAGTGACTTGACATATTGTGTTTCCCTGAAAATATGACCTACTCAGAAATAGATAGAATAGAATAGAATTCTTTATTGGCCAAGTGTGATTGGACACACAAGGGATTTGTCTTGGTGCAAATGCTCTCAGTGTACATAAAAGAAAAGATACATTCATCAAGAGTCAAGAATCATCAGGTACAACACTTAATAATAGTCATAGGGTACAATCAGCAATCAAATCATCATAGGAAACAGTCAATATAAATTGTAAGGATACAAGCGACGAAGTTACAGTCATACAGTCACAAGCGGGAGGGGATGGGTGATAAGGAGTGATGAGAAGATTACTAGTAATAGTAATGCAGACTTTGTAAATAGTTGGACAGTGTTGAGGGAGTTATTTGTTTAGCAGAGTGATGGCATTCTGGAAAAAACTGTCCTTGTGTCTGCACACCTTCTGGTGTGTGGTGCTCTATAGCGTCATTTTGAGGGTAGGAGATGAAACAGTTTGTGTCCAGGATGTGAGGGGTCTATAGATATTTTCACAGCCCTCTTTTTCATTAGTGCAGTATACAGGTCCTCAATGGAAGGCAGGTTGGCAGCAATTGTTTTTTTCTGCAGTCTTAATTACTCTCTGAACTCTGTGTCTGTCCTGTTGGGTTGCAGAACCAAACCAGAAAGTAAGTCCTAGCTTGACTTTTACGTGTGCACCCAGTATAAGCCCTACCTCCAAAATAAGCCCTAATTAAGACCTTGCCCACTCCAGGGTGCACAGGTTAAAAATTAAGCTAGAGTGGGGATCGGGGGTGGTGGAGGTGCCCTACTACTTACCTTTGGATAAGTGCAGCCAGCCCTCACACACCTCGGCCAATTTTTTCTGCAGCCGGCAAGTCTTTCCTGAAAGCCTCTGTAGCTGATAAGAGAGCTTTGGACTGATCTGGAGCTCTGTTATCGGCTACACAGGCCTTCAGGAAAGCCTTGCTGGCTGCAGAAAAAACGGGCTGAGGTGTGCAAGGGCTGGCTGAAACTATCCGAAGCTGAAGGCCTCTGACAGAGAAAGGAGGTCAGGGGTGACACATGCAAGTGATGTAAGTCAGTGTTGTGGTTCGCCGGCAGCAGGTGTGGATGGCTGAGGTCTCGGAGAGCGAGGACTCAGATGAGGGGCCTGCGTGTGATGCAGGGATGGGGCCAGGACCATCAGGGAGTGGAATGCTGCCTTCAGAGATTGTGGAGGCTGGCAGCAGTGATGAAGAGGACCCCGAGGAGCCTGTGCCCAGTGCACATGCACACAGGGCTGCTCAAAAGAAAGAGCAGCTGCAGCAGCACAAGTGACTAGGGAGTAAGGCTGCAAGGTAATAGCCCCTCCCCGAGAAGATAAAAGCCAGCTGAGAAACCGGAGTTCTTTGCAGGAAGCAAAGAATTTCTTGCACTTCAAGCCTTGTGGACGTTTGGACTGTCCTGGTTTGTGTTTGAAGACTTTTTGTTTGGAATATTACTTGGCAACTTAATCTAGTGCTTTCGGTAGCACAACCTTGGCAAGGCTATTTCTTATCAGAGACAATTAGTTTTCATAGCCTTTTAACCGTGAATTAACAGAATTTGCAGAGACGCATTAAAAGGTTTTGCTTTTATCTCTGTTTGGTGTTTGTTTACCTGGAACAATATTTGGGTCAGAACATTCAGTGGATGACATCATCACCCCTCAAAAAAACAAAATAAGACCTGGTGCTTTTTTTGATGGCCAAAAATATAAGACAGGGTCTTGTTTTCAGAGAAACACGGTACTTAGTTTATATACTGTACGGTATGGGCTTATATGAAATAATTTAGGCAGTGTCAGACTATTCATTCCCCAGCCCAGAATTTTTCTCATTTTGTATCAGATACTGCCTTTTCTGCTGATTGTTTTAAGTGAAAATGCCAAGGCTTGATTCTAAGTCTTCTTCAGCTTCTCTCTTCGGGCCTCTACTATGTACTAATTGTAGGCACACTGTCTTGTTTCAGACAAAGCACCCAGATCCAGCTTGATTTACAAGTAATTTACTCACAGGTAGCAATATAGCCAAATACAGAGGCAGGCAGAACCAACTGTGTAGCTATTGATAGAGGAGAATATGTGTAGTTCAGAGTTGAACTGTGGGGGTTCTTGGAGCTCTCTAAACTTAGAGAGGGGTTTTTTTTTTTTTGCAGATTTCATTACCAAACTAGGTAATGTCAGGGTTCCAGCATTATCCCCATTTAAATCATGAGTCTCGAACCAAACTTCCAAAACTTAAGAAAGATTTATTGGGAGTTGACATGCCGGCACTGCCTGGGTGTAGCTGACTCTGAGACACATCATTCACTGTCACCCTTGACCCTGGTTTTCCCCCATCCCCTGGTTGTATCATAATTCATATTCTCCAATGGGACACATCCATAGCCAAGAGTCATCAATCATGCTCTCCGGTTAGAATTTTGCATAGCAAAAACTTCAATCACCTAGTTACTATCTTTGAAAATATTTCTGTTGGCAACTCTAAAAAGACCATAGAAATATTTTATGAGTTGACAAGTAACTTCATCAGTGCAAGAAAGCACCAGCATTGATGTGACATTAGTATGTAAAAAATAAGAGCAAATCCCACTTCCTCTAGCACTAATGATGTTACCTAGTTTGGTGACGAAACGTCTGCGAAAATCCCACCAAGCTCAGAGAGCACCTAGGATCTCACTGTGTAGCCACATTTACATCTTGGGAAAAGCGTAGGAAAGTGAAGACTTGCCTGGTAATGAGGCAGTTAGAAAACCTAATCCAGAGTCAACCAGTTCAGAAAAGCAAATGTAGTCCATGACAACCCAAAAGTCCAACAGCGAAGAGGTGTTTTCTTCAGTGAAGGACTGGCCACTAGAGGCTGCTCTTAAATAGGCCAGATGTAGGTGTGACTTAGTTATGGGCATTATTGTCCTTTGCTTCTCAAGAAACTGAACAAGGTCCTTCTATTCAGGTCTCAAGTATTCAGGGACAAAGTGCTCCAATCTGGAGATGACATTCAGTCCTCTCTCAAATCATTTATCTCCCTGGTCCAAAATGTGAACATTAAATGCTGACTCGATCTGCTGTGAACTCTGCATTGGCAACAGGAAGGGCATCCGGCCAGTGAACACACCTCCATTCAGTTGCCCCGACTCCATCCTGATGCAAGGATTATGGGGTCATTAACAGACAAGGATTATGGGGTTGTTAACAGACAGGATAGGACGGAACAAAGCTACAGCAGGTGAGGCTTTTTAGCTTCATAAAGGAGAGGACATATATAAAACCACGCATGACTTTGAAAAATAAAGGATAAGGAAAAAAAACAACCTTCCCTTTTATAAGACGTTAGGAACAGTGGTGGGATTCCAAAAAATTTTATTATTGGTTCTGTGGGCGTGGCTTGGAAGGATACTGTAAAATCCCCATTCCCTCTCTACCCTACTAACCTGCTTTCCAGCTCTGTCCTCCTGTCCAGGGCAACAAAGGAAGACCCAGCTGATCAACTGGGACTCGGGAGGCAGAGAATAGATGAGGGCAGGGCCAGCCAGAGGTGGTATTGGCCGGTTCTCTGAACTACTCAAACATTTCCACTACCGGTTCTGCAGAACTGGTCAGAACCTGCTGAATACCACCTCTGGTTAGGACCAGGAATTTAATTCTCCTTTTAATGAAGCAGATCAGAAGGCATTTTAGAAAAGAGAACTCCAACATACTTTTCACTGCAGAAAATTTAATCCCTGGAATTAATTTCCACGAGGTGCGTAATGTGGTTTTTGGAGGATAGATCTATCAAGCTTTATTATTCTTGAAGATTCATGTTTCTTTTTAGTTTAGGAGCAAGACACTGCCAAAATAAGTATTCTGTGCATCATCCCCCAGGTATCCTTTCGACCAAGGTGAGATGGACTTTGACCTGGTCCAGCAGAGCTCTTGCTATGTTCTTAGATTAATTGGCTTCCACCTGCTCCGTAGCAGGTATTCTGATGAGCAATTAGCATCTAGGAGGTGAGCACCTGTTCTTCAAGATTAAAAGACCCTTGTAAACATTAGTTGCATCCTTTAACTCTCAGATTTCATTATCTTGTGGCTTTGAAACCATTTATGTGTAATAGGGCCAGAGCTGTTCATTACAGGTGATTTGCTGCTTATTACACAGCTCAGGCTTCTCTATAAAGCTTTGGAACCACAAATTAACAAAGGTTATGTTTGGTTTTGACTCTCACTTCTGGCAGGGATGGGTGAGATTGCTTGCTGATTCATTCTGTCCACCAGCTGTGGTTATTTTGGTAATGCCTGGAAAACATCACATTTAGATTAAAACAAAAACAAAACAAAGTAGGATCACGTTCAAGCAGGGTGACCCAAGTTAATTTATTGCCACTCTAACAGTGGTGGGATTCAAAACAATTTACTGCCAGTTCTGTGGGTGTGGCTTGGTGGGCATAGCGTGGCTTGGTTGGCATGTCTTGGTGGGCATGGCAGGAGAAGGGTACTGCAAAATCCCCATTCCCACCCCATTCCTGGGGGAAGGATACTGCAAAATCCCATTCCCTCTCCACCCCACTAACCTGCTTTCCAGCTCTGTTCTCTTGTGCAAGGCAACCCAAGAAGACCCAGCCAATCAGCTGGGACTTAGGAGGCAGAGAATGGATGGGGGCAGGGCCAACCAGAGGCGGTATTCGCCGGTTCTCCAAACTACTCAAAATTTCCGCTACTGGTTCTCCAGAACTGGTCAGAACCTGCTGAATACCACCTCTGCATTCCAAAATCTAAAATGACATGATATAACACTGCCTTATACAATGCATAAGATGTGTGAAGTGTTATCTGCTGGCCATGAAGCATATGTAGTGTATTATTTAGGGAATTGAGTGTTTTGTCTGAATCCAGCAGGTACTGTATATGCCATATTTATTTCTGTTAAGCTTTGTATGAAGCATCTTACACAAAGCACGTTCACCTCCACTCTATCCAGCTGAGTGAGGGTTCACACGAGCAAAAAAGCAAAATGTGATTTCAAAAGGATCAGTGGAACATTAAACCACTGAATAATGGAACCTTAAGTTTGCACCTTACTGAACATTGATTTCATGCAAAAGCCAGTTTTGTCTCTACTTAATGGGTGAAAATACTCTTCAATAGCCCACTTAACAATAGCCCAGTTCATCAAGAGGTGGGCAAAAACTTGTATAAAAGAATAATGTTGGAATAATACATTCTGCACAAATATGCAGCTAGGAGAAAAATCACAGGAATTTGGTGTTTAGACCCGCTATTTAGATTGTTTTAACTCAGGGATGGAGCTGTGGACTTCAACTCCCAGAATTCCTCAGCCAGCCTACTGGCTGAGGAATTCTGGGAGCTGAAGTCCGCAGGTCATAAAGAGACTCTAATTGCCTCACCCTCTTTTAACCTCTTTTAATATTTATCTTATGTTGTTTAGTGCAGGATTTGCACAGTCCTGGCCTTGTATGTTTCTCAGTCTATAGGTCTGGGTAGATTCGAACTACACAAAGTCTTTGCAACAGCTGCTATTTTGCAGCAAAGTTTTGTGAAGTGCCAGCCTCTGTTCTTGCAATTTATCAGATCATCATTAGATTCCAGATATTGAATGGGGGGGCATTGGTTTCATGTTATTCCAAGCTCTGCCACGAGGGGGATGTCTAGCTGGAATATTGTATGTCATAAGTCTTCTAAGACATTCTCTGAATATCATACGGTCGATGAATGAGCGATGGCTTGAATTGAAACTAGCATCGTTAACATTTGGAGAGAATCAGACTGAATGTCTGCAAATCATTCTTGGTTGTGTGTGTTTGGCCATAGAGGTGATACTAACTCCACAAAGGTAGCTTTCTATTTAGAGGGACTACGTTGCTTTAAAGATTGTGTTTTTAACAAAGACTTTAATGGGGCTTGTTTTTACGGGAGCCTTTACAAACTTTGTCCTTTAAATGGGAATAAATAGAAGGGATCACAAATCCGAATTCATATGGTACAAATATTCCAACTACAGGTAGTCCTTGACTTATGTCCATAATTGAGCCCAAAATGTCCTTTCCTGAGCAAGACGGTTATTAAATGAGTTTCATTCCATTTTGCAACCCTTTTTTTGCCACAGTTGTTAAGCAAGTTGCTGCAGTTGTTAAGTGAATCATGCTGTCGTTAAGTGAATGTAGCTTCCCCATTGACTTTACGTTTTGGAAGCCTACTGGAAGGCTACAAATGGTGATCACATGACCCCGGCAAGCATCACATAAATACATGCCAGTTGCCAAGCGCCTGAATTTTGATCACATGAACACGGAGTGAATGCACGTGTCAAAACCAGCCATAAATCACTTCTTTCAGTGCCGTTGTAACTTCAAATGGTCGATAAATGAATGGTTGTAAGTCAAAGACTATCTGTAATTGTATTCACTTCTAATTCCAGTTAGCAGGAGGAGTGTGATGACCCAGGGTGGGGATACAAAATAAACACAGTCACAAAAAACAGGTGAAGCCCATTTACTTTGCTTCCAAGCTCCAAATCGCCTTGCCTGGAGACAAAAAACTCCCACACAAGCAGTTACAAGAAGGAGGAAATGCCGTCTAAATGATAAAGAGTAAAAAACAACACAAACCAGGCAAGAAAAGGGCTGGAGGACGTCCACAGGTAACAGAACACACACTGGGAAGGACGCCAAACTCAGAGAGGAACCATAGAGATATTTCCACACTTTGTTTCCAGCACTTGCCAGTACACTTGTCCGTCCTCTTATTCAGTTGTCACAGCTGCAGCCCAAGAAGAGGATCAAGGCCTTCTCCTCCTGAGTAGACCACGTCTCTCCCTTATCCTTTCCTTCCTGTGTTCCCTAGGATGGAGAGGGGATGGGCCTGGGTCCTCCCCTGACTGCCCAGCCAGCCTCTGCCCTTCCCCAGCCTCCTCCACATCCTCCGGAGCCACACTTCCACTCCCTGTCCGCTGTTCCTCCTCTCCCTCAGAGTCAGCCTCCATCAGGGGCATGACAAGGAGTTTCGCTCCCAACCATACATTGGTGCCTGCCCTTTCATTCAGAGGATTTAAGCAGGGGTCGAATTCAGCCGGTTCAGACTGGTTTGAGCGAACCAGTAGTTCTGGCTATTAGTTGGCCCCACCCACCTGCCCCTGCCCTAGTCTGTCTTATATTTCCATGTTTTGCAGCCCAGCTGATTCGCGCAGCACAGCGGATTGCCACGCCTCAGCTGTTTTACTCACTGGGGCTGCAGCAGAAGTAAGTTTTAGCTGGAAATGGGCAGTTTTTAAATGCTGCGCACACAAAGCAGACATTTGGCGCGTGCGCACATGAAGTGTACGCTCACCAATCCGGTTGTTACATCAGTTGAATCCCACCCCAGCCGTGTTCTTTCTAAGGTAGACAGAATCGGGGAAAGTAAGATAAGGTGGAAAGTAATTTAATGTTTAGAACATGCTCCTGAGAGAAGCCTGCTTTATAGCAATAGGATTTCTTTCCTTTCTGTCTCTCTCAAAAGGCCGAAATTGTCACCAATTTTGTGTCCCAAGTTTGCAGTTTCTCTTAAGTCACTGCTTTATAGCCATTTAATTTGATTTCCGCTGAAATTGCTCTTTTAACTAATTGGGCCACATTCTGCAGCTTTTAACTTTGACAGTTTTACTGTTTTGTTCTTGGAATTATTAACCACCCTGAGCTTGGCTAGATTAATGTAATTTAGATAGATTGATAGATAAATGGCTACATTCATTTTTATGTCAGAAAAGTGTATATATGGAGAGTAACTAGAGAGTAACATACATTAAAAAATTCATCTATGAATTATTTGCATCAGCCAATTGCATCTTGGCCAATTCTCTCCATTCCTTCCTCCCTCCCTTCCTTCCTTCCTTCCTTCCTTCCTTCCTTCCTTCCTTCCTTCCT
>NW_020769425.1:887143-905266 GCF_900518735.1 Pseudonaja textilis | reverse complement strand
ATCTATCTATCTATCTATCTATCTATCTATCTATCTATCTATCTATCATTCTGTTCACTTGTGGTTTGGGATGATAAACAAGTCCTAGTGTAACACACCTTTTTTCAATCTGCATCCAATTTTGCCTTTTTTCTTTTTAGTTCTCGACTCGTATCTCACATATGCATAAATGTTAAGGAAAATCGCTTGCAAAACCCCACCTTACAGAAGATCACAAGTAAAAATACATGCTGGAGGAATTGAGTATCAAAAACTAAATGTTCATGAAGGTTTGTTTTAATTTGGCAAACAATGCAGAAATCGGAGGAAAGAAATCTGTACACATGTCAGAACTGACCTCAAATGCATTTAGTCCTTGCAGTGGGATTTTGATGCTTATTAAATACTTTTCCCCCCTTACTTAATTCTGGGTTTGCCTTCTTGATTTCTGAGGAGTTGACAGCTGAGACAGATGGTATGGGAGCTATCTGACTAACTTCCATATATATTTTTTTTCACATCCTTTGATTTATTCCAGGATGGCAAAAACAAAACAAAAATACAGGCATATGATGGAGAAACAGGAGAAAAAGATACAACAGACAAGGTCAAAATTCCTGCAGTGCTGATAATCTCCCAGGCAAATCTTTATTGTCTGATAAAATTGGTGTTCTCTTCACACCTGTCATCCTAATTATACCCAAGACAAGGTGTTTTTCTGCTGATCAGCCATGAAGTTGGTGCATGCTGTAAATTCAGCGTGATTTCCGCACCTGCTTTCCTTCCATTCCTGGCAACTGTTCGCACCTGGTGATAAGGCGATTAGGCAGAGCGTGCCCACAATCAAATCATAATTGCATGGTCTGGTGGTCAGAATATTAAAGTAAGACCTGGAACACCTGCATCCCAGGTAGGGACTTAGTGGGTGGCCTTGGGCAATCTGTTTTTGTTCAACCCAGGCACAAAGGCTGAATGCTAGAAATAATAGCATAGTTTACAGGGATTTGGGGAAGATTAATCAGATTATTATGATCGCAAAACAAAAAGAGAGATCTTCAAAAGTGGGGTTAAAAGACCAGTGGAAATTTGACCGTGCGTTAGGAAGAGAGAAATGTACTTGTTGGGTCTTACGAAATGCTTTGCCAGGGATAATAAGGAAGTGAAAAAGATTATGGGGGTGGGGTTTTTTGGGATATTAAGTAAACTACGGTGGTTTGAGTCTTTCTAATTAGATTTGTTTCTGATTTCTGGAGGCGTATTGATAATTAGTACTAGTAGTGTTCAACTTACCATGACGGAGCCCAAAATTTCTGTTGCTAAGTGAGATGGTTGTTAAGTGCATTTTGTCGCATTGTACAACTTTTCTTGCCACTGTTGTTCAGTGAATCGCTACAGTGGAGTTAGTGACATGGTCCTTAAGTGAATCTGGATTTCCCCATTGACTTTGCTTGTCAGAAGGTCCCAAGAGGGGATTACTTAATCCTGGGACACTGCAACCGTCATAAGTATGAATCAGTTGCCAAGCATCTGAATTTTGATCACATGACTGTGTTCACATGAAAGTGTGAAAAATGGTCATAAGTCACTTTTTCCAGTGCCATTGTAACTTTGAATAGTCTCTAAATGAACTGTTGTCCAAAGATGATATGATTTTTTTTCCCCTAGCCTCTGGGCATAGCAAACTTTTTGAAAACCTAACAATCCAGATAACCAATAAATGCTTCAACTAGATTCTCTGTGCTCATGCAGGCAAATATGTGGCTGATAAACAGTTCAGCCACCTTCTTTTTTCTCTGTCTCTAGACCAGTTAAGAAATAGCTAACGTTTCCATTCTTCCTAGATTTATTTGTTTGTATCTCAAATATGTACAAGATAACAAGTATAAGTATGAACATAAACATGAACAAAGGGAGTAAATACAGATAAATGGGGACAGTAAGACAGGGACAGTAGGCACACTGGTGTGCTTGTGCACGCCCCCTTTAAGGACCTCTTAGGAATGCGGTGAGGTCCACGGTAGACAGTTTGAGGTTGAAGCTGTGAGGGGTTGAGGCTGTAACCACAGAGTCAGGTAGGGCATCCCAGGCATTGACCACTCTGTTGGTGAAGTCGTATTTTCTGCAGTCGAGTTTGGAGCGGTTTACCTTGAGTTTATATCAATTGTTTGCCTGTGTATTATTGTGATTGAGGCTGAAGAAGTCATTGACAGGCAAGACGTTGTAGCAGACAATTTTGTGAGCTATGGTTAGATCAGACTGCAGTTCCAGATTGTCTAGGCCCAAAATTTTGAGCCTGCAAGCATAGGGAACTCTATTGTGAGTGAAGGAGTGGAGTACTTTTCTCAAGAAATACCTCTGAACCCGCTCAATTTTGTTAATGTCCAATATACAGTGCGGGTTCCAGGCAGATGAGCTGTATTCAAGCATTGGTCTGGCAAAGGTTTTGTATGCCCTAGTTAGCAATTCAATGTTGCTGGAGAAGAAACTTTGCAACATAAGATTAACAACTTTTAAAGACTTTTTGGCAATGTTGTTACAGTGAGCTCTGGGGCTTAGATCATTTGAGATAAGATTGCTTAAGTGAGTGTTAGATTTCTTCCTGGTGAATTGATGATATCATAGATTTTGGCCTATAAATTGATCTATTTTGTGACCTTAGAATTCTGTTAATTTTTAATACTAAATATTGAGCCAACGTTCCACTAGTAAGAAAAGTAGAAATATTATTATTAAATTACAGCACACTTATTTTTTTTTAAATTATTGCATTGTTTCAACAAAAGTACTACCATATAGAACACTCCATCTGTCCACAGCTACCTAAGGGATAGCTGTGCTCTGTGGCTCACACTTCATCTTGGTATGTTTAATTTGCTAGTTTTGATTTTAGTTACTGGTTTTACTGGGTATTTTCAGCGACAAACAACCATCAGCCAGCTTATATGAATCACAGGTGTGCATTGGAAAAGTATAGGCAGTCATCAGCTTAAAACCACAATGGAACCCCACAATTTCTGTGGCTAAGCGAGACAGCTGTTAAGTGAGTTTGCCCTGTTTTATGACTTTTCTTGTCACAGGTGTTAGATGAATCACTGCTGTTGTTAAGTTAGCGACCTGGTTATTAAGTGAATCTGGCTTCTCCGTTGACATTGCTTGTCAGAAGGTCACAAAAGGGGATCACATGGCATACTGCAATTGTCATAAATGTGAGTCAGTTGCCAAGGGCCTGAATTTTGATCACGTGGGGAATGCTGCAACGGTTGTTAAGTGTGGAAAACAGTCTTAAGCCACTTTTTTCAATGCTGCTGTAACTTCAAATAGTCACTAAATGAACGGTTGTAACAGAAATGATGTCTCAGTGGCTAAGACGTTGAGCTTGTCAATCAGAAAGGTCGGCAGTTTGGTGGTTCGAATCCCCAGCACTGCACAACAGAGTGAGCTCCCGTTCCTTGTCCCAGCTTCTGCCAACCTAGCAGTTCGAAAGCATGTAAAAAATGCAAGTAGAAAAATAGGGACCACTTTGGTGGGAAGGGAACAGCCTTCCATGCACCTTCGGCGTTTAGTCATGCCGGCCACATGACCATGGAGACATCTTTAGACAGTGCTGGCTCTTCGGCTTTATAATGGAGATGAGTACTTCCCCCTGGAGCCGGAAACGACTAGCAGGTATGTGCCAGGGGAACCTTTACCTTTACCTAAGTCAAGGTCTACCTGTATTTAAAACTTTTAAACAACCCCTAAATCCCTTTATTTTCACCAAAACAGTGACACGCCATCTACTCAAATTTAAATAACATAATGGAGCCTCGGTGGTGCAGTTGTTAGAGTGCAGCACTGCAAGCTACTCCTACTGCAATTTGGCAGTTCTAATCCCACCAGGCTCAAGATTGACTCGGCCTTCCATCCTTCCGAATTGGGTAAAATGAGGACCCAAGTTGTTGGGGGCAAAATGCTGACTCTGTAAACCACTTCAAGAGGGCTGTAAAGCACTATAAAATGGTATATAAGTCTAAGCGCTGTTGCTATTCAAGGGAAACTAACGTGACCTATTCGGGATAAAACTTTTTTCTGTACAAACAAACTTTGAATTGGCAAATCTGTAGTGATACTCCGTCATCCAAGCTATTTTATAAAGCGGCTGTAAGCCAGACAAGGAACAATGGATAGAAACTGAACAAGGAGAAATTCAACCTGGAAATAAGGAGAAACTTTCTGACAGTGAGAACAATCAACCAATGGAACCGCTTGCCCTCGGAAGTTGTGGGAGCGCCATCACTTGAGACTTTCAAGAAGAGATTGGACTGCCATTTGTCAGAAATGGTGTAGGGTCTCCTGCTTGGTTGGGGGGGTTGGACTAGATGACCTACAAGGTCCTTTCCAACTCTGATTATCTGTTATCTGCCTCCTGAAAAAAAAAAGCACCTTTGGGATTTGAATCGGAAAGAATACACTTAAAAGAGAATTTCATTTTAGCCTGCCCAAAAAAATACAAATACATGCAGACTTTTCAAAACGTTGTATATCTATTTGCTGGTTACCACCAAGGCGAAAAACATTGTGCTTAGTCAAAGAAAGTCACCATTTTCTGGCAGCCAAAGGAAGCTTGCTGTTCACGTGAGATGGAAACTTGTTGCTGGGTCCCTCATCCAAAAACCACCGAATTAGAAGAAAGGCTTGCTAAAATACAGCCTGTAGAAACAGGCTTTTCTGGGCTCTTCATTTGTAAACAAATATGTGCTACGGAAGGAGAAAAGGTCACATTTGTGTGTTTATTCCTTTCCAGCCTGCTAATATATTCCTGTGATCTGAATTGCAATTTAGAAATACACCGAGTCAACAAAAGAGCTGCCAGTTGAGATTTGGGTGTATGCATTTATAAAAAAAAACAACAACAACCCAGAATATAATAACAGAGTTGGAAGGGGCCTTGGGGGTCTTCTAGTCCAACCCACTGCCCAAGCAGGGGACTTTATATCATTTTCAGTCAACTGGTCGTCCCATTTCTTCTTAAAAATCTCCAGTGGCAACCTCAGCCAGAAGTCTGCCATGACAACAATGAGAACAATTAGCCAGTGGAACAGTTTGCCTCCAGAAGTTGTGGTTCTCCATCACTGGAAGCTTTTAAGAGGAGACTGGGTGGCCACTTATCTGGGATGGTATAGGATCTTCCCCCCCCCCCCCGCGCCCCCTTGAGCAGTGGGTTGGATTAGAAGATATGTGTGTGGTGGCAAGCCAACGCAATCTTAAGTTGCGTTAATGGAGGGATACAGTCAAGATCAAGGGAGGTACTAATACCATTCTATAAAGCCTTAGTAAGGCCACACCTAGAGTTCTGCATCCAGTTTTGGTCACCACACTATAAAAGAGACCTTGAGACTCTAGAAAAATTGCAGAGAAGAGCAACCAGGATGATGAGGGGACTGGAGGCTAAAACATGTGAAGAGCGGTTGCAGGAACTGGGCATGGCTAGTCTAGTGAAGAGAAGGACCAGGGGAGACAGGATAGCAGTCTTCCAATATTTGAGGGGCTGCCACAGAGACGAAGAGGTCAAGCTATTTTCCAAAGCACCTGAAGGCCAGACAAGGAACAATGGATGGAAACTGAACAAGGAGAGATTCAACTTGGAAATAAGGACAAATTTTCTGACAGTGAGAACAATCAACCGATGGAACAGAAGTTGCCCTCAGAAGTTGTGGGAACTTCATCACTGGAAGCTTTCAAGAAGAGACTGGTCTGCCACCTGTCAGAAATGGTGTAGGGTCTCCTGCTTGGGCAGGGGGGTTGAACTAGATGACTTACAAGGCCCCTTCCAACTCTGTTATCCTGTTCCATTTCTTTGACTGCAAAGATATTCAAATACTTTTTGCTCTTCTTTGGATCTACTTGATGATATGCAAACATAAGCAACTGTTCAGGTTGGGTAGAGAAGGTTTCCATCCAAACACATGGTCCCTGGGACTAAATAGGCTGGCAGATGCAATATTCTTTTTTTCTTGCAAGAAAAAATCTGGACTGTCCTAACTTTCGTCTCTCGCCTCCAAGAAAATGCTGCTTAGTTGAAGTCAACTGTGTTTCTGAACCCTGGAAATTATCTTTCAGAAATCATGTAGAGGATTTCCCCGTCCTTACCGGAAATAGGCTAATATATTTTTCTACGGTATTGTACAAAGGGTTCTATAAACTTCTCTGAATACTCCTACATTATTGATATCCAAAATAGATTATACTCATTGTGTCACTTCCTTACTTCTTCTTTTCTACAAGGTAGATGTGACTCAGGAAAAGAGTTGGCTACGAGAAGAAGACACTCAAACTACTGACATGTGTCTGGCAAAATGTGGATGGGTTGTTTATGTTAGGAACAGCTGTTGTTTTCCAAACTGACAAATGTTCAAATGACTGAGGATCTGGAAAACTGCTTAGCATTAAATGGAGACCACTATGGATGTGGGGTTTGAGCAGGATAGTATGGAAAGAGATGCTCCATTAGGAACCTCAATTCATTCAGTGAATTAAGCTTTGGAAGTGAAAGGCATTTCGCGGAAATGGATCTAGAAACAGCATAAAGAGCAAAATGGGGTAATACAATTACACCCCACGTGTTTTTTTTAAAAAAAAGAACGTTTCTTTATTTCCAGGATCTTGTTACTCAATAGTTCTTTGCAGAAGTTTAAGTTTAAACAATTTTAAAATTTAAGAGGAGGCCAAAGTCATATTCTAAGCCAGGCCAAGTTTGAATTTGGCCCCATCCGTTCAACATAACCTGGATGTGGTTCCAACCATGAACATAGTCCCTTAAGAACTTCTTTTCCCAGAACAAGCTGGAAAACCAAGACGTAAGTTTAAATAGCATCAACCTTCAGATTGAATGTCTTTCAGTTCTGTTTTTTTTTTGGGGGGGGAGGGGGAAAGTCATTAAAAGGGGTAAATTAGGGACAAGAGACCTCAGAACTATATTAAAACGCCCATCACAGTCTTCAGGGAAAGTGTTGATAAAGAAAATGTGTTTATTAGGTGAGATGCTCGTAAACATTCGCGTTTTCATGCTGGTTTCCAAAACCTAAATGGCAAAGCAATGCAGAAATAACATGGGACACTGTTGATGCTGGTGTTGGAAGAAATATCCTTCTGGGTTCAGTTCTAAGTGGGGAAGAAAGACACTGGAAACATGGTGACGGCTTGGAAAGATGGTTTAATGGTGGACAGGACTACATGGCTTGAAGCTCCTGGGTGAAAAAGGGCAGAGATGCTGAGAGTCCCAGGGTTTTATGCCCTCTGTTGGGCTTTGAATTTGAGCTTGTGTTCTGATTGGTTGTCAGACTCCCATGGGGCCACATAGGGGTAACTTGCTAGGTTGTTTTTTTTTTGAGTCCCAAGCTTGGTTGAGCCTTGCTGGATGTTGATGTAATGAAAGGGCATTGGGCAATTCCAATTATGGGTCTGCCTGAAAGAGGTAGGTCTTTGTTATGTAGAATAGACTGGCCCAGGCCTTAATGGCCCATTAGCAAAGGCAGGTGGTGGGGCTGAGTTTCTCCCCCTCTGAGTTTCTCCTACTCTTTTAGGGGAAATATTCTGCCTTTTTAGTATTTCCTAAAATATTTCATTTTCCTAGGAGAGGGGTACATTTTAACTTTTCAACACTGGGAATATTTGAAAATGGATAAAGCAAGAAGGAAGAATTTCACCCTCCTCTGTGTACAGTAGCCTTATATTAGATTGGCAGCTCTGGCTTCCTCCTTAATCAAACCAGTATAGTACTGCCATAAGCCATGTGATGGTGCTGTATTTTCATGTCTCTCTCTGCAGATGAGTAAACATGGGCCCTTTGGATTCAGAAACAGTGATTGGGCACCTTTCCTTCTTTCCCCGTGGTGTAAACTTCCATGTATTGGTGTTAAAAGAAATTTCTCTCCAATCTTTCCTGGCTCTCTGCTTTAGTTATGGACCACCTAGGCAAGTTGACATTGGACTTTAATGTCATCAGTTGAGAAAACAGAAGGAAAACATGTTATAAGTTTGGTTCGATTGCAGTAAAAACAGGAACAAGTTACATTGGACATTTTAGTTTCTGGCCATTTTATTGACAGAACTTTTTTCGTGCTCCCCCCCACACACACACTTCCCTCCCTCCTTATATGCCTATCCTACTTTCCTCCACCACATGAAACATGTAAATCCCATCAAATTATTATTTCACAAACTCAGGAGATATTTTGTGAGGGTCATGGACCGTGGGCAGCCAAGGCAACGGGGATTTTTTTCACACCAGACTTGATGGAAACTAGCGAGTGTATCGGACGGTTCCAGCCCTCGAAAAACATTGGAATAAAAAAGGAAAACATGTGAGCACTGAAAGAAATGTAACATAATCAGCATGGGGGCAAGGAGAACAGCAACGTATGTGTTTCACTGCCCAAATCTGTGTTTTCCCTTTCCCAGCTGTGAAAGAAGGAGAAGAAAAGAGGCAGCCTTTATTTAGCATGTAACCATTTTGCTGGAGAGTTGGGAGATTACAGTTAATCAGAATAGAATAACAGAATAACAGAATTGGAAGGGGCCTTGGAGGTCTTCTAGACAACCCCTGCTCAAGCAAGACACCCTATGCCATTCTGAACAAAAGGCTGTCCAATCTCTTCTTCAAAACTTCCAGTAATGTAGCATCTACAACTTCCGGAGGAAAGCTGTTCCATTGATCCATTCTCACTGTCAGAAAATTTCTCCTTACTTCTAAGTTTGGACCTTGGATGAGCTTCTACCATTTCTTGCTTACTTCATCTAGGTTATGTTGGAACAATTATCCTTCTGGGTTCAGTTCCAAGTGGGGAAGAAAGACACTGGAAGCATGGAGGCTGTTTGGAAAGATGGTTTAATGGTGGGCAGGATCACATGGCTTGGAGCTCCAAAGTGAAAAGGACGATCACATGCTTCAAGATGTTGCGTGAAGGAAAAGAAGGAAAGGGGCTGAGATGCTGAGAGACCCTTAGTTTTATACCCTCTCGTGGGCCCCGCCTTAGTGTTTCCTGTTCCTGTGTAAGAAATGTACCCCATTGGCTGTCTGACTCCCAGGGGGTGGGGTCTTAACTAATTTCGTAGGCTTTGTCTGGACCACATGGGTTCACCTGAGTGTTGACTGATGCAATCTTCCCAGGCCAGGTGGTGAGATGGGTAGAGGCCTTCGTTATGTAGAATATTCTGGCCCAGGCCTTAATGGCCCACCTATTAGCAAAGGTGGTGGAGGGGTGAGCTTCTGCTTCTGAGATGAGTTTCCACTTCTGAGTTTCTACTTCTCTTTTTAGGGGAAATATTCTGCCTTTGTAGTATATCCTAAAATACTTCATTTTCCTAAGAGAGGGGTGGGTGCTAACTTCCAAATGCACTTTTGATTCAGGATTCAAAGCACATCTGTCTAGTGCAGGGGTGTCAAACTCAAGGCCCATGCTTAGATCTGGCCCACAGGGCTGCCCTGAAAACAGCGAAGGACCGACCCGTGGTCCCTCTGCCAGTGAAAACGGAGCTCAGGAGAGCTGTGCATGACCCTCCCGGGCTCCGTTTTTAGGCTCCCACAACACGAGTGACGTCGAGCTGGCCACGCCCACCATGGCCACGCCCACTCCAGCCCCCTGAGGTCAAACACAACCCTGATGCGGCCCTCAATGAAATCAAGTTTGTCACCCCTGAGATAATGGATCATGCCAGACAGAAGAAGAGTTTTCTTACAGATTTCTAATAGGCGCTGCTTGAAAAAAAAAGGAGGGCCCTATCTGAGGCCTAAACAGAAATGCATATCCAGTTGTGTGCAGCTGTGTGCATGTTTTATCCACAGTGTACCCAACCTTCCATTGACCATACATTCACAGGACTCAAGGTACCGAAGATCAATATCAGATAAGAAAGCTTCTCTTCTACCACAAATTTCGCAAGTTTCTTCTAACCTCTTAGCACCTGCGCACTCTTCCTAGAACCTTCTGGAAGGTATAGAGCAGTGGTGGCCAACCTTGTTCAGCTCCCAATACCCAACGCCAGATACCCAATAATCAGCTGTCAGGCGGCGGCGCACACACGCATACTCAGTGAGGCTCTTTCGGGCGACCTCTCACGTGCCGGGGGAAATGGCTCTCCAAGGCACTTCCAGCACGCGTGGCATAGGTTCACCAACACGGGTATAGAGTAAGAACCTGGAGGGCAGATCATTCAAGGAGAATGGTTTAAATCTTTTTCCTCTGATAAAAAACCATAATTTGCTGATCTTCTGCCAACCCTGGTCATGGGATGCTTCCAAGAGCGAGCAGGAGAGATATTCTAAATTAAGAAGCGAGATGTTGATTCTGATCTTTCCGTAACATCTCCTTTTTTAAAAAATGTCCCGTTCATTCCATTTTTAAAAGGACTCATGCTTGCTCAGAGGCACGAGGTGTTAATATGGTATAAATATTTACTATTGCTACAAATAGCCAGGCAAGTATGTTATCAAAAAGATCAAGAATGACTCACAGCCTATTAAGAGTGTGCTAGGAATACTCTGTGTTGGCTACGGTTCCACCAGATAAATTGCTGAATGGTCTTATTTTTAGCTAGAGATGAACCAGTTTGCAGTAAAGTTTGTTTTTTTTTCCTTTTCTGGTGTTAAGTCCAGGAGCAATAAGGCTTCTTAAAAGCATTTTAAGATAAATTTTATTTAAATTTTTTAAAAAGAACAAATCAGAGAAATTAATGCAGAATGAGGTGAACAAAGAGAGAGAGAGAGAAGAAGAAGAAGAAGAAGAAGAAGAAGAAGAAGAAGAAGAAGAAGAAGAAGAAGAGGAGGAGGAGGAGGGGGAGGAGGAGGAGGAGGAGGAGGAGGAGGAGGACAAAGAAACTTCAGATTTCCTTTGCAGCAAATAGAAGTACTGTGGGATTAGGAAGTCTTATTCTATGATTACAAAAAAGCTTGATTTTCTCTCTATTATCCAGTTTTTCTTCTAATCATCAAAATCATAAATGATACATGCATTTTGTCTGTTTTATGCCAAAAGTCTATAAGTGGGTTTCCAGTCAGCCATAAATGTAGACATTGGAAGTCAACCTAGCAAGTTCCATCATCTCCGCAAACAGCATAAATCAACACTCTGCAATTTTCCTAAATTCTCCCACAGTTGATAAAAAGTCTGTTTAGGGCAACGTAATTCAAGATTACCTTTGCTCTCTACAGCAGTGGGCCCCAACCCCTAGTTGACACTAGGAACCTGTTTTGTGAAAGGCAAATTTTCCCTGGTGGTGGTTTCAGTTTTGCTTGCTTGTTGCCCACCATTCACCTCCAGCTGAGCAGCCTGGTTCCAACAAGCCACGGACTAGTACCGGTCCATGGGTTGGAGACCCTTGTTCATAGCAAGATGTGAAACTCAATTTCATTGAGGGCTGCATCCAGTGTTGGATTCAAATATGTTTACCACTGGGTGTGGCTTGGTGGGCGTGCTTTGTGCACTGCACACACTTTGTGTGCCCGCGCGCCAGACATGCACAAACTTACAAAATGAGAAAGCACAGAGGGATTCTAACTCACTTCCTGCAAGCATGCGCTCTCCTGGTTGCTTCAGCAGCTGCCGCGTGCCACTCTTCTGTGCCGTGCAAAGTAGCTGTGCTTCAAATTCAAAGGATAAAGGTGAGTATGGGAGCCCAAAGGTGGATGGGTGGGCCCAACAGCAGAACAGCGAGAGAACCGATTTGGTCTTCGCTGTTCATCGCCGCTAGTGGCTTGGCTGAACCAGGCCGAACCAGTAGAATACCACCACCGGCTGCCTCAGGATTGTGTTTGACCTTGGGCAGGGGGCAGGGTGTGTGTGACTGGGGTACACAGGCCCCGTTTTTGCTGGCAGAGAGCTGCAGGAGGCGCTCATGGTGGAAAACGGGGCCCAGGGAGCTGCGCGTGGTTCCCCAAGCTCCATTTTCACTGGCACAGGACTGCAGGAGGCCATCACAGCTGAAAACGGGGCCCGGGAGGCTGTGCATCGTCTCCCGAGCTCCATTTTTACTGGCAGAGGGCTGCAGGAAGCCATCACGGCAGAAAACGGGGCCCAGGGGGCTGTGGTCCCCCAAGCTCCATTTTCACTGGCATAGGACTGCAGGAGGAGGTTGCAGCTGAAAACAGGGCCCAGGAGGGCCGTGCATAGCTCTCCCGAGCTCCATTTTCACTGACGGAGGCACCTCAGGCTGGTCCTTTGCTATTTCCAGGGTGTCCCTGTGCGCGAGATCTAAGCACCCCATGGGCTGGATCCGGCCTGCGGGCCTTGCATTTGATACCCCTGCTTTATGGGACAGTATTTTTTTTATGCCAGAGAAGCAAAAAGCTAACTATTGATTTAAAAAATGGTCCATTGCTTTGCGCACATTCAATAGTTGGTTGGTAAACCATCCAATAACTCAAAGAGTGTGAATTAAGGAAATCCATGGAAGATGGGAGTCATCTTACATCAGTTTTTGGCATCACTGGAAAATCAATATCTACAGCAGGGTGAAAACGGCATGCATAAAGTAACCTTTTGCAACTCTATGCATTATGTTGAATATTCACATAAAATGTCCAGTATAGAAGCGAGGTCTCCTCCTACCCTTCTAAACCAGTGGTCTCCAACCTTTCCAGTTTGGTAGTCTGGCCTGGCAGGGGTGAGGGTGGGGTAGTGGCAGTTGCACACGCATGTGCTCAGCTCCATTTCTGTGAGCTAAATTATTTTTGAGATTCCACCCAAAGCAAACTTCGAAAATCTCTCTGCAATTGAAACATCTAAGGAATTTCTCTGGGAGGAGAGCTCATAAATCCTATTTTAAAAAGGAGATATGAAAAATGAGAAAGCAATTTGCCAAAAGCTGACTGACCTAAAATTGGGCAGAAAGCACTGTGATTTTCCCCAACATTAGTTGTCCCAGAAATCTGCAGAATAACTACAGTCAATGGATTACCACCAATATTTGCTAGTAGTGGTACCCAATTTAGTGCATTTGAAGTGATGTGAGTCCTGTAATCTAGTAACTACTTAGCCACTTTGCTCCTGTGATGCCTTCAGATTCTATATTGGTTCCAGTGAGGGAACCTTAAAAATGTGTGTCTGTCTCTGTCTCTCTCTCTCTCTGTCTCTGCCTGCCTGCCTGCCTGCCTATCTGTCTAACCATCCATCCATCCATCCATCCATCCATCCATCCATAGAATACAAGGATTATCCACCCATCCATCCATTGATAGAATACAAGGCCTATCTATTTATCTTTCTATCTATCCATCCATCCATCCATCCATCCATCCATCCATCCATCCATCCATCGATAGAATACAAGGCTTATCTATCCATCCCTCGATGGAATACATCTATCCATCCATTCATCCATCCATCCTTCCATCTGATAGAATACAAGCCCTATCTATCTATCTATCTATCTATCTATCTATCTATCTATCTATCTATCTATCCATCCATCCATCCATCCATCCATCCATCCATCCATCTATCTGATAGAATACAAGCCCTATCTATCCATCCATCCATCCATCCATCCATCCATCCATCCATCGATAGAATACAAGGCTTATCTACCCATCCATCGATAGAATACAAGGCTTATCTATCAATCCATTAATAAAATACAAGGCCTATCTATCTATCTATCTATCTATCTATCTATCTATCTATCTATCTATCTATCTATCTATCTATCCATCCACCCACCCATCCATCCATCCATCCATAGAATTCAAGGCCTATCTCTCCATCCATCCATCATCCATCCTTCTTGAAAATGTGAAAGAAACAGCTACTCCATTTCCTGAGATAACTTGTGGCAATCTATCATGCTTCTGGAATCTTACAAAGAAACCTCATTGACCTCATCCTAACACAGTGACCTAGTGTTGATAAGAACACAAGTTACTGCTCATCCCCTTAGGAATCTACAGTTGTTCCTCACCCCAAACTGCCCTGTATTTTGCAGGAGGCTCTTTGGTGTGAAGAATGCTTTTGAAATACCTATTTTATACTCCAGCAGGTTCTCGTGTATAGCTATCTTGAGGGTTTTGGCTTCCAGAACAAGGAGGCTGTCAGAAATAACAAATTGCCCCCAACAAGGTTAACTTGTTTTCCCTTTTCGCGGAAAACATTCTTCTCAAACTGAAAAAAATGATTATGGGTTTGCTCTCCTCTAAATGTTTCATCGAATCCAACTGAAAATTACCTTCTCCACAAGATGCTTTCAAGTCTTGAAAAGAAAAAACGGGGACAGACATAACAGGTTAAAAAAAAAAACCTGAATACCGCCCTCACCTAATTATAGAAGCCACAATCCTGAATTTGGGTTGAGAACCATATCACACAATACTGTTTTGCCAGCTTTGCCCGGGAAGATTTCCAATATCATCATAAACAAAAATATCGGAATGTTTTAAAATGATGATGTACCCAATTTCCAGCTTTTTCCTATTGGATTTTTTTTTTCTTTAGATGAGGTATATGTCAGGGTTCCATAGCAAACAAAACTCTGAGGCAGGTAGATTCCTCAAAGAATAGGTTTATTGGATATGTCATCTTGGCACAGGCTGGTGAAAACCGACTCTGATTATTCCTGCCGTTTTCACCTAATTAAAAGTAAAAGTTTTGTCACTTCCACAAAACAATCAGTCACAGGATATAGCCCAGTTGCTAAGTGATCTCAGGCCCCTTCTTCTGAATACCTGCAGGAATGTCCTTGGTTCTCAAGAGAAAGTATTTTGTTTTGACTATAAACTCCAACTATCTCTGTTCCCTTCTTCCCTGTCCTTCAGCTCCAGTGTCAGCACTGAAGTCTCAAAATGGCCTCGGTCAGGCCAGCTTCGGGGTTGACAGTATTTCATATATTTTTCTGTTTGCTAAAAGCAGGGGTCCCCACCCCATGGGCTGCAGTCCATTACCAGGCCGTGACCCATTCAGAACTGGGCTGCAAGAGTGGTGGGTGCTTGCGTTCATGCGCTAGTAGTACAAAATTATTCTAACCATATTTATAATTATATTATCTTATTTGTAATCCTATTGATTATATTAGCATGCTTATAATTATAAACAACATTCATATTTTACTCGAACATAACAATGCTCTTTCTTCATCTAATTTCTATCTCTTATCTCTAACCCTTGATAAAACCTATCCCGTGCTGACTAGTACTCTGTATCTCCTTTATCTTTTATTTTCAGTGTCAATCTTTCCATCTCTGCACAATCCAATATTTTATGAATTATATTTTCATCTGAGCTCTGTTCAAATTGCTGGTAATTACTATAAAGCCATTGACAGTTGGGATGCTTGTTATCTCTGGGACCCTCTTAGAACACGTTGGAAGAGGCACTGGAGGTCTTGTTGTGGTTCACCGGCAGTAGGTGTGGATGGCTGAGGTCTTGGAGAGCAAGGACTCAGATGAGGGGCCTGCATGTGATGCAGGGATGGGGCCAGGACCACCAGGGAGTGGAATGCTGACTTTGGAGGTTGTGGAGACTGGCAGCAGTAATGAAGAGGCCCCCAAGGAGCCTGTGCCCAGTGCACATGCATGCAGGGTTGCTTGAAGGAAAGAGCAGTTGCAGCAGCACAGGTGACTCAGGAGTAAGGCTGCAAGGTAATGGCCCCTCCCTCAAGAGATAAAAGCCAGGGACTTCCAGTTTGAGCTTCTTCAGCAATGGACCAAAATCCGCGATCGTGCACGGTTTCAATCCGTGCTCACCGCCGGAGCGCCCTGAGCTGGCTGGATTTGGGACTAAGCCATTCCGTAGAGGTGGTGAAGAAGAGGGAGACTGCCAGGAGGGTTGAGGAGAGCCGCATCTCTCCTCCTCAGCTGGCCATTACTCCCTTTCCCGAAGGCAGTTGCAGCAGTGTTCAGAAATAGCCACCTCAAAGAAGAACTCGACAGGAAAAGAATGTGCAGGAGGAAGATAAGAAGAGAAAGTTTTGGTTGACCAGGTTAAACTGAACAAGCAACAATGTAAGGTACCTTGGAATTTGAACTATAAAAAATAACATTGGACCCAAAGAAGACTTTAAAGCAGCAAAGGAGAGAGGGAAGGGAAAGAACTTGGCTTTTTTTTTCTTCCCTTCCTTATAGTGACAGCTAAGAGATTTAAGTAAGAAATTGACAAAAATTCACTTTGACATCAATAGGCATTTAAGCTGAAAATAAAATGTCGTTCTTATCAGAGATAATTAAATTGAAACAGCCTTTTAACCCTGAAGGAACAGAATTTGTAAAGAATCATTAAAAGTTTTTTCTGTTACCTCTGTTTCGTGTTTGTTTCCTTGGAACAAGGTTTGGGTCAGAACAAGGTCTTCTAGTCCTATCCCCTGATCAAGCAGGGGACTCTTATCTATACCATTTCAGTCAAATGACTGTCCAGTCTCTTCTTTAAAACCATGCACTGATGGAGAATCCACAACTAACAGAGGCAGGCCATACCACCGATTAAGTCAGTGAAATTTCTCCTAGGTTTGATCTCTCTTTAATGATCTTCCATCCCTTACTTCTTATCCTGACTTCTGATGCTTTGAAGAATAAGTTGACTGCTTCTTCTCTGTGACAGCCCCTCAAGGACTGGAAGGCTGCTTTCCTACCCTTCTCTTTCTAAGGCTAGACATTCCTAGTTCCTTCAACCATTCATTGTATGCTTGAGCCCAAATTCCGTGTGTGTCGAATCACATTTGTCCAAATAAAATATTCAATTCATGTATCACCTGCCTACCCTACATGATGAACCCAATCCCTTGGACCAGTCAGGAGGGCTGAACCGGATCCCATTACAATAATTACCCTGATATTAGAAGCTGTGGTCCTCCTTAGCTACAAAATCCCAATGTTCTCCAATAGCTCCACTGTTCAGATATTTATTTCGTCGTGTCTTTTAGAACATGCGACTGTTTGCGAACGTGATTAAAGGCCATCCTTGTTTTTTCCCATGGAGGAGAGAGAGAGAGAGAGAGAACTCGATAAACAAAATGCTTTTGAAATGCATATGTGATTATGTTGTCTCTCTCTCTCTCTCCCTTTCTCCCATTACCATATTTCTTTTCTAAGAAGGAACAGATTAAAGGTTTCTCCTAGAGCGCTCGGTAACATCTGCAATGTAAACAACGCTGACATTTGTTTCGTTTGGTTGGTCTTCAAGCTTTCCGAAAACCTTCGAGCTCTCTTGGCCATTGAGGTTTTCAGCTGCGCCGGAGTCTGGTTTTGTATGCTTTTGAATTTGGAAAGTTGCCATCTTTAGAAGAACCTCTAAGGAAACAATCAAAATGGGAAGGGGAAACCCCCAGAAACATTGAGGCAGCTATATTGAGGGAGACCTCCCACCTATCACTTCAACCCCCACAACACGAGGGGAGCTTTCCTGAGGTTTGAAATAAAATTTGGCAGCAGAGAGAAGGCTTCAGATTTTATTGACAGTTGCCACTGGAAGTAAATGTTCCACTGGCCTCGGAGTAGATTTTTGGCATTCAGTGGTCATGACTCGGACATGAGGAACTCTTTGAATGACTTAACACAGGAGAGTCAAACTCAAGGCCCAAGAGCCAGATTTGGCCCGTGATGTGGTTGGATCTGCCCCAGGGGGCCATCCCAGTCTACCTGCATTGCTTTGGCCTGGTCTACTCGTGTAGCTTCAACCCGGTCTACCCAATGCAGAGTGGAAAGATCAGGCCAGTGTAACTGCAGCCCAGTCTACTCAGTGGGAAGAAGAAACATGCCAGCAGTTTGGGGAGTGGCGTCAAGCTGGCCACACCCACCCAGTCAGCCACACCCACCCAGTCAGCCACGCCCCCTGCCCCCCACCCAAGGTCAACCACAACCGTGATGCGGCCCTCCATGAAATTGAGTTTGATATCCCTGACTTAACATGTACAGAACTAGAACAGTTTCTCCCTCACAGCAGTGGCTCCTGTTGCTCAGTGAAAGAAATCTTGATTAGATTTGAAGGATAATCAAATTAGCTAACTGAATGTTTAATCAAATTAGCTAACTGTATGTTCAATCAGAAGTAAGCTTCAGGATTTCAACTTGATTTGAGCCTAGTCTGTTCCTAGATTGCAGTCTAATCCTGCACAAATGTCCAGGCAAAGAAGATTATTATTATTATTATTATTATTATTATTATTATTATTATTATTATTATTATT
>NW_020769425.1:864427-880997 GCF_900518735.1 Pseudonaja textilis | reverse complement strand
CAGCTGGCATTTGTGCCCAAGATAAGACCAGAACTCACCATTTCCTGATGATTGGCCCAATGTCATCCAGCTGGCGTTTGTGCCCAAGATGGAACTAGAATTCACATCTCCTGGTGATAGGCCCAAAGTCCTCCAGCTTGTGTTTGTGCCCAAGATAGGACTAGAACTCCCAGCCTCCTGGCGATTCTTTCAAAGATACCCCATCAGCTTTCATGCCTAAGGCAGGACGAGAACTCCCAGTCTCCTTGTTTCTAGCCTACTGCCTTAACCACTAGACCAGCTCCTTTTCAAGAAATAGGAGACAGCCATGGCCAGGAAGGCTTCCTCACAACTTCATTTCCTGAACATTCCCTTGCAGTCACTAATGCCCTAGTCACCTCCCCAAGTGGATTACAACAATGTGCTGCTCTACGTGGCTTTGCACTTTGAAGAGCGTCTACAAGCTGCAACTGGCACGGGGCGCTGCAATGACGCAGGCAGCTGTGAACCTGCCTCGGTGTGCTCATGTTACACTTGTATTTCGCAAGCTGCGCTGGTTGCCAGTATGCTTGTGGGCACAATTTGTGGTGCTGCTTGTCATTGATCAAGCCCTTTGTGATGTGGGGCCAGGTGATTTGTGCAAGGGCCTCTTCCCACTTGTTGCTACCCATCCTGCTAGATCTTCAGAAGAGGTGTGCTGCAGAACCCATCGGCGAAAGATTGTCAGCTTTGCAGTCATTTAACCGTCACTGCGTTCAATTAATGGTCACAATGTCCCCTTATTGACTACCACACACACACACACACATACACACAAGTCTGTCAGCTGCACCTTATGCTTGCTTGTGCTTCACTACCACGTGGTGACAGTCTGCCATGAACTCTGGGGAGGATGGGAGGGGGGGATGTTTGGGGAAAACTGAAAGTAATGGCTACATCTTCCCAAGATGCTGCCCAAGGTCACCCAGCTGGGAGAAGAAGGCAGCTGCACAACCACCCTACGCTTGAAGTGACCCTTCTGAAAACATCTTCCTTCAACCTGTTTGTTCATGAGAGAGTCAGTGGTGGGAGGCAATTAAGGGAAGGAAGAGTTGAATGTTGGTGCACGCTTCTCTACTCTGGCTATGCATTAGTGCGACTTACGACTTCTAATAATTGACTTCTCATGAAAATATATTCTAATAAAATTATACCTTCCTCAACAAATGGAGCCAAGGATCATTTTCTACTTAGAAGCAGGGGTATCAAACTCAATGCCCACATGCCACAGCCGGCCCACAGGGTGCTTAAATCTGATCTGTGGGGCCAGCCTGGAAATAGCAAAGGACTGGTCCACGGTGCCTCTGGCAACCAAATCACGGGCCATTTTTTGGCCTGGACAGCCTCTTGCAGTACCCTGAGGGCCAAATTGCGATTCATTTTCAGCCTGGACAGCCTCTTTGCAGCACCCTGAGGGCCAAATTGAGGCTCATTTTCAGCCTGGACAGCCTCTTGCAGTACCCTGAGGGCAGGGTTGAGGTTCTACCAGTTCACACCTATTCGCTAGAACCGGTTGTTAACATTCTAAGCAGTTCAGAGAACCAGTTATTATAAAAAATTATTGGCCTAATCCTGTAAGGAAGGCAGGAAGGAAACATTCTGGTGTTGCTTACAGAAACTGCCTCTTTGTTAACCCTTATTACATTCTTGGCAGGACTAGACTTCCTGTCTCAGGAACTTCTCTGGAGTTTTTTCCCCCTTCTTTGCTGGTACTTTGCGTGTGTGGAGTGACCATTCATAGTTACAATGGCACTGAAAAAAGTGACTTATAAGCATTTTTCACACTTACGACTGTTGCAGCATCCCCACAGTCATGAGACGCCAGGCGTGGAGATGCGTGCCTCGATGTGAGTGATATTGAGTTGGCCACTCCCAGCCAATAACATGACCACCAAGCCATGTCCAGCCGGTCACATGACCATCAAGCCACGCCCACCAACTAAACCACGCCCACAGAACTGGTTGTTAAAATATTTGAATCCCACCCCTGCCTGAGGGCCAAATCCTGGCTCATTTTCAGCCTGGATGGCCTCTTGCAGCACCCTGAGGGCCAAAGGGTGCTGCAGGAAGAGTCTATCCCACCCCCCCCCTCCCAGGCCAGGACCACAGAGGAGCGCTACAGTGCTGATCTGGCCATTGAAGAAATCCAGTCTGACACCCTTGATTTAGAGGTTTAAGTGCTGGCAGGTCTGGCAAGTCATAAAGTCAGATCCGGTCGTGAGGGTGTCTCAACTTATGACCGTCATGACTTACAACAGAAATTACAGCTGTAAATTGAGGATTATCTGTAGAGTGAAAATTTGGTCATGAACAAAATGTCCCATGAAGACGTTCTCAGAGAATAAAGGCAAGAATTGTACCCATGAGTATTTCATCAACATGTATGCTATCTTAAAATAATTTTTTTTTAAAAAAACACCCAAATTGCTTTTAATGAAGTGGAAGAGGAACTGGAAGGAAGAAAAGCAGGCACGACAATCCCTTAAAGTCGATTTAATTAGTTTGAGGAGGGTGAAGGATGAAAGAGAGATTCTCTCAGAATGTTGAAATCTCTGCCTCGTAGGTGACTTGCCAGAATACTTAATGGATTCACATGAAACTCTTACAGATCAGTTCTGCCAACACTCCCTTCTTCCCCCTTTGTGATTTTGTTATTTGTTTCAACTTGCTTAATCTAATTTTCACGGGAGTGTTTCCCATCTTAGGTGCTTCATAAATTCTGTATATATTGTAGCATGCTCTCAGTCAGGGTGCGCACGGAAATGTACACAGGTTTCAAAATCCTGTCTTCGTAAGGAAAGCTTGCTTTCCTCGGGACCGAAGCTATGAAAATGGTTTTCCTCATAATGCCATTTATATAGTCCGAGTTCCAAAATTGACAGGAGTGAAAGGAGTGGAATACAGGATAGAATCAAGACCATGTGAAGTGTTATTACCACTTTATAATGCCATGGTAAGACCACAACTGCAATATTGCATATTAGAAAAGGTGTTGAGACTCTAGAAAAAGTGCAGAGAAGAGCAAACAAGATGATTAGGGGAGTTGAGGCTAAAATATATGAAGAATGGTTGTGGGAACGGGTATGTCTAGTTTAATGAAAAGAAGGACTAGGGGTGACATGATAGCAGTGTTCCAATATCTCTGGGACTGCCACAAAGAAGAGGGAGCCAAGCTATTCTCCAAAGCACCTGAAGGCAGGACAAGAAACAACGGGTGGAAACTAATCAAGGAGAGAAACAACCTCGAACTGAGGAGAAATTCCCTGACAGTTAGAACAATTAATCAATTTGCCTCCAGAAGTTGTGAATGGACCATCACTGAAGATTTTTAAGAGAGTGGACAGTGATTTGCCTGAAATGGATAGGGTTTTCTGCCTGAGAAGGGAATTGGATTAGAAGTCCTTACAAGTCTGTTGTTCTGTTTTGTTCTGTTCTGTTCCATATGCATGGCAGATGTGGTTTATGTACCCTCAAGAACATCCAAGACATCATATTTGTCTGTGAAACATGGCTCAATGCATCTCTCCCTGACTCCATTACCACAGTAAGAGGCTATCATGTTTACCAAACAGATCATGAAATTCGTAGAGGAGGTGGTGTTGCCCTCTTCTATAAAAAGTCCTTACATCTAAAAAACATCCAAGTTACCCAGGAGCTTGCTCTTCCTGGGACCATCATCTGTGAACTATCCTTAAATATCACATTTTGATTCTTACTATGTTACAGAGCACCTGATTATGACATCAAACATGCAAACAAGCTAAATACACTACTAACATGGGCAGCCTCCTGCCCACATGCTTTTATCTTTCTTGGTGACTTCAATCTACCTCATATTAACTGGACCCTTAACGAATGTACAACTGAACCCACACATGCAACCTTCTACAATGCAGTAACAAATCTGGGACTAGAACAACTAGTAACCAACAACACTAGACTTAACAACTGCCTCAATCTCATCTTCTGCAATAGTTTGAATTCAGTTTACGGAATACAAATTAAAGAACCCTTTTCCAACAGTGACCACAAGATGTTTGACTTTTGTCTCAACACATGTCCACACAAAAATCATCACAATGATGGAATCCCCAATTATAACTTCAAAAAGGGTAACTATGATCTTATAAACAACGATCTCTCATCCCTTGATTGGCAATTTCTATTCACTGGATGCAATATTGTAGAAGACCATTACAACATATTTTTACTTGAAGTCGAAAGAGTCATCAAACTATATGTACCGTTAACAACTCCCATAACCAGAAAAAACAATAAGGAAGCTTCAATCCCAAAAGAAATCACTTTGGTGGAAAAACAAATCTGGTCACATTACCAACTTCAAAAGCCGATACAAAAATTTATGCCACCAGATAAAAACTGAATGCCCCAATTATCACATCAAACAAGAAGAAAACCTTCTATGCACTGATTCCACCTGCACTTTCTACAATTTTGTAAACAACAAACAAAAAGACTCAAGGTCCATCCCACCCCTGAAAGGACCTAATGGTAAAAGACTGCAATAATGACACTATTAAAGCCAACCTCTTTAACACATTCTCTGGCTCAGTATTTGTAAACAGCAATGGATCATGCCCAGTATTTCCTAGTTGAACCACAGACAACTACAATGATCTAATACATATTGATTTTACAGAAGACAATGTTGAAAAAGCACTATGCAATCTAAAACCATCTCTATCTATTGGACCGGATGGAATATGTGCCTACTTCTTAAAAAAGCTATCCACTGCCATAGCCAAACCTCTAGGCATAATCTTTGAAAAATCTTTCAGGACCAGCTCCTTGCCTAACCTATGATCACAATCCAGGTGATCCCCATCTTCAAAAAGGGAGACCCCAGCCTAGTTGAAAATTACAGACCAATCTCTTTATGCTGCATCACCTGTAAAGTCATGGAATCAATTATTTACCAATCCATTATCCTCCACTTAGAGACAAACAACCTACTTTCTAATAAACAATTTGGTTTCAGGAAAAAAACTATCTTGTAATCTGCAACTGCAAAAACATATGGACTACACAACTCAATCAGGGCAAAGCAATAGACGCAATATACATAGACTTCTGTAAAGCCTTTGATTCAGTGGTACACGACAAGCTACTCCTAAAACTAAAATCTTACGGTATCTCTGGACACCTGCATAACTGGATAGAAGCATTCCCGTCAAACAGACAACAAATGGTCAAAATTGGGAGCGTCCTATCAAATTCTGTACCTGTCAACAGTGGTGTCCGCAGGGCAGTGTTCTAGGACCAACTCTCTTCATATTCTACATAAATGATCTCTGTGATCATATTAAGAGCAACTGTGTTCTCTTCGCTGATGATGTAAAGCTATTCAACACCACAGACAATACTGCTACCCTTCAAAAAGACCTCAACTATGTATCAGACTGGTCAAACAAATGGCATCTCAAGGTTAATCACACCAAACTTGACTGCAGGAAATACGACTTCAGCAACAGAGTGGTCAATGTCTGGAATACTCTTCCTGACTCTGTGGTTTCTTCGCCAAACCCCAAAAACTTTAACCTTAGACTTTCTACTATTGACGTCACCCCTTTCCTAAGAGGTCTGTAGGGGGCGTGCATAAGCGCACCAACATGCCTACTGTCCCTGTTCTATTGTTTCTTTTCTTTTTCTTATATGTATCCATGTATTCATAACCATGTTTTTACTTATACCTATTATCTTGTAAGCAATTGACAAAAATAAATAAAATAAAATAAAATAAAATAATAAAATATAATAAAATAATAAAATAAAATAAAATAAAATAAAATAATAAAATAAAATAAATAAAATAATAAAATAAAATAAAATAAAATAAAATAAATAAAATAAAATAAAATAAAATAAAATAAAATAAAATAAAATAAAATAAAAGAAATAATGAAATGAAATGAGGTACTCAGGAAAAGGAACAGTTCTCCAGATTTGTTCAGAGGGAGACTAGAAGCCCATCTGTCTATTCTGGATTCTTGCATGACCGGGGAATTGGATTCAATTGCCTTAATCCCACTTTTGATTTTATCATCCTATGAAAGCAGATATTTAAGATCCTGTTGCTAACAGCTTCTAAAACCTGGAGATGCCATAATTGTTAGTTGCACTGAGTAGGAGTGGAGAGGTTGAAAAAACAAATTCAACTCTGGCCAACCTTTGGTCAGCTCTTACAGAGTTTGCATCTTCAAATATGACTTTCGCCTCCCAGTTTCCTGTGATTCAGCTGTCTGTTTATTTGCAGGTTAGGATGTGGTGAAGCAAAATACCATGCCACCCTGAAACACTAACTGTGGGAATAAAAAAAAAATAGTGGATATAACTGTAACAGGTCCAACAAGATCCAAGATCCCCAGTAGCTGGTGGAGTGCAATTTCCGAAATGTGGATTTTGGACAGAGAGGCCATCAGGAAAAAACCAGAGGGTAGTGGCCATCATGACTGATGAGCTGACCAGATGAGCGAATTATATAAGAGGCCTTGAGAATGAATGGATTGTCTAAGGTCAGGTGTTTCTAGAAAAGAGTGGATGATGGCAGTGGTGGGATTCAATTTTTTTTACTATGGGCAAAGCGGTGTGGGCATGGCTTGGTGGGCGTGGCAGGGGAAGGATACTGTAAACTCTCCAGTCAGAGGTGGGATTTGCCGGTTCTCCAAACTATTCAAAATTTCCGCTACCGGTTCTCCAGAACGGGTCAGAACCTGCTGAATACTACCTCTGGATGATGGTAATGTTAGACTTGAGTTCTTCTAGGTCTCTTCAAATCAGAGATGCAACTTCATCACTGCAATCTTTATTGATGCCAAATAGGAATCCAGGAGCTACTGGACTTAGTGCCAGGGTCCCAAGTAACAGGCCCAACACAATCAAACCTCTGAGGCCTAGATGTTCCTCAAAATACAGATTTATTTGTTGTTGGGATTGTTGTTAGTTGCCAGGTCATGTCTGACCCATCGTGACCCCATGGACAACATTCCCCCAGGCCTTCCTGTCCTCTGCCATCCTCTGGAGTCCCTTTAAGCTCACGCCGACTGCTTCAGTGATTCCATCCAGCCACCTCATTCTCTGCCATCCCCTTCTTCTTCTTTTGCCCTCAACTGTTCCCAGCATTAGGCTCTTCTCCAGCGAGTCCTTCCTTCTCATTAGGTGGCCAAAATATTTGAGTTTCATCTTCAGATTTATTAGGCATGTCATATTGGCACATCTGGTGAAAACCTGACTCTGAGGGTCCCACAGTTTTCCCCACCCAAATTAAAAGTCAAAGTTCTTTCCCCCAGTCCACATGTCCATCACATGGTCCAATCTGGTCACAGCCCCAACTCCAGTTGGTTTCAGTCCACGCCTCCCCAGCACCTGGTGGGAATGTCCTTGGTTCCCAGGAGAAAGAATTGTCCCCATTCCCACAGCTCCAAATGGCCTTGTTGTGGCATCCCTGAAGATGCTCCAAAATGGCTTCAAAGTTGACACTTAAAACATCCATATGGCTTCGTATCCAGGAGTTTTCAAGTGGCAGAATAAAACAGAATCACAGAAGGGACCTTGAAGGTCTTCTAGTCCAACCCTCTGCTTGAGCAGGATATCCCATACTACTTCAGAGAAATGGTTGTCCAATCTCTCCTTGAAAACCTTCAGTGATGGAGCACCCACAACTTCTGGAGTCAAGCCATTGTTGGAAGAAAAATCCAGTCCATTCCAAGCCTGGAGAAAGGCGCTGGAAATAAAATGGAGGCTGACTGGCTGCAAGGAAATAAGGTTTTTTCGGATTCCAGAAACTTCATTGACAGAAACATGTTTCTGGGATGACTGACCCCTTGGCTTAAGTATGGATGGATTTTTATAGGGTTCTGGGATGCTGCAGCGGATTGTGCAATGGTGGCGGGTTAATCCTATTATGTCCTAGAGGTGATTATACCTCGCCTGTTCTTTGGGTAGGGAGGGGATGTACATTCTTAATCACATCAGCTGGAGCTGAAGGTGTTTTGATTGTGAATAGATTGGGCCAATCTTTCTTAATGGGCCCATAATATCCATGTCTAAAGACTTCAAGCTATCTGCTGGAGGCTGTTTTGCTATGCCGGAAGACTGGGGCTGCTTTCTGCCTTTAAGAACATGTTTCGCCATTTCTCCTTTAGGGAAATATAATATTCTGCTTCTTTTAACATTCCCCAAAATATTTCATTCTCGGGGGAGGGAGGGGCCTTCCTACACGGTTCCAAAAACACCATTACACTGATTAATTGTGTGGCCTAGGGGTAGAGCTCTTGCTTCACAGTCAGGAGGCTGTGAATTTGGTCCTTTGTAGAGGCTAATATTTGGAATAGACTCTTCTGTTTGAGCAGGGGGTTGGACTAGATAACCTCCAAGGTCCCTTCCAACTCTGTTATTCTGTGATTGTAGGACATTTTTTTTCTTATTTCTAGATTGGTTCTCTCCTTGATTCATTTCCATCCACTGTTTTTTGTGGGTTAATTCACACATTTGGGTGAAAAATCTAAAGCAGATTTTCTTGTGCCTTTTTATCCCTTGAAAAGGGCACTGGCAAACAAATTATGCAAGCAGATAGTTGGAAAGGATTTCAAAGGTCATCTTTGCCCCAATCTGCCAACTTCCGGTGTGTGCCTAACCCATGGACATCCGGCCTCTGTGGGGGTGAAAATCTGCAATAAAATTGTCCACCATCTTCCAAAGCAGTCTTCTGCATTGTTTTAAGCTTGAGAATTTCTTCCTAATACCTAGCCAAAATCTTTGTAATTTGAACCCCTTAGTTCGTGTCCAAAATAACATTATCCGAAATGGAAAAAAAAACCTCTTTCTGATGTTCTTGTTTACATTTTAATAGTTTATTGTTTTTTTTAAATCTGACCTTATAAAATAGGCTGCTGTCTCAAACGATTCTACACAAATATTTTGCATAAATAACATGCTTTTATGAATGCTAAGCAAGTCTTGGATACGTCCGTCCAAATTTTCTGTTCTCTTTCATCTCATCAGTCGAGTCTTCCTTGGCAATGACTAGGATAGCTTTGATTCTTTTCCAGTCTCCTCCTCCTCTCCTCATGGACCATGACCTTCAATGGGAAGAGATGACAATAACAACACCTGCACTTCCAAAATCCTTCAGCTTTCCATCTAGGGCCCTCATTGTCTTTTTCAGTGGGTTCCAGTTGTGTTTGGAGCGATGATGGATCCACATGTGGATCAACAGAATTTCATTCATTGAGGCTGATGAATACAGAGGATAGGATAGGAGTGGTGTGGCATGGCATGGCATAGAGTAGAGTAGAGTAGAGTAGAGTAGAGTAGAGTAGAGTAGAGTAGAATTCTTTATTGGCCAAGTGGGATTGGATTCACAAGGAATTTGTCTCCAGTGCATAAGCCCTCAGTGTGCATAAAAGCAATAAATGATAAATCATGATTATAGTCATCATAAAAATACATTCATCACAAATCATAAGATACACCACTTAGTGATAGTCAGAGGATGCTAAATAAGCGATCAATATAAATCATACTAGGATACTAAGTAGACAATATGAATCTTAAGATAAGAAGCAACAAAGTTATCGTCATAAGAAGATCAGGTAATAGTTGTGATTACAACTTGGATTTACAGAGAAAGGAGACAACACACATCCTGGTGCCATATGTTAGAAATGGCAACTCCTGCCTCCCATCCACTTTTTTGTGAGTCACTAACTGTCATTGTATATCTCATTGTATTGTGGGCAGCCTGTATTGGTATGTGAAAATGAACATAGGAGCTCCCCCCGGCTCCTTCTCTTCACTCTTAGACTATCCATGCCCAGTTCCTGCAACCGTTCTTCATATGTTTTAGCCTTAGATTCTATTAATGTAGCTTTACCAAAAAATAGAGTTAGTTCATCTGGTTTCATTTCCTGTCTGGTCTACCTCATGAGGCTAACAGAGCCCAATAAATTCTTCCAGCTTCAGAATCATCAATGACCACCCAGATAGCACTTCCTATCACATAATTTCCTGTTCGGCACTTATAGATTCAGTTGTATATGAGCCCCGGAGGTCCCTCCTTTGGGTATGTAGTAATGCAAGGTGTTAGATATATAAGTAGTCCTTGATCTACGATCCCAATTTGGGCCAGAATTCCTGTTGCTAAGTAAAGTGGTGATTTAATTGAGGTGCATGTGATATATATATTTTTTTTGAGCTTTTGCTTTGCACCCTGGTGGCGAAGTGAATCATGAAGTCATTAAGCAAACCCACAAGGAGAAATTTCCCAACAGTGAGAACAATTAAGAATTGAGAATAGAATAGAATAGAATAAGAATAGAATAACAGAGCTGGAAGGGACCTTGGAGGTCTTCTAGTCCAACCCCCTGCTTAGGCAGGAAACCCCAGAGCACTTCAGACAATTGGTTATCCAATCTCTTCTTAAAAACTTCCAGTGTTGGAGCATTTACAACTTCTAAAGGCAAGCCAATGAAGAATTCTATTCTATTCTACAGCTAATAGTTGTAACTGTTAGAAAATTTCTCCTTAGTTCAAAGTTGCTTCTTTCCTTTCTTAGTATCCACCCATTGCTTCTTGTCCTGCCCTCAGATGCTTTGGAGAACAGCTTGACTCCCTCTTCTTTGGGGCAGCCCCTGAGATATAGGAACGCTGCTATCATGTCTCCCCAAGTCCTCCTTTTCATCAAACTAGGCATACCTAGTTCCAGCAACCGTTCTTCATGTTTCAGCCTCCAGTCCCCTAATCTTCTTCGTTGCTCTTCTCTGCGCTCTTTCCAGAGTCTCTACATATTTTTTATACCAGGGTCCCATCCAACCCCATTATTTTGTTAACTCCAGCTTCTCCCAGTAACTTTGCTTGTCGGAAGCCAGTTTGGAAGGTCACAAATGGTGATCCCATAATCCCGAGAATAGAATAGAATAGAACAGAACAGAACAGAATAGAATAGAATAGAACAGAATAGAATTCTTCATTGGCCAAATGTGAATGGACACACAAGTAATTAGTCTTTGGTGCATATGCTCTCAGTGTACATAAGAAAAAATAAAATATGTTCATCAAGAATCATAAGATACAACACTTAGTAATAGCCATAGGTTACTAATAAGCAATCAGATAGGTTACTAATACACAATTAAAAAATACTAAGAAACAAACCAAACAATATAAATTGTAAAGATACCAGCAACACAGTTATAATCATAAGTGGGAAGAGATAGATAATAGGAAGGATGAGAAGAATAATGTACACAACAGTTGTCGAGCACTTGAATTTTGATCACCTGATTATGGGGATGCTGTATTGGTTATAAAGGCAATGATTAGCCATAAGTCATTTTTCCAGCGTTGTCGTAACTTCGGATGATCGCTAAACAAACGGTTGTATAGTGAGGGTTACCTGTACATCACCCCTAATGATCCTGCCTGTTGATAACTGGAATTTCCAAAAAATCAGTCTAGAAAGGATGTGCCGTGGGCAACGCTCCACACTGCTTTGGTGGCACATGTGGAGCACAGAAGGTGTTTCAGTTTGGGTAATGCCAGCTGTGTGAATACAAGAACACACACACACACACACACACACACACAGAGACGCACTCAGGAGCCTGTTCTCACTGTGAATTACTACTTGTAATTGCAGCCAACACCCTGTTTACACAGATAAGCAAATCCACCGTCTGCCAAGCTTCCTCCAGTCAGGCGAGCAGCTGTGGGACACAGTGAATAATAGTGGACTGGAACACACATGTTGGACAAACAGTGGAACAGTTCTTCTGTACAAGGCCAGTAGCCTTTCTTTTGAAGACTTCAAAGCTGGGACATCTGTTCCTCAGCCAGCCACTGTCTCTTTTGCAAAAGTTGGAGTCCCGGGATGCAAAAGGGAATTTCATTTTATTCTTTGGAGGGGTGTGTTATCTTTAACTTTATCTGTACTTTATTGTCATTGCATCTCGTACAACGAAATCAAATGCCATTTTCAATGTACATCATACATGAGAAGAACTATAAAAATAAAAAAGCACACATCTTCACATTCTATGCAATTGAATTAAAATATTGCATTAATATTGCACTCTCTACAGTAGAATTCAATATAGCTACTGCTCTGGGATACAAGCTGTTTTTCAGCCTATTTGTCCTTGTTTTTATTGTCCCGTACCAACTGCCAGATGGTAATAGTTCCCCAAAAAAGGGGGGGGGGGTGTGCCCAGAATGAGATGGATCTTTGAGAATGTTTTAAACTTTCTTATAAGGCAGCAGGAGCTATAAAGCTCTTCCAAAGTGGGGAGAGGGCAACCCATGATCCTTTAGGCAATGATGTTAACCCTCTGGAGTGCTTTCCTATCTGCCCCTGTGCAATTGGCAAATCATATGTAGGTGCGGTAAGTTAAAATACTCTCTATGGTGCAGCGGTAGAAGGTCACCAGCATTATTGCTTGTTCACACGGTCCTGTAAAATTTGTGCCGGTTGTCTTGTCTTGTATCAAGAATTATATTTAGTGCAAATGGGCCACGAAGGCTTTGTTTATTTGGTTGATACACCTTTGGGTGTTTTCTTTCAGGTGTGCTAAGTTCATTCCTCTTGGCAAAACATATTTAACAGTTGCCGGTGAACTGCAAACTAAGCCCTAGACCCCCTAAAGAAATTTTTTTCAGTAGTTTCAAAAACAGAAAAAATAAGTTTCTTAGATATAAAGTGGTAGGGAACGGTATCCTTAAGCCACATTCACTTCTTGGTGGTTGTATCCAGGCAGTTTTCTTGGTATCAGATGGAGTTGTGGGCTCCTCCATTCATTGGATGTGCTGTAGACAGCCATTTGTCAAGAAGCTGGAATCTGGAGTCCTGCCTTGAGCAGGGAGTTGCTTTTAAAAGCCCTTCAGTGATTCTGGATTCTACAAGAATAAACAAAAGAAAACTGAATAATTGGGGCAACCTAGTAGAACATTAATTGCTGGAGTATCTCTATGAGGTTTCTATATATATTCTATGTGCTTTGAAATTATTTTACATGTTTTGAGACAAAACATGACTGAGAACATAAGCAGTGTGCTGTAGATTAGATTAGATTAGATTAGATTAGATTAGATAAGATAAAATAAAATACCTGGCTTATTCAGAGCAGCTCTGTCTATTGTCACAGTAACCAAATCACATCGCAAGGAAGCCCACAAGTCTCCCAAAATATGATCTTCAGAGATAATCAGACTACCATCAAAACTAATAGCCATAGCTCCTCAAGATTTCCATCCATTAGTCCAACCCTTTTTCTGGCCAAGCTGGTAGCCTGCACAATTCATGGGGACAAATGCCAAATGTTAATTCTGCATTATTTAAAAACATGCTTCCTTCTTTCTGCCTTGATTCTTCATTCTTCAAATCAGTGGTTCTAGTACTTCAGCAACTTCACTTTGTCTATTTTAATCATGCCGCATAAAATTTGGTAGACCTCAATCCTGCCTCCAGATCTTTCACTAGTATCTCTTGTGTCTTATACTAATTCAGAAGCCCTGTATAAAAAGGTACAATTTGCAGAACTCAAAAAAAAAATTGAATTCATCAAGCTGCACTTTAATTGTGATGACAGACAGACACACAGACAGACAGAAAGACAGATATACCATAGATAGGTGATAGATGGAGGGATGGAAGGCAAGAAGGAAGGAGGAAGGGAGGAAGGAAGGAAGGAAGGAAGGAAGGAAGGAAGGAAGGAAGGAAGGAAGGAAAGACCAATGGACTGACAGATAGGCAAGCAGGCACTATCTAGGTATCCCGTTTAATCAGCTTTGATTATAGCCAGATTTCGTTCTGAAAGATATATTCCCATGTTCCTCAAACCCAGGGGCACTTTTAAAAGTGATCACGTCTACCATCTGACAGCTTGTACCAGATACAAAATGCACGTGGAGATCAAGTCCATCCTAGATTTGTATATTTGCAATCCCAGATGCCAAGCCAATATTGTTCACTGCTTCATTTATGTAGGTACCAATCCACAGGCTCACAATGTCACTGCCTGGGGCCATATTGAGGACAAGAATAATTACAATATTCCACAGAATAGATGTTGACACGTTAAATCAAGCAATCTTCTTTCCTCGAAATCACCACTCCTGGGTTTCAGGCAGGCAAAATATAGTGAAGTACATCATTCTGCAGCCAGCTTTCATCCCTTCTGCAAAGCCAGGCCAAAAACCTTTCTGACATTTTTCCAGAAAAGAACTAAGGCCATCTGTTTTTAAGATACAAGAGGTCAGTTTCCCTTCACTCCTGGAGTCTGGATGCTGTGTTTGCTTGATGTAACCTGAACCACAGGTGGCAGATTAGGTTAAACATTATTTTATTTTTTTTAAAAAAGGCGATCATTAAGAATTTATTTTAAGTTATAATGTATTTTAAGCTTCCCATTTCTCGGGAAATGGTTGCTTCAAGCCCTTTAGGGCATCACCTGTGAAATTGTCCATGTTTGGGTTGGACTTTTTTTTTAAATAGTTTCCTCTGTAGGTGAATAATTGACTCCAAAATATTGTCTGCATCATTTACCTTTAAGTTGGCACCCCTTCAAAGGTTTTCTGCCAAGGACTTTTTATGCCAGGTGACAGGGCTTCTGTACAAAGTTAGCATCCACCCCTCTCCTAAAAGAATGAAATATTTTGGGAAATATTTTAAAAAGGCAGAACATTATATTTCCCTAAAGGAGAAACATGCTCTTGAGAAGCAGCCTGCTCAGAGTATAACAATGTAAATTCAGCGCCAGAAAAGTAAACACAGATGGCTGAGGCTTCATTTAACTTCTTCATAAACATATCAAGTAAATTTTACAATACCAGTTATAGATTTCTCCAACATGGAGCAAACTCAAACAGAAGCAAACATGTTACGGGTTCAGAGCAGAACAGCAACTCAACAGGTCAGAAACAGACATCAGTTTCACTTTAGTTCAGCAGGCAAAGCAAGCAAGACACACAGCAGAGGAGAGAAGCAGTTTCATTTTCAATAGACAGACTCAGAGCTTAACATAGCTTCAGAGCTGCAGAGCTTAATATAGAGCAACACCTAAGCTACTTCTATTTTCAGTTTCCAAACAGTCCTCATTGGCTGACTTAGTTACTATGCCTATTCATTGGCTGGCCTTGTTACCATGCTCCATTCCAGTTCATGAATATACTCTGACACAGCCCCCACCTTTCTTAATAGCCCCAGCAGGACTGAGCCAGCCTATCTACAAGACAAGCAACCTTCAGCTCCAGGGTGATAGGATTAAGACATGACCCTCCGGGACATAATAGGTTTAGCAGAAGACACAGAGTTCACTGCATTGCACAATCTCTTAAGGACATTGCAACATCCAGCAAACTTCAACCAAACCTGGGAGCTCAGACAAACACGGCCCCATAGGAATCTGACCACAGCCAATAGAATACATGTTCTTGCACAGGAACAGGAAGCTCAAGCGCAAAGCCCAAGAGACGGTATAAAAACCCCTCAGTCTCAACTTCATGTGGTCAGCTGCACCAGAGAACCATGTGCTTGGTGGTTCTGTTTCATCATTAAACCATCTTTCCAATCAGCCTCCGTGTTTCCAGTATCTTCCTCCTGGCTCGGAACTGAACCAGATGGATATTTCTTCCAACGCTTCCACGTTTTTATACATTTCCAAGCGGCAAAATAGCAAAGCTGTGTCCTTGATTTCAGAAAAAAAAAACAGACTGTTCTCTTCTCTAGCAATTCTGGAGAATCTGTTTTCTTTCAATAACACTTTAATTTCGTTCCATTGTCAGCGAAATTGCCCTTGGCCAACGGCACGCATTTCTGAAGGGGATTTTTCAGGGCAGAGAGAAAAACAGCTTTTGAGAAAGTTCATTGTGTTACTTTTGTTCAGACATAATTGCTTGAGAATCTTGGAGTAGAGACTAATCATACGTGCAATATATGGACACGGCCCAAGAATCCATATTATGGAGTTTGCACAGAGAGTGAGACTTTGGACGTCTGATTCTCAAGTGTGCAGTGAATCATTTCTGAGATGGTTGGCCATGTCCTTGCGAGGTGGCAGGGGCTATGGGCTGGGGAGACAGAAAAAAATTAAATTGAAGTATTTTTAATTAAAAATAAAATCACAAAGTGTTAGAATAGAATAACAGAGTTGGAAGGGACCTTGGAGGTCTTCTAGTCTAACCCCCTGCTTAGGCAGTAATCCTATCCCATTTCAGACAAATGGTTATCCAATCTTTTCTTAAAAACTTACAGTGTGGGAGCACCAAACAACTTCTGGAGGCAAGTTATTCCACTGATTAATTATTCTGTCAGGAATTTTCTCCTTAGTTCTGTTGTACCTTATGAATCATGATGAATATTGTATATTTATGATGACTACGATTTATCACTTATATCTTTTATGTACACTGAGAGCTTATGCAGTGGAGACAAATTCCTTGTATGTCCAGTCACACTTGACCAATAAAGAATTCTATTCTATTCTATTCTATTCTATTCTATTCTATTCTATTCTATTCTATTCTATTCTATTCTATTCTA
>NW_020769425.1:839599-860004 GCF_900518735.1 Pseudonaja textilis | reverse complement strand
GAATAGGAATAGGTTCTTTACTGGCCGATTGAACACACAAGGAATTTGTCTCCAGTGCATAAGCTCACAGTGTACATATAAACAGCAAGTAAATACTTCGTAGTTACAATCATTAATCACAATTTACAAACAGCACTTGATAAATCATAAGAAACCAATATGAGAAGATTGTAGGGAAGATGAAAGCATGAGAAAAGGTGAGAAATAATACAGTGCTATGGGAATTAAGAGTTTAGCAGAGTGAGGGCACGGGTGGAAAAACTAGATTCGTGTCTAAGAAAACATCAGAACTACGATAGAGCATTTCACCAAGGCTTCCATTAGTGGTTCCATCTTTATCAGAAACCAGAATGACGGTAGGACAGAACAACTGAAATCCTGATCTTCCAAAGAAACTATGAAAATGGTGCAAGGCTATTTTTTAATGGGCACTGGAGTACAGTAACACTTTCCCCTTTTGTCTCTAGTCCATAATCTTCATTCGTGATCGAAATGCCCGCGGCCAGGAGGTCGCTGCCTACATTGATTATGCCCATCGTTTGAAGGTGGATGAATTTGATGTCTATTTCAGCGGAAAGAAGAAACTTTTCCCCAGGCGCAGCGATCTGAGGTTGGTGAGTCATCTTCTGCCCACATTGGAAATCTCAACTGTTTGTAGGCATATTAGAATCCTTATCTTAAGGGTGCTTTTTCAAAAGTCAATTGAGCTTTCTTGGCGTTTCTTCCTTGAAGAGGTTTCACTTTTCATCTGAGAAGCTTTTTTAGTTCTGGGTGAATGATGGGGAAAGGAAGGATTTATTTTCTTCGCAGTCATCTGGTCTTCTAGCTCCCTGAAGATTGGTAGGTATATATATACATACATACATACATACATACATACATACATACATACACACACATACACATACAGTACATATAAATTTTGCACTGCTTAAGTTCAACACTATTACCGTAGTTTCCCCCCAAAATAAGACCCGGTCTTATTTTTTTTTTGCCAACAAAAAAGGCACCAGTTCTTATTTTCAAGGGGGTGTGTCTTACCCTGTTATTGGCTGCAGAAGGCTTTCTGGAAGGCACCTCAGCTGATAAAAGTGTTCTGGATCGATCTGGAGCTCTGTTATCAGCTGCAGAGGGCTTTCCGGAAGGGCCTCTGACAGCGAAACAGAGGCTGGGGGGTGACATGCGCGAGTGGCAGCAAGCAGCCACAGAAGAAGTGGGCTGGCAAGGCAAAGCAGGTATGGGGTGTGAGAGGCCTGGTAAATAGGGCAGCACCACCATCCCCATCCCATCCTAACTTAATTTTTACTTGTGCTCCTTGCTCCAGTCCCTGCACCCCAGAGCGGGATGGATAATTAGGGCTTATTTGGCAGGTAGGGCACATGGGTAAAAATCAAGCTAGGACTTACTTTTGGGGTAGGTTGTATTTTCGGGGAAACATAGTATGTTCCCACTTCTTTGCTTCTTCTACTTTAGTTGTGCAATTCTCAACTCAGAAATTACAAATCAAAATTGATGTTAACACCCGCGGGTCACTCACGGCAATGCTAGTGTGAGTGGGGGTTTGTGCTCACAAGCACACACTGGCCAACCACTCATACAGCCCAGTGGCCAATAGGCCACAGCCCAGTAGTGAGCTGCGGCCCACAGGTTGTGGACCCCTGCTTGAGACTGTAAGGTGGTCCTTGACTTACCACCACAAGAAAAACAGTTGTTAAGTGAGTTTTACCCCATTTTATGACTTTTTTTTGCCACCTTCGTTAAGTGAATCACTGCAGTTGTTAAATGAGTAACACAGCTGTTAAGTGAATCTGGCTTCTGCACTTATTTGGCTCGTCAGAAGGTTGCAAAAGGGGATCATGTGACCCCGAGACATTGCAACCATCGTAAATATGAGCCAGTTGCCAAGCTGGTCCGAAATTTGGACCACGGGGATGCTGCAACAGCCCTTAAGTGTGAATAATGGTCCTAAGTCACTTTTTCCCAATGCTCATCCCTTCGAAGGGTCACTAAACCAATGGTTGTAAGTTGAGGACTACCTGTACTGTTGCATTTTCCATGCCTGCCTTGAGCTTGGAGCAGCTGAATGCTTGGAGCATCAGGGTCCTTAATCTTATCCCTCCAAGTTTTGTCTTAGAAGCCAAAAAGTGGTACACCCCTGGGACAACACCCTTGCTGTGTTCTCTCTCTTAATTGCTTCTGTTTGTTGTATTGAGATTAAAGAGGAAGCCAGGACACCCTTGTTAACATCCCTGCAGTGTTCTTCTGAGTTTGGAAGATGTTGCCTTTCACGTCTCCCTAGCCAAGGGCTTGCCGAGACTCATTTCTCATTCCTGTGTCAGCAGAATGGTTCTCTCTGACATATTCAGGTAAGTGGTAGCAGCCAAACTCACCTCCGTGCTGTGATATATTCTTGGCTGAGCCAGCAAACCTAGAATTTGAAGGAGCCCGTTAAGTCCGAGTGGCTGTTCCAAGGTGCCCCAACTCCCAAAATATAATCCCACTTCCCCAAAAGCCAAATTCAGCTGGGGTGAGGCTGAAATTAAAGAGTGCAGCAGCGAATATGTTCCTGGCATGCAAAGCAGGGGATGGGTGTCATGACTTCAAGGGAAAGGGGGGGAAATTGTGTTTTTTTCCCTTCCTTGCCTCCGTTCACTTGCTGCCTAGGCAGGTTTCCGATTAGGGTAGGGCTGTCAAACGCAATGTCATTAAGGGCCGCTTCAGGATTGTGTTTGACCTTGGGGGCCAGGATGGACATGGCCACCTCAAAATCACTCGTGGCACCTGTGGTGGCTCGAGCGCTCTGCCAGGGAAAACAGGCACCCAAGCTCCGTTTTCAGCTACGACGGCCTCCTGCCATCCTCTGCCAGCAAAAACGGAGCTCAAGAAGGCCGCGAGCTTCGTTTTCAGCTGTGGCGGCTTCCTGCAACCATCTGCCAGTGAAAACAGAGCTCGCCAAAGGCATTTCGAGCCCGGTCCTTTGCTGTTTCTAGGTCAGCCGCACGGGCCAGATCTAAGCACCCTGTGGGTCAGATCCAGCCCACGGGCCTTGAGTTTGACACCCCTGGATTAGGTGCATGGTTAGAAGACAAAATGGAGGCCAGCTTTTCACAAAGTGGCCTTTCCCCTATATAGGGATGGTCTTCAAAAATTTTAACAAATGGGTTCTCTGCCAAGTTGCTGGGTGGGCGTGACTTAGTCGGTCTCCTGCACCATGGTGGGAGGGGTGTTTTTGCCCTCCCTGGGCTCCGGAGGCTTTCCTCGAGCCTCCAGGAGGGCGAAAATGGCCTCCCCGATCTCCGGAGGCTCTCTAGAAGCCAAAAACAGGCCCATTTCCAGCCTTCCCCAACTTCCGGGAGGCCTGTTTTTCACCCTCCCTGAGCCTCCATGTGCACCCTGCACTTACTTGCATCCAAAACAGTCTTCATGGGGACTCCTGGGAGTGGAGGGGAGGGGTGGGCGGGGCCAGCCAGGAGTGGGATTTGGGGGTTCTCTGAACTGCACAGAATCTTAGCTAGAGGATCTCCCGAACCCCTGCAAGCCCCCAGCCCTGCATATCACCCCTAGGCCTTCTTTTCGTTAGCATTTCAACTAATTGGAATATGCCCTTTCTATTTCCATTTCTTGCTATATCCCATTAGCAAACAGCAGCCATTGCAACTAAGACCTTTTTTTTAATAAAAATCAGCCAGAGTGAAAATGTTTCAGCTATATAGCCATGAGTATGAAGACCCAGATTGTTGGGGTCAATAGGGTGACTCTGTAAACCACTTAGAGAGGGCTGTAAAGCACTGTGAAGTAGTATATAAGTCTAAGTGCTATTGTTATTATAGGTAAGCTGTACACCAAAAAAGAGCTTAAGGACCAGCGTTGGGGTAGATTTATTTATTTAAAATTTTTATACAGGGAGTTCTTGACTCATACAGTTTATTTAGTGACAGTTCAAAATTACAACAGCGCTGGAAAAAAGTGACTTACAACTGTTTCCCAACCATTGTGGCATCTCCATGGTCACCCAATCAAAATTTTGATGCTTGGAAACCGACTCGTATTTATGACAATTGCAGTATCCCTTGGTTAAGACAATCCCCTTGTGACGTGCAGAAGCCAGGCTCACTTAATGATTGTGTTACTTACTTAACAATTGCAGTGATTCGCTTAACAAAGGTGGCAAAAATGGTCATAAAATGGGCTGAAACTCACTTAACAACTGTCTTGCTTAGCAACAGACAAGCAGAGTCAAAGGGAAAAGCTAGATTCTCTTCACAGCTGTGTTCCTAACTTAACAACTGCAGTGACTCACTTACCAAGGGTGGCAAGAACAGTCATAAAATGAGGGAAAACTCATTTAACCACTGCCTCGCTTAGCAACAGGAATTTGAGCGCTGTATGTTGAGCACTAGCTGTATAGCCAGCTATCTTTTAGGCAGCGTAACTCCCAAACAACAGAAAAGCAATGTTAAAAACCCAGTGAAAACTTTATTTTAAAAAAAACCACAAGTGTTCCTGGTAACCACACAGCACATTCCTACAGCTGCACAAGCAACTCCTCCAAGTTCCCGCTTCACCCCGCCCCAGTGTTTGTGAGAAAATAGTTGCTGAAGGCTTAGGGGAAGGTAAGAGAAAAGGAAATCATTGCGGAGAAAATCTGCATTAACTGGAAGGCACATAATCAACTCATCAGTTGCACAGGAACAAATATGCATTTAATTGCGGGTTTTCTGCCTTGCGCTGATACACACAAACAGATTTGCACACAGAACAAGAGAGAGAGAGAGAGAGATTATTGAGGTCAAAAGGTAGCATATGGACTGCAGGCTCATCTCTTTTCTTTCAAGATAAAAAGAAGAGATTCTCCTTTGAAAGACGCTCTGCGGATTCCGTGAACACACCACCTTACAGTTTTCTCAGTCTTTCTGCCTGTTTTTCTATCTCCAGGTCGTCCTCAACTTAAAAGCACAATTGGGACCCGAATTTCCATTGCTAAGCCAGGTGTGGGTGAAGTGAGGGATGCCTAATTTTAATGACCCTTTTTTTTTTGCCATGGTTGTTAAGTAAAGCCTTGCGGTTTCTTAAATGAGCCATGCGGTCGTTAACTGAATCTTCCCCTCATTAGCTTTGCTGGTCGGAAGCTGGTTGGGAAGATCACAGATGGCAATCACGGGATCATGGGATGCTGCCCTGTTCATAAATGATGTTGTAAGTCACTTTTTTCAGTGCCATTATAATTTTGACTGTCGAAAAATGAATGATTGTAAGTCAAGAAATATATCTGCCCATATCTATCTATCTATCTATCTATCTATCTATCTATCTATCTAGCTATCTATCTATCTATCTTTCTATACTATCTATCCATCTTATCTATCTATCATCTCTTATCTATCATCCATCTTATCATCTATCTATCAAATCTATCATCTACCTATATCTATATCTATCTATATCTATATCTATCTTATCTATTTATCTTATCTCTATCTATCTCTTATCTATCATCTACCTTATCATCTATCATCTATCTATCTATCTATCTATCTATCTATCTATCTATCTATCATCTCTTATCTATCACCTCTTATTTATCATCTATCTTATCATCAATAGATAGATATCTATCATCTATCTATCATCTATCACCTATCTATCATCTATCTGTATCTAACTATCTTATCTATTTATCTATCTTATCTATCTATCATCTCTTATCTATCATCTATCTTATCATCTATCTATCTATCATATCTATTTATCTATCATCTATCTAATCTATCATCTATCTATCTATCTAGCTATCTATCTATCTATCATCTATATCATATCTATCTATCTAATTTATCTATCATCTATCACCTATCTATCCTCTATCTATATCTATCTATCTATTTATCTATCTTATCTATCATCTCTTATCTATCACCTATCTTATCATCTATCAATTGATCGATCGATTGATCTATCATATCTATTTATCTATCATCTATCTAATCTATCTATCATCTATCTAGCTATCTAGCTATCATCTATATCATATCTATCTAATTTATCTACCCTCTATCTTTCTATCTATCTATCTATCTATCTATCTATCTATCTAGCTAGCTAGCTAGCTAGCTAGCTAGCTAGCTATCATTTATCTGTATCTATCTGATCTATTTATCTATCTTATGTATCATCTTTTATCTATATGTCATCTATCTTATCATCTATCTATTTATCATATCTATTTATCATCTATCTAATCTATCTATCATCTATCTATCATCTATTTACATATCTTTTCTATCTATCTATCTATCTATCTATCTATCTATCTATCTATCTATCTATCTAGCTATCTAGCTATCTAGCTATCCATCCATTCCTTTATCCATCTATTTTCTTTCTTTCTTTCTCTCACTCACTCATTCATTCAATTTATTTGCTCCCCATCTTGTCACAGAATGACTCTGTCTGCCTACTTTCCTGCCTGCCTATCCATCACCTTCCCTATCTTTACTATAGACATGGAATTGTATGGAGGTCGTTCATCCCAAATCCAAACCAAGGTTTAGCGGTTTTTTGGGCCCAGATAAGGTTAGCCTGGACCATCACATATTGAAACTTCTTTACTTTCAGGATATTTTATTTTGGTATAAAACATGCATCTACCGGTTCGGACCAGTTCTATAGAACTGGTTGTTATGATTCTGCGCAGTTCAGAGAACCGGCAAATCGTGCCCCTGGCTGGCTCTGCCCCCTCCACCTGCCCCTCCTCTCCCAGTCAGTCCTTATTGCGCATGCACGACATTGTATGCATGCCCGACATTGCTGACTGCATTCTTCCCCCGCCCAGTTACTCCTTAAGTTTTTTTCCCCCTCCCAACGATCAGCTGTTCCGACAATCAGCTGTGCCAGGATCCCCCTCGCTGTCTTACTGCTTTGCCCAGGAGGCTTCCCTGAGGCCCAGGAGGGTGGAGATGCTGCACGCTCTGTTTTTCGCCTTCCTGGACCTCAGGGAAGCTTCCTGGGAGCAGAAACGCCCCCGGGAGGCTTCCCTGAGGCCCAAAAGGCCCCAAAATGGAGCATGTAGTGGTACTGCCTGTGCTCCATTTTTTGCCTTTCTGGGCCTCAGGGAAGCTTCCTGGGAGCAAAAACGCCACCTGAGGAAGTTTCTCTGAGGCCCAGAAGGCCCCAAAGCGGAGCATGGGGGGTTTGCTACAAAAAAGCCATGCCCACCTGGTCACATGGCTATGCCCACCTAGCCATGCCCACCTAGCCACTCCAATGGCTGTTAAAAAATTTGAATCCCACCCCTGCAAAGCTGCCCCTGCTCAAAGGATATTGTAAGAGATTTCTAAGACTCCAGATAATGAACCCCAAAACAAACTAGCTGGAGCTGTGATTCTAAGGCTCACTTGATTCTGTTTACTCTGAACTCTCATTTTGAATTCAGAAAGCGGAGTGGGGGAGTGGGAATTATTGCAAGGCCCCCTACTCTCTCTTAATGACAAATTGTGGGTGGGTGGGAGGGAGAATATTTCCTCTTTGTGGAGCTAACTCCACTGCCCTTTAATTTAAAAAAGCCATCCTATTTCTATAACCTTCCTGTGGCTGGCAGGTAAGAAGGCTGCAAAAGTCCCGGGGGCTGAATTAATAGCAGGGCTGAGCAAATTCTGGATTCTTGCAATTAAGCTGCCCTCTAGTCCGTGATCCAAAGCCAGATGTTTACTTTTTTGGGGTTGCAGCCTGAATATCTTAGATTTGATTAGGTTGTGTAATAAAGGAGGCACCGCATGCGAGAGGGAAGGCTTAGCAGATAAGAAGCAGGCATGCTGAAAACAGGAACCTACCCACCCTCATTTCAGTTCTGTCTCTGCGATGCACCCAGAGGTATTTGTGGCATTTTCAGGTGTGACCACATCTCTGATGTGGAGTCGCGAGCCGTGGATTTCTTTCCCCTTTCAGCTTAAGTCACTGAAATTTTGTGGTTGACTTCAGCTATAAAGGGGAAATAAATCCATACCTTGTGGCTTCCCATCAGAAATTCCTTTTACTTGAAAGTCAGGAAGAGACAAGGAGGGGGGAAAAAAACTTTTGGCTGACCTTTTTCGGGCAAAAGTTGTCCACAAGACACTAGGTTGTCTACTTGTACCCCAGACAGGTTAGGGCAGGGGAGTGTCAAACTCGATTTCATTGAGGGCCGCATCAGGGTTGTGTTTGACCTCAGGGTGCCGGGTTGGGCGTGGCCAGGGTGGGCGTGGCCAGCCCTACGTCACTTGTGTCGGGGGTGCCTGTGGTGGCCCGAGTGCTCTGCCAGCAAAAACGGGCTCCCGAGCTCCATTTTCGGCTGCGATGGCTTCCTGCAACTCTCTGCCAGTGTAAATGGAGAACAGGAGGGCCTCCCACAGCCCTTGCAAGCTCTGTTTTTGACTGCGCTGGCCTCCTGCAACCCTCTGTCAGTGGAAACGGAGCTCATGAGGGCTGCACACACAGAAGGGGTATTTAGCAGGTTCTGACCAGTTCTGGAGAACCGATAGCGGAAATTTTGAGTAGTTCAGAGAACCTGCAAATACCACCTCTGATTGTCCCTGTCCCATCTATTCTCTGCCTCCCATTGAGTCCCAGCTGGGTCTTCTTTTGTTGCCCTGCACAGGAGAACGGAGCTGGAAAGCAGGTTAGTCGGAAGGGGAGGGCGTGGCGATTTTGCAGTATCCTTCCCCTGCCACGCCCACCAAGCCACACCTACGGAACCAGTAGTAAAATTTTTTGAATCACATCACTACGGACGCAGCCCTCGCGAGCTACATTTTCGCTGGCAGAGGCACATTCAATGTTTTCTAGTTCTAGAATTTCAAGCCTGGTGGCATAAGGTATTCTACAACGAGTAGAGGAGTGGAGAACTCTTCTTGTGAAATATTTCTGGACTTTCTCAACTGTGTTAATATCAGATACGTAATGTGGGTTCCAGACCGATGAGCTGTATTCGAGTATTGGTCTAGCAAATGTTTTGTATGCTCTAGTTAGTAGTGTGATATTACCAGAGAAAAAGCTACGCAGGATTAGGTTAACAACTCTTAATGCCTTTTTGGCTATGTAGTTGCAGTGGGCTCTAGCACTTAGATCATTTGAGATGAGTACTCCAAGATCTTTGGCAGAGTTTGGATCATCAACAAGGTCTTGACTATTCAGCCTGTATTTTATTTTCTGATTTTTTTGCCAATATGTAAGACAGAGTATTTATTTGTTGAGATTTGAAGTTGCCATTTGTTTGACCATTCTGATACATAGTCAAGATCTTTCTGAAGGGTAGCAGTATTGTCTGTGGTATTGAACAGCTTTACATCATCAGCGGAAAGAATGCAGTTGCTCTTAATACGATCACAGAGGTTATTTATGCAGAATATGAAGAGAGTTGTCCTAGAACACTGCCTTGGGGGACACCACTATTGACAGGTACAGAATTTGATAGGATGCTCCCAATTTTGACCATTTGCTGTCTGTTTGACAGGAATGCTTCTATCCAGTTATCCAGTTGTCCAGAGATACCATAAGATTTTAGTTTTAGGAGTAGTTTGTCATGTACCACTGAATCAAAGGCTTTACAGAAGTCTATGTAGATTGCGTCTATTGCTTTGCCCTGATCGAGTTGTGTAGTCCATATGTTTTTGCAGTGTAAGAGTTGCAGATTACAGGATAGTTTTTTCCTGAAGCCAAATTGTTTATTGGAGAGTAGGTTGTTTGTCTCTAAGTGGAGGATAATGGATTGGTTAATCATTGATTCCATGACTTTACAGGTGACGCAGCATAAGGAGATTGGTCTGTAATTTTCAACTAGGCTGGAGTCTCCCTTTTTGAAGATGGGGATGACCGTGGCTTGTGACCATAGTTTTGGCAAGGAGCTGGTCCTGAAAGATTTTTCAAAGATTATGCTTAGAGGTTCGGCTATGGCAGTGGATAGGTTTTTAAAAAAGTAGGCACATATTCCATCCGGTCCAATAGATAGAGATGGTTTTAGATTGTGTAGTGCTTTTTCAACATTGTCTTCTGTAAAATCGATATTTATTAGATCATTGTAGTTGTCTGTGGTTCGGCTAGGAAATACTGGGCATGATCCATTGCTGTTTACAGATACTGAGCCAAAGAATGTGTTAAAGAGGTTGGTTTTAATAGTGTCATTATTGCAGTCTTTATCATTAGGCCCTATCAGGGGTGGGATGGACCTTGAGTCTTTTTGTTTGTTGTTTACAAAATTATAAAAAGCGCGGGTGGAATTGGTGCGTAGAAGGTTTTCCTCTTGTTTAATGTGATAATTGGTGCATTCAGTCTTTATCTGGTGGCATAAATTTTTGTATCGGCTTTTGAAATTGGCAACCTGACCAGATTTGTTTTTCCGCCAGAGTGATATCTTTTTGGATTGAAGTTTCCGTATTGTTATGGGTAATCTGTTTTTTTGTTTTGTTTTGGGAGTTGTTGTTGGTACATATAGTTTGATGACTCTTTTGACTTCAAGAAAAATATGTTGTAATGGTCTTCAACAGTATTGCATCCAGTGAATAGAGATTGCCAATCAAGGGATGAGAGATCGTTGTCTATAAGATCATAATTGCCTTTTTTGAAGTTATAATTGGGGATTACGTCATTGTGATGATTTTTGTGTGGACATATGTTGAGACAAAAGTCAATCATATTGTGGTCACTGCTGGAAAAGGGTTCTTTAGTTTGCATTCCATAAATTAAATTCAAACTATTGCAGAAGATGAGATCAAGGCAGTTGTTTAGTCTAATGTTCTTGGTTACTAGTTATCCCAGTCCCAGATTTGTAACAGCATTGTAGAAGGTTGCGTGTATGGGTTCAGTTGTACATTCATTTAGGGTCCAGTCAATATGAGGTAGATTGAAGTCACCAAGAAAGATAAAAGCGTGTGGGCAGGATGCTGCCCATGTTAGTAGTGTAGATGCTTGATAATCACTGATGATCTTTCGGACAGTTGTGATATCATCATTATCATTGATGTCCTCTAGATCAAATAAGATGGCGTTTGGACATTTCCATTCACGCTCAACAGATTCTCTGATGAGGATTGGGATATCATTATTTGTCTGGCTTGTTTTTTTTTGTGGATTGGATTGTGGATTGGGCTGTGGTTGTTGGATAGAGATGTGATTTGTAGCTATTGGATGTTCAGGTTTTTGCATTGTGCCTTTTTTTTCAAGGTTGGATAATCTTTCTTTTAAGGCGTCCAGGGATGCTACTATGGTATCAAGGGATGTTATTTGTGTTTCAATGGTATCAACTCTTTCCAACAGATCCAGTTTGGGTCTGCATAATTTGCAGAGATATGGAAACTCACTGGATGATTCTAGGTACTGAATCATTTGCTCGGCTAATCCCAAGCAGTCACGATGAGCGTATTTGTTACATAGGGAACATTTGATGGAGTTTTCATTATCCTTTAGAATTTTGTAGCATTTAAGGCATGTGCAGGAGTCTTGTGGTGGGGATTACTTTATCTTTTGGTTGTGGTTTGGCATTGGATTTTTTTCTTGGCATGGTAGGTTTGTTAAGATGGTACGTTGATTAAATTAATTAATGGAACAATTTTGGGTAATCAATATAGCTAATATCATACCAATCAATCAATTGTAGTAATCTCTCTAGTCAAATAATTTTCCTAAGCAACAATCAGCCTAATCAATTAATTACACTAATCACTAATCAATTAAATACACTAATTATTAATGTGACATCAAGGTCTGCTGTGGCTCTAAAATAGCAGCCTGCTGCAAATTGTCAGCCTTCAGATAGGTTGTGGATTGTTCTCAAGGCCTCCCAACTCAGCTGGGGAAATTGAAGACTGAACTGAAATGTTGGGCTAATATTGTAGTTGTAAGTCAAGGACCACCCGTACAATGTTGTTTTTAAACGCACAAGCCCAGGTTGGAACAAAGTACTGCGTCATGCTCAGGTTTCGGAGACACAGAATTAATCCTAGGCTTATTGGGTAAGTCACAAATATTTTAATTGAATTTTAACTTAGTGAAAAGTTAACGAAATATGTGGGAGTCCCGACTGCTAGCAAGTCGTACATTCTCTGATGAATAGGACAGGTTGAGGTCCTTTCATCCAGGACTGGAGATTCTGCAATCACACTAAGGTTGTCTCCAACCTATGCTAGATATAGACGTAATTATCTGAAGGATTATCTGATAATCTGTTCCAGGAGCGGATGATAAGGAATTAAACTCTGAATTCCACTAGCTGAAACTTTGAGCAACCGCAATTAATGAAACTCTTCTGCTAACATCTGTCAACCTGTCTCCTGATCAGCAGACAGGGTAAATGTAATCTCATTTATATTCTCCGTTCCATAGCCATGATTTTCTTCATACTGGGAGAGTCTCACACCGGTTAAAAATATGATATGAGATGGATTAGGCAAAATCTGCCATCTACTTGCCCATGCTATCTGAGACTGGAGTTTTGTAGCGAAGAAAAGAATTTCTTGATGCGCCACTGAAAGTCACTTTGGTTTAGTGGTTTAAGGCACCAGGCTAGAAAGCAAGAGTGAGTGAGTTCCCCTTAGCACTGAAAAAAAAAAAAAAGCTTTGCAGGATGCAAAAATTACAGGAAACAGGGTTCCATCGTTCCTCAGCCCTATGCATACCGATGAAACTCAGCCACATCTGGAGAGCCACATGTTCCCTGCAGAACAACAAAATATTTGTAACAGAACTGTAAAAAGATCAGCCTTTCACTTTAGAATGGAGTACTTCCTTCTTGTCCTCCAGTTTCCCATATAGTGGATTTAAAATAAAATTAAAAAAAAAATGTTTCCAAAGTTGTCAAAAGACATTAAACTACACGTTATAATGTCATCCCGTTAAATTCTCCCTCCTGAAAGAAAGAGAGAGAAAGATTTGGACAATTAACAATTTGATGCATCGGTCATATTTTAAACCCCTTTGGGTGTTCTTTGAAGAGTTTGCAGTTGATGTATAGGGCTTTCACTTTCCATTTTATTGCAGTTCCTTTATCAAGGGAGCATTATTTATGTGCTATGATACTCATTTGGTACTAGTTGTTAAAAGAAAGGAATGTGTTAGCCAGAAAATGTTTTGCAGTGAAACATGGACCAGGAGTCTAGGGTTGTAATGTTAGTCATTTTTCCTCTGCTGGTGTTAATAATCTAATGGGGTACAGGTGTAATTCAGTTTTTTGTTCAAAGGGGATTCAATGTTTGCTTTGGAATAACTTTCACTTTTTCCTCATTCCTCCCACCGAAAATCCCTGCTGAAAAGTATAGAAAACTATACCATAAACAGCACAATCATCTGACTAATCATTAAAATTTTGAGTGCTCTGGAATAGGTAATGGATTTTTAAACCCAGGTAGTCTTGGTGTCTCTTGATTTTTGGGATCCAATCCAATCCAGGTTTATGAGATCATGTCAGGAAGTGTTTCACCATTACCGCTTAGTCTTTCAGGAAACCCAGGCAGTCCAAATGAATATAAGGATTTGTTGCAAACTTAAGGTCTCTAAAACAATCAGAACTCCTAACCAGGGGTGGGATTCTACCAGGGCTGTGTTTCAAAATGGTCTACCACTGGTTCGGTGGGTGTGGCTTGGTGGGCATGCTTAGCACGTGTGCATACACTTTGTGTGCTTTGCGCACCAAACGCACACTTTGCGCAGATGCAGAGGCCTTCCAACTCACCTCCTGCAAGCCTGCACACTCTCCCGGTGGCTTCAGCAGCTGCCACGCAGCACTCTGCTGTGCCGTGCAAAAGCAGGAAATAAAGGTAAATATGGGAGCCTGGGCGGGTGGGCAGACCCAACAGCAGAGTGGCAGAGAGAAACAGTTCGGTCTCCACTCCTCATCGGGGCTACCAGTTCGACAGAACCAGGCAGAACCAGTAAAATACCACCACTGGACTCTACCAGTTCGGACCAGTTCGGCCAAGCCCTTTGCTCCGAATATCAGCTGACAGAGAACCGACTCTCTGTGACTTTCATGTGGGCCTGTTCCTGTGTTTTACTTACCTATATCTTCTCAGCTGATTAGCGTGGCACAGCGGATTGCCATTTCTCCACTCTGTTACTCGAGTTCTGCACACGGGCGTGCAGCAAAGCGCACGATCACCGAACCAGTTGTTAAACCGGGAGAATCCCTCTCCTTCTCCTAATGGTCAAAGCAAATAGGTGGTAGATGAGAGTCAGTAGAATTTAAGGTGGGCTGGACTTAGATCTCTTGTGGGTGTGAAGAGACTCGAAACTGATGACGTGTTTGACACCACCACCTCCCAGGCTCAGCCTGGTCATCTCTGTCATGTGGAATGGAGACACAGTAATGGACAGCATAATGAGTGGTGTAGGCATTTTAGGAAACCTGCTTTCCATAGAAAATATGTGATTCCTTTGGGGAAGGCCATAGCTTTATTCTGAAAGTATGTGTAAGTTTGGTTTTGTCAAGGAGCATTGACTGTTGGATAAACCTTTTCTAGAATATCAACTTAAATGCTGTTCCATGGTGCTTTACAGCACTCTCTGAATGACTTACAAACATCAGCCTATTGCCCCCAACAATATGGGTCTTCATTTTACCAACCTCAGAAGGATGGAAGGTTGAGTCAACCTGGAGCCAGTCAGAATTAAACTGCTGGCCATGGGCAGAGTTTGCCTACAATGCTTCAGTGTAACCACAGAGTTACCATAGCTCCTAATACTGCTGCTAGTGAGACAAGGAAGGCCTGGAGCAACCTTGTTCAATGACCTTGACTTGATAAGAAAACTTACCAAGTTTTCTTCACTTGCCTCCGTCAACTTGATGAATGTAACTGAATAGTTGAGTTAGGTTGGGTTGAGTTGGCCAAGTGTGATTAGACACACAAGGAATTTGTTTCTGGTGCAGAAACTCTCAGTTTACATGCAAAGCAACAGAGAGAATAATAGTAATAATAATTATTATTATGCCAATAAAAGGGAGAAGTAAAGAAGATATTAAGAAGGATAAATAATAATACTACAACCACACTATATGGATAAATATAGACATAGACATTAGACAGAACTGCGAAAATTAGGTGTTCAGCAGAGTGATGGAATGAGGGAAAAATTGCCTCTGATACTAGTTGTTTTGCTCTATAGCACCCTATAGCATATTTGAGACAATTTATGTCACAAATGTGCGGGGTATGCAGAACCTTCGCAGCTGTTAAGGTATTGATTTAATAGCTCACCAGCTATTGTAAGGCTGATGCAATGAGGATGAATCAGCATTATTATTGCCACTTTAAGACTGAGGATGGGTCCCACAGGGTTTTATCACTTTAAGAAGCTTTCGATATATATGAGGCCATCGCCTGGTGTTCTGTCTCCATTGTGGTTCTCTGTGCAGAGTAATGAAGACTGATTGCTTGTCAGGTATTTGCCTACCACGTATATGCATGTATATAGCAGCCTTGTACATAAACCACTATTAAAAGACACAGCCTCTCTGTGTAGTTTTGCTCCTGGGTTGTCTCACAATGGTAGTCACGCTGCAAACACTCTGACATCAGTCCTCCTTCTGACTCAAACGAGAGCCAGGACTTCTATGGAAGGCAGGCTGGTTGCAATTGTTCTTTCTGCAGTTTTAACTATCCGTTGGAGTTTGTACCGGTCCTGTTTGGTTGCTGTCCCAAACCAGACAGTTATATGAGAATACTTCTTTACGGTCTGTCCTGTAATCTAATAATTACAAAGTGAAATTGAAGGGTTTATCAATTTCTGCATCAGCCTTCGCTACCTAGAAGCTTTCTAACAACATACTGTTGTAGGCGCCCTTTGAGGGACAGCTATTCTACAAAACATGAGTCAGGCCAAAAAAAAAAAAACAACCTTTACAGATACTAGAGCAGATACTCTTTCCTTATTTGGCAAGCCTGAACTTAGCAGCAAGACAATTTCTCAGGAGGCTCCCTAGTTTACTTTGTTTAAAAAGCAATCCCGAACGTCCTGGCAAAGCTCTTTGTTATCACATTAGGATAAATGCAAAACATCTTTTGTCGCTGATGAAACAGCTGGTCTCTTCTGAAACTCAGCACAGTAATGGAAAGACTGGCAGAACTAGTTAAGCTGCTTCGGAGACAGTCCTAAATATCTAACATTGGGAGTTCAAACGACGAACTTCTAAATTCAGAACCTGCCTGTGAAACGGACTTTTTGGACTTCTTCATTTTGGACTTCTTACTTTTCAGAGACCCCTCATTAAGATATCCAGATGCTGAACTCCAGGCCTCACCATCTGAGCCAATGTAGCTGATGGTGTGGAATCAAAGGTGGTATTCAGCCGGTTCTGACCAGTTCTGGAGAACCGGTAGCGGAAATTTTGAGTAGTTCAGAGAACCTGCAAATACCACCTCTGACTGGCCCCGCCCCCATCTATTCTCTGCCTCCCGAGTCCCATCTGATTGGCTGGGTCTTCTTTGGTTGCCCTGCACAGGAGAACGGAGCTGGAAAGCAGGTTAGTGGGGTGGGGAGGAATGGGGATTTTCCAGTAACCTTCCCCCAGGAGTGGGGTGAGAATGGAGATTTGGCAGTATCCTTCCCCTGCCATGTCCACCAAGCCACAACCACCAAGCCACACCATGCCCACAGAACCAATAGTAAAAAAAAAAATGAATCCCACCATTATGTGGAATGATCATCTTGAAGGCTACACATGTTAGAAATGAATCTGCTGAGTCAGGAAGCAGTATTTTGGAGAACTAGAGAGATGGAGAGAAATCGTATGTCAGAGTGTGCACAGGTCCATCACGTGTATCAACCCAGGAGCAAGGACAGTCAACAGTGGTTTGTATCAAATAGTGGTTTTTATCTACAATAGGAATATAGGGTTACTATACATACATGTGCTATAAGCAGTATCTAAACAAACAGCAATTACAGCAGGGAAGAAACTTGACGAACAGACCGAACACTCTGGCAGGGCCTCCTCTTGTTACACAGGCTCTTAAAGGGATAACAGCCAAAAAACCCTGCTGACTCATTCCCCTCATTGCATCAGCTGGTCAGCTCTTAAATGATCACCTTGACATAGTATATGGTCCATCACATCTAGCAGGAGATGAACGATGCAGGAACTGTGCTGGAAAATTCCCAGCCAGACAAGGAGGAAGGATCCAAGCAGGGAGGTAGACTAGAGTTGTTGCACAAGAGACCAAGGACTGACCCCATCTAACTTCCATGAAACCATTTCTGTTATATATTTGCATACTTGAAATACTGTTTTCTGATTGGTCCATCAATACTGCTTTCTGATTGGTCCGTCAATACTGCTTTCTGATTGGTCCGTCAATACTGCTTTCTAATTGGTCCGGTAATACTGCCTTGGGATTGGCCCGCCTGGACAGCGGGAAATCCAAGGAGCCGTCATTGGCCGGCGAGCCGCGAGCAGCCGCTATAAGAAAGGCTGCTGCGGCTCCGCGGCAGACACTTTTCCAAGAGCCTAATAAAAGAGCTGAAAGTCACACTGGTCTCGAGTCGATCTTTCCCGCGACAGAACAATTTCTACCTGTTCCCGAGGGAAGGTGAGCTGTCTAGGGAGATTTTTGTACTATAGGCAGAATGCAATAAAGTAGTTGACTTGAATGCTTCACCTGCGGATCAGGTTACTTGGGCCTGGCAGACTGTCTGCTAAGGAGTTCCACCTGACGGCCCAGGGGACAAGCCCTTTGGAACATCCTCCTCCTTGAGGTGAGATTAGCTCCAACCTTTATATTATGCCCAAAACTAAGGATGACAAATGGTAATTCTGTCAAGATGAACTCTATATTGTTTCATACCTATAGACAAAATCTTGCCAGACTGAAGACTCTACTGTCTGCCTCTACCATATACTCTATGAACTATTAAGGAAGGGCTGCCTTCACCCTCTTTCTCTCACACAAAATATGTGGGCTGAGTTGCCTCTTACTCCACTGAAATGTATCCCTCCATCCTGCAAATCCACCTCCTCGTTGCATTCCATCACAACTTGTGACCTTCCAAAAATCCCTTCCAATGTGGTTTTTTTCCCCTCCAGATCTGGGGATACCCTGGCAAGTGGGACCTCATGTGTTGGCTGCATCACAATCTGTAATGTTCTGATGCATTCTTTCTCATTTTTTTTATTTAAGTCTAATTGTTTTCAGTGATCTCTGTAGATTTTTTTTAAATTGTTGGTTATTGTACCCCACCAGAGGCACTTTGTGTGAGATGGACTGCCATGTAAATTTGATAAGTACATCGATTAATTACTCTAATTGCTTCTCGTGACCTTGAAAAGTCAAGAAATATCCATTGATTTGGAAAGGGGAGAGAAAAATATATGAAATATATGTTTAGGCTTTGGTTGCCAAGTGCTGTGAAAGAAAGGTCTGTCTGAATATGTTCTCATTCCTGACCGCAAGAAAAACCAACGTCAGTTCTGTAAGCAAGACTTCTGTTGGGAATCAAATCCCTCGAGGCCTGCGATGGGGCCTAGTAAAATTTTCCCACTTTTAGTGAAAAATCTCACTACCTAATATGATAGACTCTGATTCCCTCTTGAAGAACCAAATTACAGACATCTCCAGGTAGCAGCATCCATAATAAGCTATGCTGACATCAAAATGACATAATACCATGGCATTATTACACAAAGGTTCCTATATAGTACTTATGTCATAACATCTGTCTCAAGTACACAAGTCACATAATTGGAAGCATGGTGTCACAATGCTAGAGTTGTGATTTGCCCTCCATCTCTCTCGTGGATTGCAACGTCTCCAGGATGTCAGTCCTTTCTAATTTGCCAGTATAATGTAAAATGTATTGGCTGCCCATCTTACCAGAGGTGGGTGGGTGACTTCATGTAAACACTTACAATCTTATATTTTCTTAGAGCGATCTTTCTCCACTTGTTGCTTTAAGGTGTATGGACTTCAACTCCCAGAATTCTACCTAACCCAGTCCAACCCAGCAATGCTAGCTGGAGAATTCTGGGAGTGGAAGCCCACATATTTTAAAACCACCAAAGTTGAACAGCATTGAGAGTTTCCCCAGGGAAGACTGCTTTGGGAGGGATTTTCTTGAGAGAGCTCTGGTTATTCAACCGGTGAAATTAAATCATAGATGCTAAAGAAGTATAAATAACTCCTAATTTAGAAACGCTGCTAGAAGACTAACTCACCACAAATATACGTGAACTGTTTCAATGTATTTCCCAACCTCTTTTCCAACTATAAAATCAAAAACATGTTTTGCCTTAGCCAACAAGTTAAAATATACCATATATATATATATATATATATGGAAAGCTAAGAATGAGGGAGTTAGTAGCACTCACATAGCTAAGAGAGTAAAGTTAGAGTACTGTGACCTAGGCCTTACAATGTCAATTTGGGGTTGTGTGTGTTTGTGAAAGAGAAATTAAGTGTACAGTACATTCAGGAATTTTGTTAATTTTTCTCATCCATTTCAATAGTTCTACCATGTATGGCTTTTTAATGTTGGACTCTGGGGGAGGGAGATATTTTTTCTCAACCCACCTCATTCAGAGATTGAAGTTCCAACGTGCTCTAATAACAAGTTTGGGAAATGAAATAGTAGGGTAGAGAGCCAAGCAGACCAGATGCATTGTTTTTCTGAGTCAAAGTGATGCGCTTGTGCTTGTACATTAAGAACACCATGAGGGGTGAGGTGAAGAGCCTTTTTATGACTTGTAATGGCTTCTCAAGATGTTTCAAGTAATAATGTAGTAAGGGGTCCTTTTCTTCCTTTCTCCCTTCTCTCTGGAATACGCATTGACGTATTCTGATATTTGCAGGAACACTATTACACAGCTCGTTCACTCTTTTTTTAATATATATATATATATATATATATATATATATGTTTTCTGAGGTTCTCGCGGGTATTTATGTGTGGATCTTTGGTTGTTCGGGTTTTCTCCCGCGTAAGATTCGAAGTATCTAGGCAACGTTTCGATGAAGTCTCATTCATCATCTTCAGGCTTCTGTCTCCGGCTCTGTGCTTTTCAGAGTAATGTGAGATTGCAGCTGCTTCCTCCTTTTAACTGCCAGTGGGGGTGGGACTTGATTGGGTGGGGGCTTGGCTGTGTTCTGATTGGGTGGGGGTGTGTTCTCATTGGTAGGGGGTTTGGTTGTGTTCTGATTGGTTGGGGGGTTAGCCGTGTTCTGAAAGAAGATTACCCACCTAATCCAAAAAGAAACCCCAACCAAAATCCAAGACAGAGAACAAGAAAACGGCAAAGCCCTCCTCCCATATATAAAAGGCACTACAGACAAAATCAGCAAGATCCTCCAAAAACACAACATCAAAACAGCATTCTGCACAAACAGAAAAATATCTACCATCCTAAGAAACCCCAAAGACAAAATCGAATTAGAAAACCAAGGAGTATA
>NW_020769425.1:825897-839199 GCF_900518735.1 Pseudonaja textilis | reverse complement strand
TATATATATTAATACAAACAATCCATCATCCATTAAACAGTGTTTCATCTGGGTACAAATATCTTGTGCAATAACAATTAAAGTTGCCATATTCATTACTTTAGTATTAATTCTCTACTCTTCTGGTGACCCGGGGCATGGCACAAAGGCAACACAGTCAAATAAGCAATAAGAGCCCCATTATTAATCTCCAACTTTGCCCCCAATGTCCAGGTTATCTTCGGCTGGAGAAAAAAACTCTCCCAGGAACAGCCTTTAACTGTAGAAAATTCAGTCCAAAACAAGGTACACACAAACTGTAACTAAAAATCCAAACAAACCAAGCTGCAGTAATTAAGTTGGTAGGGCAGGAGAAGGAATTTTAGACTTGAAAGCATGGCAAAACTCACACAATTGGGAAGATGCCAGGAACACAGATAAGCCATGATGGTACAAGATAAATTCACGTTTGCTCCCAACAGCTTGCTGCGCACAGCTTCCTTTTTTATACACTGTGTTCCCAGCTGCAGCTAATGAAGGGAATCAGAGCCGTTTCCTCCCCCATAAGCCATGCAACTCACTTTGCTCACTTCTCTGTTCCTCCCTGCATGCCCTAGGATGAAGAGGTGATGGGCCTGGATCTTCCTCTGAATTCCCTCTCCCTTGCTCTACCTCTCCCCTGCTCTGCCCAACCGAACTTTGCCCTTCCCCAGTTTCTTCCACAGCCAATGGAGCCACACTCCCATTCCCTGTCAGCTGTTCGGCTTCCCCCTCCGAGTCAGATTCCGACAGGGGCATAACAACTCTTAATACTGATAGACATAATATAGCTAATTATTATAACAAGCCTCATCTTAACTTATTTAATTCTATTAGAATATTTTCTAACATATTTTCACTAATCTTCTTTTGTTTCTAACTTTCATACTTATCCTCTAACCATCGATAGAATAATTTCCATATCATATAACATTCATTGTTCCTTCTCTTTAATTGTGAATATTAATCTGTTCATTTCTGCACATTCTAATATTTTCCTGATCGCATTCTCATCAGTAGGAATCTCTTCACTTTTCCAGTTTTGTGCAAATACAATTCTAGCTGCAGTTAATACATGAATAGTCAAATATGCATTCTCTTTACTATAGATTTCAGATAAAATCGCCCAAAAAAATATTTCAGGTTTTTTAAATCAATGTAATACAGAGCTCTTGAAGGAATCCCGAAACTAAGGAAAATGGTTTGACTTGTGGAGCTGCAGTAATGGAGGATCAACCCCATAATTTTCAAAATAAATCCTGCAGTGCAACGAAGGAGAACCGTCAGCCTTCAGAAACGATAGAAGTGGAGGAGATTAACATCTCTCCATCCTTCTCAAGTCTTTCAAATCTCTGTAAAGACGGCTGGAAAAAAAACAAGCGCATAGAAAAGATTACAACTCAGCTTTCTGCTGACAAGCAGGCTTCACATGCAGGGGAATATGGAGATAAAGCGAGGCCTATTCCAACATGCATGTACCTGCCAGGCTCTGATTAATAGAAGATGTGTTATTCAGATAACATATTTCAAAAAAAAAAAAATCAGAACATTAATGGAGCAAGATCTTTACGGAGGCACCAATTCGTTGTGTTGTTTTTTTTTAAATCACTTTGTCAAAAGTTTCTTCAGGTTCAGTATTATGTTAAAGAAAGATAACAAAAGCCCCACAAAAAGTAATAATACACAATGATAGCGGAAAACACATATTTTCCATTATTGGTGCAGAAAGGCATGGAATGTTCATGATATGAGGTAGCAATTTGTTGAAATCCATGTTTATAAGTTTGCACAGGAACAAGAAAATGTATGCTTGAGGCCTGTGTGTATTACGCTCGAGGCACAGAAGCAATAAGAAGCAGAAAGTGCTCTCATTAAGATAACATAAAAAGGATTACTTGGTTGATCCATTTCTAACTACCCCATTTTCTTACTGAACCACTGATGGGGTTGATTTGAACCTCTTTCCCATGATAGCAATTCCTTCTTGAAGATTTGATTATTTGTTCATAAAATAAGAGAATAACAGAGTTAGAAGACACCTTCAGGACTTCTGACAGATTAACAGAGTTGGAAGGAATCTTGTAGGTCATCTACTCCAACCCCCTGCCCAAGCAGGAGACCCTACACCATTTCTGACAGATGTCAGTCCAGTCTCTTCTTGAAAGCTTCTAGGGATGAAGCTCCCACAACTTCTGAAGGCAACTTCTGTTCCATGGGTTGATTGTTCTCACTGTCAGAAAGTTTCTCCTTATTTCTAGGTTGAATCTCCTTGATCAGTTTCCATCCATTATTCCTAGCCTGGCCTTCAGGTGCCTTGGAAAATAGCTGGACCCCTTCTTCTCTGTGACAGCCCCTCAAATATTGGAACACTGTTATCATGTCTCTATCATATTCTAATCCAACTCCTTGCTCAGGCAGGAATTCCTATACCATTTCAAACAAATGCTTGTCCAGTCTCTTCCTAAAAGCCTCCAGTGTTAGAGCACCCACAACTTCTGAAGACAAGTTGTTCCATTGATTTATTGTTCTCACTGCGAAGAAATGTCTCCTTAGTTTTAGGTTGCTTCTCTCCTTGACTAGTTTCCATCCATTGCTTCTTGTCCTGCCGTCAGATGCTTTGGAGAATAGCTTGACTCCATCTTCTTTCTGGCAGCCCCTCAAATATTGGAACACTGCTATCATGTCACCCCTAGTTCTTCTTTTCATTAAACTAGACATACCTGATTCCAGAAATCGTTCTTCCTATGTTTTAGCCTCCAGTCCCTAATCGTCTTTGTTGCTCTTTTCTCCACTCTTTCTAGACCAGGGGTGTCAAACTCAAGGCCCGGATCCGGCCTGTGGGATGCTTAGATCTGGCCCACGAGGCCGCCCTAGAAACAAGAAAGGACGGGCCGGTGGTGTCTCTGTCAACGAAAACAAGCTTGGAAGAGCCGCCCTCAGCCCTCCCAAGCTCAGTTTTTGCTGGCAGAGAGTTGCAGGAGGTCATCACAGCTGAAAATGGTGCTCGCTAGGGCCATGGGCGGCCCTTCTGAACTCCGTTTTTACTAGAAGAGAGTTGCAGGAAGCCGCAGCTGAAAATGGAGCTCGGGAGCCCTTTTTCGCTGGCAGAGCACTTAGGCCACCACAAGCACCCCTGACACGAGTGATATCGAGCTGGACACGCCTCCCTGAGACCCCAGAGTCAAACACAACCCTGATGTGGCCCTCAATTAAATTGAGTTTGACACCCCTGTTCTAGGGTTTCAGAATCTTTTTGATATTAATGGCGACCAAAACTGGATGCAGTATTCTAAGTGTACTCTTTATGGCAGAGGGTAGTCATTTTAGATTATACCTGAATCCTAAACTGAAGGCTTGCATGATGTCACTTCCTGCAGACGTTCAGCTGCAAATGATCAAATCTTGTATAATCAAAGTATATTTGTGCAAATGAGAATCAACCCTAATTGCATTTGAAACTGCATAATGGCTTGTTCCCCCTAGTTCAGCTCTCAGTTCCACTTGACTCTGGAAAAATATTAGCAATAAATAACTGTCCAGAGAAACAACTGGGAATTTTCTTAATTATGAGACTCACTTATTCTAATGCCTATTGGGAGCCAGAAGTGCAAATCACTGAGGTTCAGTGAAATAGGACATACCTGCTTCAATAAATACTCAATTTTGCACACTACAATTCCGTTGTGTTATCAAAAATGTCTAATCATCAAATCACACTTAACTGCATTAAACAGTTTTTGCCTCAGTTATGTAAAACACATACACGCAGAGAAGCATCTGGCTAGATTTTGCAGAAGAACAATTCTTAACCCTGTTTTTATTAAATCTACAGAGAAATCTGTAGACTGCCAAAAGACAATTAGACCTGCTGGAGTTTAATTTTCCAGCCATTAAATCTGTGTATTGAATTTTAGGCTATTTCCAAATTCTTCTTTGGGGAATAATTTGCTCTCGTTTTGCTTTTCTTTTGCTTTTTTTAAAGGAACTAATAATTCTCCCATACTCTGTAAAGAACTTGTTCCTCCATTCTGCAATTTTTAATTCCACTTTTTTTTGCCCTTTTAATGATTCATGTACAAATAAGAAGCTATTATGTTATTCCTTCTTCCTTAACCAATTTTTTTTAACTTTGGTATCCAGACTTACATAGAGTCATATCAATCTTAATGTGCTTTTTTCTGATAGTAATTTACTAATATGATATGCAAGTTGCATTTCTAATAGTCAGATGTTTTTTTCTTTAAGTCTGCATTCCACACCAAAATGACATAATATAGCTTTTCATTTGGTATCAATCATATCAGAATCTGATTTATAACTCTGTTGTTCAGAGATTTCACTGAATTCAAAATATGTTCTTGTTCTGTTCTGTACTTGTTCCGTTCTGATTCTGAAATGCTGTTTTAGGATCAACTGACTTGCCGTATTGTATATTTTAAATCCACTGGAGATGATTTTCCAGTCAAACACTTAATAAAGGTCAACTGTCAAGAATTATTGTGCTAAATATAGCTGCATTCTGTCTAGTGAATAGATTGAAAGCTGATCTTATCATTCAGCAGAGTGCTGCAGCCCACTTTAAGGTTAGATGGTCCTTAATGGTCAACCAGTTTTCCATTATTTTTCTTTTTATATTTAAACAAGGTCATTTTGACTATTCATAGAACCAAAAGTTCTTGAACTGCCTCAGAGGTCCAGGAAAATCCTTGATGCAAAGAAATACAGCTTGAAGCATAGCCAAGAATTTGAACATTTTATTTGTCTTCCTAAAGCAGTCCTTTAGATTCCAGTATTTAAAGATAGGAATTCTTGCACTGCAATCTTATTTCTTGATCTTCCCTCCCAGGAAATGAATTTAGGATTACAGCTGCAGCTTTATTATATACAGACTGCCTGTGTGATGACCCGGAGTGTCACCAAACGTAATAGAATCCAAAACGTAAATAAATGTCCTTTAATGCCTCCAGCTTGGCCCCAATGTTCAATAATTCTCAGTTGGAGATTAAACTTAATCAAAAATAGTCTTCAAAAGAAAGCAATACAGTCCGAACTCAATGAGCAGATGAAGGTGAAATAAAAAAACCAAAACAAACTACAATGAAGGAATTTCCACAACAGACCAGGATAAGTAATTACCAACTTCAAGGAAATAACAAGGCACAGTCTGTTGGAAGGACGCCAACCAAGATAACTTCAGCCCAAAATAAACACGCTTTGTTTTAACCGTCTCTCTTATATACTATTCCCCCCAGCTGCAACCAGTGAGGGGGATCATGGCCGCTTCCTCTCTCGTAAGCCAAGTTGTTTCTTTCTCCGTTCCTCCCCGCGTGTCCTAGGATGAAGAGGGGATGGGCCTGGTTCTTCCTCTGTCTGCCTAGCCAGCCTCTGCCCTTTCCCCAGCCTCCTCCACAACCTCCGGAGCCACACTCCACTCCCTATCAGCTGTTCCTCCTCTCCCTCAGAGTCTGACTCTAACAAGGGCATGACAGTCTGCCACCATCTTTAATCAGACTTTAAACCTCTGTTTCTTAACCTTGACAACTTTAAGATGAGTGGATTTCATCTCCACTTGTCTGAAATAGTATAGGATCTCCCGCTTGAGGGAGGGTTGGACTAGATGACCTCCAAGGTCCCTTCCAGCTCTATTCTGATTCTTATTTCCAGAATTTCCCAGACAGTGTGCTGGCCAGGGAATTCTGGGAGTTGAAGTCCACCCACTGTACTTTTAATAGATAATATCGATTCTTCACTGATGTCTTTATAAGAGTGTTGAAGTTAAATGCTGGAGTTTTACCTCGGTCCGTTTATATGCAGCTTTGTGTTACATACTGATGCTCTACTGCACCTATTGTACACGGATACCCTCATTCAAACCTATCTTAAAATCTTTCAAAGAAAAAGAAACTATGAAATTTGATTAACTGATAGAGGAGAAATATCTTACTGCATTGCCACAAATCTGGCCTGCTCTGGCCTCTGCCTCTAAGAGTTATGAAGAAATGTGAGCTAATAGCAAATGGCAAATGTTTGGAGATCGTTAAATAAATCTCCGATGAAGCACATTCTAAGATGAAACATTTTAGCTGTATGGCAGATTGGTTAAGGACACGAGCTTAAGATGCTAAATCAGGAATCTGTGCTGTTACACCACATAACTGATATCTCATGCAGCTTTTAAAAAAAGAAAGAAAGAAAGATTACAAATAGAAATGTTTCCCAAACCACAAAGAAGTGGTTATGTGCTTAGGAAAACATAGCAAAGCTGTTCCTTTGACACAATTGAGATTCACAAGTACTGTGACTGACAGACCAACTAAATGAGGATTAATTGTCTCTTTCTATTCCTGCAAGTCCGTTATTGTTTTGCTTGCTTGCTTGCTTAAAAACAAAGTGAATCTTATGGTGATCCAGGTTTTTTTCCTCCCATGCCATGGTGAAGAGGCTCAGTGTTCGTAGGCCAACGAATCCTGGGTATGCAACCTGATATTCATGGGTAATGTGTGGTATTGCTCTGCATTGGAAAGCCTTTGCATGGAATTTCCCTTGTAGGACAGTTGAGATTCGAGGGAGACCTTCTTTCAGTGACTTTTTGATGAGTTCTGGAATCGTAGAGGATTCAATTGTTATTATTATTATTTGGCCTCTATCAAATGCATCTGAATCTAGAAAAGCGAAATATCACTGAAGCATCATCACAAAATCTCCAGAACCGTAAAGCCTACAAATTTGAAATTTGGCACGTATCTTCCTCTTGGCTTCTAGATACTCTCTAAGAAAGGATTTTTTGAAATGACCTCCAAAGCATTAGTATTTTGTATATTATTATTAACATGCTCTGGTGTTAAGGAGTTCTATTCCCACTCCCCACTTGAAAAGAAATCTGTTCCAAATGCAAAACACAAGCAGAGGAGTTTCAGTTTCAGTTTTAGTCTTACAGCACCAAGCAGCTTTAGTACACAACAGTTGAGATAAACCATGCCCAGGCTCCTTGCTGTCTCCTTCTTCTTCACACAGCAAATACTCTTTCAGTTTCCAAACAGCCCTCAACTCTCTCACACACTGACAAGACGCTAGCCAAATGAATACCGATGGATGCTGGTAGGCAGAGGCAGATTTGTTTCCCCTTATTTTCCTCCCCCAAAACTAAGCCTGACCATATAGTTTCGTAGCGAAGCATAGGTATCGAGCTAGTATATACCAAAAGATAATAGTAACTAGATACTCTGTGCATATTTACTGGTTCTGTAAAGATGACATTGTAAAACAGGGCTGTCCTGTTAAATGTTCAGAAAAAATATATTATTAAATAAAACAACCAGTCTATTTTGTGCCATTTTTAATTCCTCTATGAGCAATCAAGTGAACCTGCAAATCAAATCAAAATAGCAATTGCTATTACAGCCATCGCCATGCCACGGGTAATGATCAGATTCTAACCTCATTGAACAAACATCAATGAAGCAACAGAGAAAACCAATTAACAGAGAAACACTGGAACTATGTTTCAAAAATGTAACCTGAAATTAAGAATATGTGCAGATTAAAGTTTGTGCTACCATGGTTTAAAATGTTGGATTAGTACCCTGTTTTTCTGAAAATATGACCTACCCTGAAAATAAATCCTAGCTTGATTTTTTTCATGTGCACCCAGTATAAGCCCTATCCCCCAAAATAAGCGCTAGTTAAGATCCAGCCCACTCTAGAGTGGATGGGTAAAAATTAAGGGTGGGGATGTGGGGAGGTGGAGCTGCCTTACTACTTACCTTTGGACAGTTGTAGCCAGGCCTCACAACACTCCAACACCTGCCTTGCTGGCTCATTTCTTATGCAGCCAGCAAGGCTGGCAAGGCTTTCCTGAAGGCCTCTGTAGCTGATAACAAAGCTCTGGATCGATCCAGAGTTCTGTTATTGGCTACAGAGGCCTTCGGGAAAGCCTTGCCGGCCGCAGAAGAAGAAGTTCCTGAAGGCCTCTGACAGCAAAAAGGAGGCTGGGGGCAAGTGAGGTAAGTCAGTGGACTAACTTCCCCCCAAAATAAGACCTAGTGCCTTTTTTGTGGCAAAAAAAATATAAGACAGGTCTTATTTTCAGGGAAACACGGTAACAGTGGGATCCAGGTTCGAGGCCATCCTTAGCACCCTAATCATTGTCTCTCAGTTGCACCAACTTTAAAGGGTGGTTGTGAGTCCAACTGCAGGAGAAAGTGCTATATATATTCCCCTGATTTCCAGAAGAAGATATAACTCTAATGAATATATTAAACAAGCATGCCCCCTTCCTTCCATGGGTAGCCCTAGAAAAGTTAGATTAAACTCTGAATATTGGTAAGTTAGACCCATCAAGACAAGAACTATTTGGCAAGGGCAACTGAAGTTGAGGATGGAATAAAGAAACCAGCAATTTGGATCTGATCTGATTCTTCTCTGTGTCTTCCTTCTGAGATAGCCCACCTTCTCCAACTATTTCCACTTTAAGGACGCAGCATTTAATATCTGTGAATAAATCAGCCTTTTGGATCAAAGAATGATGAGCTCTCCAAAATGGAAATTCTGAGTCTTTTTGAAGGCAAGTTTTCAAAGCTCTCCATAATATTCGCATCTCTCCAGCTCTCTTTCCACTTCTGTGGTTTCTTCAAAGGGGCTTCTTCTCTTCCGTTTTAATCTCCTTAGGCACTGAAACACTTTCATCCAGAAAGAATCAAATCGCTGAACTGTGCACAAAGCTTCTAATCGCCAGCCAAGCTAATGGCATTTTTTTTTTGTTTCAAACACTTCCGCTGCTTCGGGTGAAATTGAAAGTTTTCGTATTTATTACGTGTGTCTTTTTCATCCTACGGAGAGAATATAGTTCGTTTCTGATAGCCTTTGTAAATCTCAGCTATTTGATTTACAACGCCTTCCAACCTCATGGGCTCAAGGCAAATAGGAACCTCATTAACACAACATTTCTGCTCCAAATGTCAGGCAAACCATCATGGTTTGGCAACCCCACCGGAGGAAAATCCCCCTCACAGTTGGAGAGATGCCATCTTAGGACCATTTCAAAGGCGATGCCTCGTGTTCAGTTCTACCTCTAAGGCACAATCTCTAATCTATATATCTGAAAGCGAAATATCACTCATGCATCATCACAAAATCTCCAGAAATCTGGCATGTACGTTCCTCTAGGCTTCTAAGTGCTCACTAAGAAAGGATTTTTCAAAATGACCATCAGAGCATTAGTACTTCCTATATTATTATTAACATGCTCTGATGCTAAGGAGTTCTACTCCCCCTCCCCACGTGAAAAGAAATCTGTTCCAAATGCAAAACACAAACAGAGGAGAGGAGTTTCAGTTTTAGTTTCACAGCACCAAGCAGCTTTAGTACAGAACAGTTGAGCTAAGCCACGCCCAGGCTCCTTGCTGTCTCCTTCCTCACACAGCAAATATTGTTTCGGTTTCCAAACAGCCCTCAACTCTCTCACACACTGACAGGACGTTAGCCAAATGAATACTGATGGATGCTGGTAGGCAAAGGCAGAATTTTTCCCCCCTTATTTTCCTCCCCCAAAACTAAGCCCGACCACATAGTTTCATAGTAAATCATGAGTATCAAGCTTGTATCAGATATAAACCATAGGCAAGTGTGCTTAGATCCAAGCCTTCCAAATAATATCTGTGGCTAAAGTTATTTAAAGCTTGATGTTTTTAACCAAACCTTCCCCTTCAGGGTCATAGTTGTTCCAGAGGTGCTTTTCCCAGAGGTAAATGGATTTTCTGGTTTTTCTTTGAAGACGTTTCGCTTCTCATCCAAGAAGCTTCTTCAACTCTCTGGCAATCTGTGACTTCTATTTCCTTGCAATGCCTTATTGTGAACCAGCCCCCTTATAGGAAATGAGGCTTACACACAAATAATGAGTGTATTGCAAATATAATAGGAAGCTTCGAAAGTTGAAACCTTAACAGTACAGCTGCTGTATGAGACCCCCATTCTCACCAGCAATGAGACAAAGTTACACCATTGCATTGATTAGAAATATATTTTATAACACAGTATTTCTGTTCAAAGTTTCAGAGTAAATAAGTTATTTCAGATTAGATTAAGAGAGTTGGAAGGGACCTTGTAGGTCATCTAGTCCACCCCCCCTGCCCAAGCAGGAGACCCGACACCATTTCTGACAAATGGCAGTCCAATCTCTTCTTGAAAGTCTCAAGTGATGTCACTCGCACAACTTCCGAGGGCAACTTCTGTTCCATTGTTTGATTGTTCTCACTGCCAGAAAATTTCTCCTTATTTCCAAATTGAATCTCTCCTTGATCAGTTTCCATTCATTATTCCTTGTCTGGCCTTCAGGTGTCTTAGAAAATAGCTTGACCCTTTCCTCTCTGTGGCAGCCTCTCAAATATTGGAAGACTGCTATCCTGTCTCCCGTGGTTCTTCTCTTCACTAAACTAAGCCCTGTCCCTGCAACCTTTCTTCATATGTTTTAGTCTCCAGTCCCCTCATCATCCTGGTTGTTTTTCTCTGCACTCTTTCTAGAGTCTCAACATCTTTTTATAGTGTGGTGACCAAAACTGGGTGCAGTACTCTAGGTGTGGTCTTACTAAGACTTTATAGAGTGGTATTAGTACCTCCCTTGATCTTGACCTAAAACCAGTTTGCTGTAGTGGTGAAGGGTTCAGGCTAGTATGAACTATTGATGGAATGACTCTGTTTAGCCTAATGAAGAGAAGACTAGGGATGACATGATATCAGTCTTCTAGTACTTAAGGCAGTGTTGGCGAACCTTTTCAACACCGAGTGCCAAAATGGGAGCGTGCTCAGCTTCCAGTGGGCCGGTCACATGGTCTTTGAGTGTGCATGTGCACCGTAAACTGGAAGAGCAGCTCCCTGGCACACATGGGCATGCTGGGAAGCTGAGCTTCTAGTTTCTGGTGTGCATGCCCATGCAAAGACCAGCTGGCCTGGGCTCACGTGCACGCAAAGACCAGCTGGCCTGTGCATGTGCACGCTGGAACCTAGAAAAGCAACATGTGACAGCTGGTGTGCCTGGAGAGATGACTCTGCATACCACTTCAGGCACACGTGCCATAGGTTCACCATCACAGACTTAAGGAATTGTTATATAGAAGAGGCAGTCAGTTTATTCTTCAAAGCACCCAAGGGGCAGGGCAGGCAGAAGATCATTATCTGATTGTACCCTATGAGAGGGGTGGGATTCAAATTTTCTAACAACCAATTCTGTGGGCGTGGCTTAGTTGGTGGGCATGGCTTGGTGGTCATGTGACTGGCTAGGTGTAGCCAACTCAATATCACTCACATCGAGGCACACATCTCCTCGCTTGGCCTCTCATGACTGTGGGGATGCTGCAATAGTCGTAAGTGTGAAAAATGGTCATAAGTCACTTTTTTCAGTGCCATTGTAACTTTGAATGGTCACTGCACACAAGCAGAGTACCAGCAAAGGAGGAGGAAAAAACCTCCAGAGAAGTTCCTTAGGCAGAAAGTCTAGTCCAAGAATGTAATAAGGATTAACGGAGAGGCAGTTTCTGTAAGCGACACCAGAATGTTTCCTTCCTGCCTTCCTTACAGGATTAGCCCAGTAATTTCTTATAACAACCAGTTCTCTGAACTGCTTAGAACATTAACAACCGGTTCTAGCGAATAGGTGTGAACTGGTAGAATCCCACCCCTGCCCTATGACTATCATTAAGTGTTGTACGTTATGATTCTTGATTCTTAACGAATGTATCTTTTCTTTTATGTATACTGAGAGTATTTACACCAAGACACATTCCTTGTGTGTCCAATCACGCTTAGCCAATAAAAAAGAATTCTAATTCTATTATAGAGAGATCCAACGTAGAACTAAAGAGAAATTTTCTGGCTGTGAGAACAATTAATCAGTGGAAGGGCTTGCCTTCAGAAGTTCTGAGTGCTCCATTGCTGGAAGATTTCAAGAAGAGATTGGGCAGCCATTTGTCTGGAATGGTATCGGGTCTATAACCTTATCATTCTATGTCATAGGAGCCGTGGTGGTGGCACAGGGGTTGCAGTGTTGCAGGCTGACTCTGCTCGCTGCCAGCAGTTTGATTCTGACAGGGTCAGGGTTGACTCAGCCTTCCGTCCTTCTGAGGTGGGTAAAATGAGGACCCGGATTGTTTGGAGAAGAGGCTGACTTTGTAAAACGGTTTAAGAGAGGGCTGTAAAGCAGCGTGAAGCATTATATATAAGTCTAAGTGCTATTGCAATTGCTGTGTTCTGTGTTCTATAAAGCTGGGAAACTATGAGACCCAAAGCCAGATGATCTTGGGCCAGTCACTTTCTCAGCCCTAGGAAAACCTTGGCAAGAAAACCGCAGGGACTTCTTCAGGCAGTCTCAGAGAATCAGATGCAATGGAACAGAAGTAGGAGGGAAAAATCCATATATGAATTCCAAAGGGTTTCAATGTACATCCGTGCTGTTAAATAGATACGTGAATATTGAAACTATTCATCTTACTGTTTCTTCTCTTTCTTTCTTTCTTTCTTTCTTTCTTTCTTTCTTTCTTTCTTTCTTTCTTTCTTTCTTTCTTTCTTCCTTCCTTCCTTCCTTCCTTCCTTCCTTCCTTCCTTCCTTTCTTTCTTTCTTTCTTTCTTTCTTTCTTTCTTTCTTTCTTTCTCTCCAAAGTTAGTTTCCCATGGCTATAAATGTTTTCCTTTCCTGGGTGGGGGGAGAGCTAATAAGATAATAAATTTTGAATGATTACCAAATAGCTTCTGGAGCCTGGTGATCATTTCATCATTTTTGGGACTGGGCCTTTACCCCGAGGACTTTAATTTCCTTTTCTTTTTATTACTCTTCCCCTTCATCCTGAAAATGTAAACACACCATAATGATTACGCCAAAGGAATTCCACAAGTACAGAGCAAAGTACACAGCCTCCAAAAAACAGAAAAGTCTGGTGTGGTTTCCAGTTTATTACTGAGAAACAAAAATACTAATTCTAATTTGCCAGATCTTAATTAAACTCCATTTAGTTAAGTCCATAATTCAGTTCTCTCCATTTTTTATAGCTTCCTCTTTTTGGTAGGGACTAATTGGAGTCTTTCCTTCCTCCCCTTCTTTCTTCCCTCCCTTCGTCCCTCCCTTCTTTCCTTCCTTCCTTCCCTCCTTTCTGTCCCTCCGTCCTTCTTTCCTTTCCCTCTTTCCTTCCTTCCTTCCTTCTTTCCTTCCTTCCCTTCTTTCTCTCCCTCGCTCCTTCTTTCCTTTTCCTCTTTCCTTCCTTCCTTCCTTCCTTCCTTCCTTCCTTCCTTCCTTCCTTC
>NW_020769425.1:763329-823486 GCF_900518735.1 Pseudonaja textilis | reverse complement strand
GAAGGAAGGAAGGAAGGAAGGAAGGAAGGAAGGAAGGAAGGAAGGAAAGAAGGAATCCAAGGGATTGCCAAAATTAATTTGGATTTTGTGAGCTTCCTCGGGCTTTTCATGGGCCAACCAATATCAACCAGGTCCAAAACACTCATTTTAAACCTGGGTGTTTTCTACATATCCTGGCTTAGAATGTGGAATATTGAAATTCACACATTTTGGAGAATATTTAGGATGGAAAAACCTCATTTAGAAGGTTATCTCAACATAATCTATGCACTGGTCTGGAACACCTCTGGCCAGATGTCAAATGCCTCAGGACTAACTATCATCACGGTAACAACTCTATTAGAACAAACTTGAGACATTTTGTAGAAAACCCATGGATTTCCAGTGTCAAAATACCTGGCTTTTATCATCCTATTGGTTGGTTGGTGGGAATTCTGGAGAGGACTAAATTGGTGAAGCAATTGGACAGATAGCTCGATTCTTTCTAAGTTAAACATTCAAGGCCTAATTAATTTTGTCATGATACGCTGATGGTTTGTATACCTGATCTCCAGATACAAAATAGGTCTTCCTGAACCTACAGAGAAAGTTGTAAATCTGTTTAAAGTTCTAATTGTGCTCATTAAAAAAATCAAGGGGAGCAGTATAAAGCAGGTGATTTCATGCTGTGTAAGATTGAGATCTCCCACAGACTCAGGAGGATCACATGAAACAGCCATTGCAGGACTAATTTTCTTTTTTTTTTTTTAACGATGAGGTTGAGGGATTGAACTGGAAAGGTGTCTCACAGGTTAGACAAGTGCCCTAGAGATACTTGTAGTTTCCGAGACTTTCCGGTGCCTTTCACTGATTAGTATTAAACCTAAACCAGAAAGGCCCTGGGTGCAGTGACTGCATCTTCTTGAATCTCACACAGGCTACTCTGATTCAAATGGAGCAATCCAGAGAGCAGTGTGCAAGCCGTAACACCCCACCTTTAAAAAGACAGGTGAATGCTATCTTGCCACAGAATAATTACAGATGCAAGTTGCCTTAAGCCAAAAGGAAGATTTGGCTGCAACCGACAGCTCTGCACTACAAAGAAGTTGAGCGTAGTAGCGTGTTCTCTATCCTATGAGGTAAATCTTAGCCCCCAAATTAAAGATAACTCTGCAGATAATGAAGGAGAGGAGAGAAACTGCCAAGAAACTTCATTAGTTCTACTCCAATGTCTTATGTTTTTTTCCCCCAGCACGCTTCAGATATTTTCCTCAGATAGGAGTTATACCTTACTTGGCGGGAAGGTTCATCTTTCCCTATATCCTATGCCAAACTTCTTCTCAAGTCTTATCAACTTTTTTTCCTTTGCTCAAACTCTCAGGCAAATATTTGCAACAGACAGCCAAGGGAGGTAGCTCCGATTGAAAAATGATCTCTCAGGGCCAGGAAGACAGTTTGCTGCTTGAAAGGGAAGAGGGAATAGCCTTTTTTGCTGGCCCAAACCGCAAGGGTGCAGCAACCTAAGGCACATGGGTTATTTCAATGTGGAATATGAAAACAACAATCTCCAGCTCAAGCAATAATTTGCCTGCCCAGTCGTGAAATTTGAAAACTGTTATACCTAATGTAGTGTTTTGCTCCAAGAATTGGGAAGATTTCGTAGTCTCAGTGAATGTTTTTGGAAAGTTTATAGTTGGACATGTCCAGTCTCTTCTACATTCAGTAAATGTAGGAATTTATGTGTCGCAGTCCTAAGCTTCATTAAAAAGAGGGATAGAATCAAGATCACGTGAAGTGTTAGTACCACTTTATAATGCCTTGCTGAGGCCACACTTGGAATATTGCATCCTATTTTGGCTGCCAAGATATTAAAAAAAAATGTTGAGACTTTAGAAAGAGTGCAGAAAAGAGCAACAAAGATGATTAGGGATTTGGAAGCTAAAACATATGAAGAACAGTTGCAGCAGTGGTGATATTCTACTGGTTCGGCCTGGTTCTCGCGAACCGGTAGCAGTGATGAGACCAAACCGGTTCTCTCTGCTGCTCTGCTGCTGGGATTTTATTAACAGATAAAATGTGTTAAATTTACATATTTTGATTAGATGAATTAGAAAACATAATAAACATAATTCATCATGCTAATAAATGATAAAGGTGCTGGTTGGCTAAAGTTTGCAAGATATTTCACAATGAAGATTTATACACAGGCAAGTATACACCTGTCTACAAGGGACGGATGTGTCTAATGATTGTGATGCCTTGGAACTTCTTGACAAAGTACAGCAGAGCAATGAAAATGGTACCACATGGAAGTGTCAAAATTTATCTTCACTTTGAGAACAGCAAGACAAGATGACTATGGAAAACACACAGAAAATTTGCTTAGGTCCTATAAAGCACTTGGTGCAAACACATCACTGAAAATCTACTTCTTACATTCGTATTTAGACTATTTCCCTTTGAACTGTGGGGCAGTGAGGGATGAGCCTGGGGAGAGAGATTCCACCAGGTTATTGCAGGCATGGAGAAATGCTACAAAGGGAAGTGGAGTCCGTCCATGCTTGCCGATTACTGCTGGAATCTCCCCAGGGATGATCCTACTGCAGTTCAAAGAGAAAAGCCAAAAAGTGCAGTATAGATACCAAAAGAAGACGGAACCTTGTCGTTTAATCTGATAGCAATAGCACTTAAACTTAAACACTACTTCACGGTGATTTACAGCCCTCTCTACGCAGTTTACAGAGTCAGCCTGTGGCTCCCAACAATCTGGATCCTCATTTTACCCATCTCGGAAGGATGGAAGGCTGAGTCAACCTTGAGCCTGGTGGGATTCGAACTGCCAAACTGCAGGCAGCCAGCAGCCAGCAGATGTAGCCTGCAGTACCGCACTCTAATCACTGCGTCACCAAGGCTGACGTTAGAGCTTGTCAGTTTTTCATGCAAAAAGTCTGCAAATGTTACAGGAAAAACCAATAAATGAATGGAAAATTATGTTGTTGATATCAGTAAAAAGATAAATTTATAATGATTGGTGTGGCACCATTCTCATTGCTATATCACATTTTGTAGAAAGGTTATGGAGCATAATCACATACACCCCTTTGTAATTTTGAATCATTTTGTGGCAAATGACCTGAAGCTGTATCTTGGAAACTGGAGCCAAATAATACTCGGGACTTAATTTTCCTTCCTTATTAGTGACCCAATTCTGGTAAAAATTAAGCTACTTTCATTTTCAAAGCTTTCTCCTTGTAGATGAGTGGTTGGTTGAGTGGATAGGATAACGACTCATTTGCTGGTTGTCAATTAATTATGACTGAATTAGCAACTGGCCAGAAGAGATAACTGGTTAGAAAGGACAGTGCTAACTGTATGATGATTCTTTGCCAATATTATGGACTTGCTGATATATACACTTATTGGAGCTCATACTGGATTGAGTAGATTTGCCAGAAAAACCAAGATGAGCATTTAATGTGTTTTAAGTTGGATTCAAAAGGGTTAGGAGATAGAACTCTGTCTTCTCCATTCAGAAATGGAGGATTGAAGTAATAATAAACCTTGACAGTAGAAGTAGGCTTTTATGCATTGATACTTCTAGTCAGCGGTGGTGTTCAGCCAGTTCTGATCAGCTCTGGAGAACCGGTAGTGGAAATTTTGAGTAGTTCAGAGAACTGGCAAATACCCACCCCCCTCTGACTGGCCTTGCCCCCATCTATTCTTTGCCTCCCATTGAGTCTCAGCTGGGTTTTCTTTGGTTGCTCTTCACAGGAGAACGGAGCTGGAAAGCAGGTTAGTGGGGTGAGGAGGGAATGGGGATTTTGCAGTAACCTTCCCCTGCCATGCCCACCAAGCCATGCCCACCAAGATATGCCCACAGAACCGGTAGTAAAAAAAAAAAAAAGTGAATTCCGCCACTGCTTCTAGTAGTACCCGACCAACACCCAGAGCTATCGACTGCTTACTTTGATCGAATTAACCTTCAGGGCCTTGATACAGCCTTATTGGGATCTCTTCTGTTGCCCAATCTGGCTTTTAACTTCATCTTGTATCTGGGTAAAATCTGATGTGTTTCGATTGACACGCTTAACAAGGAAAGGAATAGCTGAGATTCAGATGTCTGTATCTGAGGAGATATAAAGTACAGGTGAAGGTGTGGTTAGGCATATGCATGCCTTATCACATCTAGGGGTGAGAAAGGCATATTTATTGCTTAGGTGTGGCAAAGCCGGAAGTCTACTGTGTAGAGTATCCCTAATTCGTGCTCATGAAATTTCCACATTGTTAGCCAAATTTCTCTGAGAATTGTTTCTATGTGAAAATCAAGCAGGGTGTCAGCATTCCAGCAAACCTCCATTCCAACCAGTAACTCCCAAGACAGACATCTCTCAAAAGTTGCTTTTATTTGGATAGTAACTGGCCCAACTGTGGAATCCCGAATCTGATAGTTCTGGGCTTCCGTGCAATAAGTGAGAACTACAAATCCATCCCCTGCATCCATCACCACATCACATGGCCCAATCACCATCCATCCCAAAGTAACACTTCCTTTTACTATGCGCAACACGACCTGACCTTGAATCAGAAAAGGAATTTTATCATACATTGCAATGTCCTACCTGTCAATGAATACTTCAGCTTCAACCATAACAACACAAGAGCACACAATTGATACAAACTGAAAGTAAACAGCACCAAACTTGATTGCAGGAAATACGACTTCAGCAACAGAGTGGTCAATGTCTGGAATACTCTACCTGACTCTAGTTTCTTCCCCAAATCCCAAAAACTTTAACCTTAGACTGTCTACTATTGACCTCACCCCTTTCCTAAGAGGTCTGTAGGAGGCGGGCATAAGCGCACCAACGTGCCTACCGTCCCTGTCCTATTGTTTCTTTTATTTTTCTTATAACCATATAAGTACAACCATATATGTACCCATTTCATGTATTCATAACTATGTATATACTTATACCTACTATCTTGTAAGCAATTAACAAATCAAATAAATAAAATAAATAAATAAAGAGTAGAGTAGAGTAGAATAGAATAGAATAGAATAGAATAGAATAGAATAGAATAGAATAGAGCAGGAGTCTCCAATCTTGGCAACTTTAAGCCTGGAGGACATCAACTCCCACAATTCCCCAGCCAGCAAAATGTGACTGGGGAATTCTGGGAGCTGAAGTCCTCCAGGCTTAAAGTTGCCACGGTTCGAGACCCCTGAAGTAGAATCGAGTCGAGTCGAGTCGAGAATAACAGTTGGAAGGGACCTTGGAAGTCTTCTCGTTCAAGGCAGGCAGGAAACCCTACACCCTTTCAGACAAATGGTTGTGCAATCTCTTCTTAGAAACCTCCATTGTTGGAGCATTCACAACTACTGGAGGCAAGTTGTTCCACTGATTATTTGTTCTGTCAGAAATTTCTGCTCAGTTCTAGGTTGGTTTTCTCCTTGATTAGTTTCCTCCTTGTGTTGCTATAACCCAGAGACTGATTGCACATCCTTTACCCTCTGGGGCTGTGAGCTTCTACATGTGCCAGGAACTCCGAAAATTCCAAATGGCATCAAAAACAAAATTAGTGTGCCTCTCTCTTAAAAAGTAAAAAAAGAAAAACAGGTTCAGTCTAGATTTGAAGGCAAGAGAAGCAGGACCGGAGAAGGGGAGAGGGAAGACTTAATATTCATTTGGGGTTTCGGGAATATCAGGACTCGGGGGGTGGTGGTGGGCTGAGTTAGATCAAAGAAGAGCGGTGCCAGCAGAACTTTGCAAAAAAAAAACCAAAACCCTCGCCTCGATCTGAGAACTGCTCCAGCACGCTTCTGAAGACGTTAAAATATAATCAGGGCTGAAAGCCAACGTCTTCGGTCTCTAGCCACCTCCCCTCATTTGCATTGGAAGAAATTGCCTTGGATCTTCTTAACCCTTGCTTTGCAGAGAGAGATGAGGACTTCACTCGGTGAAGACACACCTGGCAAGGAGACTTTTCAAAACCATATTTTGCTGGCGCCAGAACAGGATTTATCCATCGCTGCTCATTAGTGTTTTCCTTGGGTTGATTAAAAACCAATGAAGGGCTGACGCAACAGAAGCCGGGGATGGATAACTTGTCTGATTAAGATCCTGAAGGCAGGTTGCGTCTGTTGTCTTCCAGACGTAGCTTGCGAGCCGAAGGCATGTTGATATTGGGGTTTCGCAAAAAAAAAAACAAAACCCACAGCTCAAAAGGCCTTTAAAATCCCCACATCCCTTTGGTATGAGCGCACAGTTGGGTAGAAGCACAATAAAGATGCGATCTCCAAAAAAACAAAGTGCTGTTTTAAGTCAGTTCTTGGAAGATAAGGAGAGGCAGTTATGCAGCTGTTGTGTTGCTTTGTTATCAGATCCTACAAAATGGGAGGGCTTTTGGCTCTTCCCCCCCCCCCCCCCAAAAAAAAACCCCATTTAGCTGATCTGAACCAGCTGTGGAGCTTCCTAAAACCATGACTGGTGTGCTTCACACAACACACGTAACCAGGTCAAAGACAACCACATGAGGAGTTGAACGACCAAGGAATAGTTATAGATTGTTGGCCATACCTTCAGCTGCAAGCAAGATATAAAAAAGACACAGAGGAATATGGATTTGATAATGAGTTACAACAATTGGACAAAATTTGAGGCCCGGAAGAGAAATTTATAACAAGAACATATAATTATTTGCTAAGATTTGATATGGAAGAAGAAGCAGTAAAAGGGCCCATGATAGCATGGGCAAAAAATTTTTTGGATACAACATAGAACTAGAAGACTGGGAAAAACTATGGAGTAAGAATTATACATTAACAAGGTCTGCAGCATATAAGGAGAATCTTTATAAGATGTTTTAGCATTGGCATTTGGCACCAATGAGTTTAGCAAAGATGTATCCCAATATGAATCCAAGATGTTGGAAATGTAAACAGAGCCAGGGTACCTTCTTTCACATGTGGTGGCTATGCCCTGAAGCCAAAAAATACCCAGCCAAAATACAGAGTTTGTTGCAAGAAATAACGAAATGTCAAATAGACTTCAAACCTGAACTGTTCCTTTTAGGAATAATTATAAGGGGAAATGTAGTAAAAAAGACCAAATACATGATATTACACATAACGACAGTGGCGAGGATTGCATTCTCACAATGTTGAAAGCGAGATAGTATACTGCCAGAGGAATTAGTAATCCAAAAGATATTAGAATGTGCTGAGATGGACAAACTCACTCTAGAGCTAAAAGGCAAAGAAGAGTCAGAGTACTATGAGGTCTGGGATAACTGGTATGAATGGTTCAATAGTAGGAATAAGAATAGTAGAGATAAGAAAAATGTATATAAATGAGAATTAGAATTATTTTTTATTGGCCAAGTGTGATTGGACACACAAGGAATTTGTCTTGGTGCAAATGCTCTCAGTATACATAAAAGAAAAGATACATTTGTCAAGAGTCAAGAATCATAAGTTACAACACTTAATAATAGTCATAGGGTACAATAAGCAATCAAATCATACCAGGAAACAGTCAATATAAATCGTAAAGATACAAGCAACAAGTTACAGTCCTACAGTCATAAATGGGAGGGGATGGGTGATAGGAGTGATGAGAAGATTAATAGTAATAGTAGTGCAGACTTTGTAAATAGTTGGACAGTGCTGAGGGAATTATTTGTTTAGCGGAGTGATGGCGTTCGGGGAAAAATGTCCTTGTGTCTAGTTATTCTGGTGTGCAGTGCTCTATAGCATCGTTTTGAGGGAAGGAGTTGAAACAGTTTGTGTCCAGATGTGAGGAGTCTCTAAATATTTCACAGCCCTCTTTTTGACTCGTGCAGGACACAAGTCCTCGATGGAAGGCAGGTTGGTAGTAATTATTTTTCGGCAGTCCTAATTATCCTCTGAAGTCTGTATATGTATATAAATGAATGTAAATTCAAGGAGATTTGCATATGTAACAACGATGCCACTGTATTGTTAAAGATGAAAATTAGATATGTAAACATGAAAAAGCATAATATAAATAAATAAACCAAAGACAACTGCATGTACCCTGGTTCATAAACTTGGTGCTGTTAGTTTTTGGAGGCAGTAATTGGCAAACCCATCTCTTTGGACGCTTTACAGCTCACTGGATTGTGCATAGATGAATTCAGCAACCCAGGTTAAATGTGTTGTGTCAACATGGGCAGTATTAAGAGCTAAAAAGGATTGAAATTCTAACGTGCATCCTTCTTGACATTGATCCAAAGGCTCTTTAATCTTTTGTAAACTGTTGGGTAGCAATCAGAAATGTTGTACATTCTTAACTTAACTTAAAGTCCCATCCTGGATCAGCCAAAGGAGGTGGATTAGTAATAGTCAGCAGAGGCTAAGAAGGAGATTGAAAAGGAATAAGGAAGAGGAGAAGGCTTGGTTCATCAAAACAACAGCCATTTTGCAAGATTTATTTGATAAATTACATCCCATAATTGATATAAAATGGAAACAAAGTTGAGAAGTAGCTCCTGAAAAGAGAGATCATGCTTTAAATTCCTCTCCTAAATATTCTTCTCACATGTTTACGGAGATTGTCAATCATCCAGGTCATCGTTGTCCCAAAGGTGCTTTTCCATAAAGGAACTGGACTTTCTTGGGGTTTTTTTCTGGAAAATGTTTCTTTTTCCATAAATGTTTTATTTTATTTTTATTACAAACATATCTTCTTCCAGATGTGTCATCTGGTTACAAATATTTTGTGCAATACAGTTAATGTTTACAATCATGTTCGTAACATAGTATTATTCTCTAGACTTATTATAATTATTGAACTTAATATCACTATCTCTTTATCTTTCATTTTAGCTTATTTATTTCTATCAGCAAAAGATATCTGTGGTCCTTCTTAACTAATCCATTAATTATATCTAGCTCTCATATTTTTTTCTCTAACTATTGATAGAATAGTTCCTATACCTTATAATATTCATTTTGCTCTCTCTCCTTAATTACAAGTGTTAACCTATTCATTTCTGCACATTCTAATATTTTCCTAATCACATTCTCTTCAGTAGGAGTCTGCTCCTTTTCCCAATTTTGAGCAAATATAATTCTTGCTGCAGTCATCACATGAATCATTAAATATTCATTTTTTATACTGTAAGTTTCAGGTAAGATTCCCAAGAGGAATATTTCTGGTTTTAAGTCAATACATTGTTGTATCATTTCCTCTAGCCATGAGCATATTTTTGTCCAATATTTTTTGACTTCATTATATGTCCACCACATATGGTAACATGTGCCAGTTGTTTGTTGGCATTATTTTTCTGGAAAAAGTTTCACTTCTCATCCAAGACGCTTCTTCAGTTCCTACATTCCTACAGCATGTGACATCATTGAGCTGAGATCTTGGCCCATTTAAAACAAAAACAAAATAGATTTGTACATTTTAATGTCAAGAGGATGGCAAACCACTTCAGTGTTGTTGGCCAGAAAACAACGTAGCTATGCCTGAAAAGTAACTAGGAATAAAAGCTCAACTTGACTTTAGTTTTTAAACAATCTCTAATACAATACACCCCGTAGCCTGATGTTTCCCTTAGTCATTCAACAATGGCAGAGAACGTGGTTTATCTTGAGTAAACTCATACCTTTAGTGGAGAAGAACAGTGATGATAGCAGAAGGTGGAGACCTGGGAAGACGGATGTAATGGTGAAAGTTTATTTTATTTATTTTATGTATTTGATTTGTCAATCGCTTACAAGATAATAGGTATAAGTATAAACATGAGCAAGAATACAGGAAATAGGTACGAATAAATGGGGACAATAGGACAGGGACAGTAGGCACGATGGTGCATTTATGCATGCTCTTTACAGACTTCTTAGGAATGGGGTGAGGTCAATAGTGGATAATTTAAGGTTAAAGGAATGGGGGTTAGAGGATGTAACAACAGAGTCAGGTTGTGCATTCCAGGCATTGACCACTCTGTTGCTAAAGTCGTACTTTCTGTAATTGAGTTTGGAGCAGTTTATACTGAGTTTGTATCTGTTGTGTGCTCAGGGGTAGAATTCAACCGGTGTTACTACCGGTTCAGTGACTACTCTTTGCATGTGCACGTGTAAAATACCTTAAGCTGTGCCACCCAGACAGCTGAAAAGCACTGTGTGCAGGTGCGCAGCATTTGAAAAGCCACTTTTTTCCTGCTTTTTCAGCCTCAGCTGTGCCACGCAAAGCAGCTGAGGTTGAAAAAGCAGGAAATAAAGAGCAGGTAAGAGCCCAGGTGGGCGGGTGGGCCAAACAGCAGCAAACACAGAACCAGTTTGATGTCTGCTGCTCTTCAGAGCTACCGGTTCTATAGAACCAGTCAGAACCGGTAGCATCCCACCCCTGTGTGTGCTCTAGTATTGTTGCGGTTGAAGCTGAAGTAGTCATTGACTGGTAGGACATTGCAGCAGATAATTTTGTGTACTATGCTTAAGTCCAACCATAGGCGGAGTAGTTCAAGGTTATCCAAGCCCCAAATTTCAAGCCTGGTGGTGTAGGGAATTCTGTTGCGAGCAGAGGAGTGTAGTACTCTTCTCATGAAATACTTCAGTACTCACTCAATTGTATTAATGTCCAATATACAGTATGGATGCAGACAGATGAGCTGTATTCAAGTATTGGTCTAGGAAAGGTTTTGTATGCCCTAGTTTAGCAATTCTATATTACTGGAGACTAAAATGGGAAGACAAATGCTCCCCAACCATGGAAGCTCCTTGGAGGATTTGCGGTCTGTCCCACTCCCAAGGCTGTGAGTTTTTTTTGTTACATTTCTATCCCACCACAATCAGATAACATACAAATGTAGAAAACAGATGGCAGAAAAAGTTGGTTCAAAAAGTGGTCCATGAAGTAGTCCCTTGGAGTTTTTGCCTTTTTTTTTGTTTTCTTTTTAACTTATTCATTATTTGTAATTGTTAGTTTTAATATTTATTTTAATTAAATTGTTCATTTTAATGTTTATTTTAATGTAATTGTTAGCTTTAATATTTATTTATTTTAATTTAATGTAAATAATTTCAGATGGTTGCTGTTGTGTGGAGAACTTGGAGATAGAATATAAATCACATCGATAAGCATGTTTTTACCTTCCCGATATATGGCTTGGATGATCATGGGTGTTCGTTAGAAACCCAGAAGTTGACACCAGTGTCATGATGTCATCACGCTGTCAACCTGATGCTGATGGCCGAACTGTGGCCATTTTCTTCTTGTAGCATTTCTCTAGGGAGGTTTCTCATCTCATGGCTTCAGGGCTGACACAGCCTGGAGCTAAGGGGACCAGGGAGCAGGGTATAGAGATAGCTGAGGTGTTGTAGCCAAAGCAAAATTATTTCCCCTGGGAATCAAGGACATTGGTGCAGGTGTTTGAGAGGTGGAGACTGAGGTCACCTAGCAACTGGGCTGTAAGCTGATTGGACCAAGTGACCAGAGACTCGGGGGCGGGGAGTGACAAAGTTTTACTTTTAATTGGGTGTAAAAGCAGCGGGGACTTAGAGCCAGATTTCCACCAGGAATGGTGCCAATTTGATATGTCCCAATAAAATGTTCTTTGAGGAATTTGCCTGCCTTGGAGTTCTTATTGAATGGGATGTCATTTACTTAGAACTCTGACACATGCAGATTCTGAAAACGATGAAACTTCGGTTAACTGTGCCATTTTCATGAAGAGAGCTTGATGCCTGTGGCCTCACTTCCCTGCTGATTACAGATTAACAGAGTTGGAAGGGACTTTGTAGGGCATCTAGTCCAACCCCTCGTCCAGGCAGGAAACCCTATACCATTTCTGACAAATGGCAGCCCAGTCTCTTCTTGAAAGCTTCCAATGATGAAGCTCCCACAACTTCCGAAGGCAACTTCTGTTCCATTGGTTGATTGTTCTCACTGTCAGAAAATGTCTCCTTATTTCTAGGTTGAATCTCTCCTTGATCAGTTTTCATCCATTATTCCTTGTCTGGCCTTCGGGTTCGTTGGAAAACAGCTTGACCCGCTCCTCTCTGTGGCAGCTCCTCAAATATTGGAAGTCTGTTATCATGTCTCTTTCTCTTCACTAGACTAGCCAAGCCCAGTTCCTGCAACCTTTCTTCATATGTTTTAGCCTCCAGTCCCCTCATCATCTTGGTTGCTCTACTCTGCACTCTTTCTAGAGTCTCAATATATTTTTTATAGTGTGGTGACCAAAGCTGGATGCAGTACTCTAGGTGTGGTCTTATTAGGGCTTTATAGAGTGGTCTTAGTTAGTACCTCCCTTGATCTTGACTGTATCCTTCTGTTAATGCAATTTAGGATTGCATTTTTTGGCTGCTGCCACACGCTGCTCATTTTTAGCTGGTTGTCCACTAAGACTCCAAGATCCCTCTCACAGTTACTGCTATTAAGCCTGGTTTCACCCAGTCTACACATGCATTGAATAGGCCCTAATCTATCTCTTTTAAGCCTCACATTCATTTTACGTTCCACTTCGATAGAAAGAGTGCTCATTTTGTTTGTGATCCTAGTTTCTCACATTTGAAACAATTTGCGCTTTCTCTCACCGTTCTTTGAGATGTCAAGTTCCTGCAACCTTTTGTCAGAGGACTTTGGTTTCCCACCCCAATTTTAATTTTCCTCCCTTTCTCAAGCATTCTCCTCATAAGGTGAGTTTCTTCCTTGTAAAAATGGAAGGCAGCAAACCATGGGCCGCAGCCACTGAGGCCCAAGGGAACACATTCGGTTCAGTGGGAAGTAGGAGGGCATTTCTGGTTCCTCATCCTTTTCATTACTTATTTGGCAGCCGTAGAGATTTAATAAGCCACATTTCCTGTTTCTGGAATACTAGGAATATGGAAACCTAGAGTTACAAACATAAAGCCTTATATATATATAAAAAGTCTTTTATTCCAAAGGCATGTGTGGCCCAGTGTATATGTGCTCCTCCAATTCCAGATGTTATATTTCTTCAAATGGCTAACCTTACAAACAACAGAATAACACAGTTGGAAGGTACCTTGGAGGTCTTCTAGTCCAACCCCCCTGCCCAAGCAGTAGATCCTATACTGTTTCCAACAAATGGCTGACCAATCTCTTCTTAAAAACCTCCAGTGATGGAGCACTTACAACTTCTGGTGGCAAGCCGTTCCACTGATTAATCGTTCTCACTATCAAGAAATTTCTCCTTAGTTCTAAGTTGCTTCTCTACTTGATTGGTTTCCATCTGTTGCTTCTTGTCCTGCCCTCGCGGGCTTTGGAGAATAGCTTGACTTCCTCTTCTTTGGGGCAGCCCCTCAAATATTGGAACGGTGCTATAATGTCACCCCATTCTTTATTTTCATTAAACTAGACATATGCAATTCCTCAACTGGTCTTCATATGCTTCAGCCTCCAGCCCCCTAATCATCTTGGTTGCTCTTCTCTGTACTCTTTTTCTAGAGTCTCAACATCCTTTTTACATCATGGCAACCAAAACTGGATGCAGTATTCCAAGTTTTCCAAGGCATTTTATAGCGTGGTACTAACACTTCATGTGATCTTGATTCTCTCCCTCTGTTAATGCAGCCTGTCCAAACAAGCTTGTCCTTGTTTCATCTTTCCAGGAAAGTGGAGAGATCATCTCCCATTACCTGATCTGACTAAAATTGCACATCTGAAAAATTCCCCAACATCAAACACTACAACCTGGTCCAAGATCAGTGAGGTTGTTGCTCTCTCTCTCTCTCACTCTCTCTCTCACTCACTTCACCTCCACCCCACCCCCTAATTATCTTGCTGGATAAAGAGTTCTTGAGACTTTAAAGCTTGCACTCTAATCTTTTAAAAAGATGTTGGATAACCATTTGTCTGAAGTGGTGGAAGGTTTCCTGCCTAGGCAAGGGGGTGAACTAGAAGACCTCCAACATCCCTTCCAGGTCTGCTATTCTATTCTATTCTATTCTATTCTATTCTATTCTATTCTATTCTATTCTATTCTATTCTATTCTATTCTATATTCTATTCTATTCTCTCCTCCCCTATTCTAATCTATTATATTCTATTCTATCTCTCATCCCCTATTCTATTCTATTCTATTCTATTCTATTCTATTCTATTCTATATTCTATTTTATTCTATATTCTATTCTATTCTCTCATCCCCTATTCTATTCTATTCTATCTCTCATCCCCTATTCTATTCTATTCTATATTCTATTTTATTCTATATTTTATTCTATTCTCTCCTCCCCTATTCTATTCTATTCTATTCTATTCTATTCTATTCTATCTCTCATCCCCTATTCTATTCTATTCTATATTCTATTTTATTCTATATTCTATTCTATTCTCTCCTCCCCTATTCTATTCTATTCTATTCTATCTCTCATCCCCTATTCTATTCTATTCTATATCCTATATCCTATATCTTATATTCTATATTCTACTTTATTCTATATTCTATTCTATTCTCTCCTCCCCTATTCTATTCCAGTCTCTAGTCTCTATTCTACTTTATTCTATATTCTATTCTATTCTATTCTATTCTATTCTAGTCTAGTCTAGTCTCTATTCTAGTCTCTATTCTCTATTCTACTTTATTCTATATTCTATTCTATCCTCCCTATTCTATTCTATTCTATTCTATTCTATTCTATTCTACTCTACTCTACTCTACTCTATCCTATTCTACCCTCTATTCTATTCTACCCTCTATTCTATTCTATTCTATTCTATTCTATTCTATTCTATTCTATTCTAGTCTAGTCTAGTCTAGTCTAGTCTATTCTAGTCTATTCTATTCAAGATATAGTCTGCATGGATATTGGATCTGGGTTTTTTCTCCCCACCTGGCTATCACAGTGGCTATTGCTTTGAGTATCTGATCTCAAAAACACGGATAGGCTGGAACCCATCCTACAGAACATGCAGCTCAGGATCCTGTCAGGGTTCCAAGTAATAGACCCATATCAAACAAAACTCCGAGGCAGGTAGATTCCTCAAAGAATAGCTTTATTGGATATATCATATTGGCATGGATCTGATGAAAACCAACTCTGAAGGTTCCCATGGCTTTTACCTAATTAAAAGTAAAAGTTTGTCACTTTCTCAAAACAATCAGTCACATGGTCCAATCACGGCACTGCCTGGTTGCCTGGCAATATCACTCCGCCTTCTTCTGACCAGGTGTGAGAATGTCCTTGTTCCCAAGAAAAAGTATCTTGTTTTGGCTACAAAACCCCAGCTATCCCCATTCCTTCCTCCCTATCCCTCAGCACCGGTGTGGCAACACTGAAGTTTCCAAAATGGCTTTGGTCAGATCATCTTCAGGGTTGACAGATCCTACTTGTTGAGACTGACAAGCAGTCCAAAGAGAGGGTCATTGGGTGATCAGCAATGAATTGTGGAATGAATGTAATGTATGTTACTCAAACCTGCTACCATCCCTTCAAGTTTGCTTTTTCTGGAATAGTCATCATCTTAGTTCTTAGAGGTAGGGGTTGACCTGTATGGCGGACATCACATTTTTTTTTGAAACCACAATCAGAAGAGCTATCCTTCCATGGCCATTCACAAGTAGTAAAAGGCAAAAGTAAGAGCCGTGGTGGGGCAGTGGTTACAATGCAGTATTGCAGGCTAATTCTGCTGACTGCCTACTGACAGCAATTTGGCAGTTCGATCCTGACCAACTCAAGGTTGACTTCAAGCCTTCCATCCTTCCGAGGTGGGTAAAATGAGGACCCAGATTGTTGGGGGCCAGAGGCTGGAAAGCACTGTGAAGCGGTATATAAGTGTAGGTGCTATTGCTAAGTGGGAAGGAAGGAAAGGAAGGAAGGAAGGAAGGAAGGAAGGAAGGAAGGAAGGAAGGAAGGAAGGAAGGAAGGAAGGAAGGAAGGAAGGAAGGTGGGTGAAGGAAAGAAGGAAGAGCCATGGTGACACAGTGGTTACAATGCAGCATTGCAGGTTAACACTGCCCACTGCCAGCAGTTTGATCCTGACCAGCTGAAGGTTGACCCAGCCTTCCATCCTTCTGAGATGGGTAAAGTGAGGACCCAGATTGTTTGGGGCCAGAGGCTGACTCTGTAAACTGCTTAGAGAGGGCTGGAAAGCCCTGGAAAGCAGTATATGTGCTATTGCTAAATGCTAAAGGTTTCCCTGTCCAGTCATGTTCAACTCTAGGGGGCATGCTCATCTCTGTTTCTTATCCGAGGGAGCCACCATTGTCCAAAGACACTTCCTTGGTCATGTGGCCAGCATAACTATAAACCGAGGTGCATGGAACACTGTTAACTTCCCACCAAAGTGGTACCTATTTATCTACTCACATTTTCATGCTTTTGTGCTGCTGGGTTGGCAGGAGCTGGGACAAGTTAGAGGAGCTCATCCGTTGTGCAGCACTAGGTCTCAAACTTGGGCTATTTAAACACTGAACTTTAATGCCCCGATATGTTATAGGAAACATTTTTATCTGGTTACATTTATGAGGGGATGGGACAGAGAGAAAATTGAAGAGGGGAAACCAGGAACATCTTCCTGACCTAGTGCAAGAGATGAGGAGACAGGTAGAAAGTCAAGTAGGATTTCCCCAGCACAGTATGTGGGTGGGTGTATAGCTAGCCATCTATCTACCCATCTCTATCCCTCCCCTGAGATGATGGATGGATGGATAGATGGATGGATGGATGGATAGATAGATAGATAGATAGATAGATAGATAGATAGATGATAGATAGATAGATAGATAGATAGATAGATAGATAGATAGATAGATGGTAGACGATAGACGATAGACGATAGACGATAGATAGATATAGAGAATCATAGAGAATCATAGATAGATAGATAGATAGATAGATAGATAGATAGATAGATAGATAGATAGATAGATAGGAATGGATGGACAGCCTCCCTAAAGGTATCATCACACATATAATAGATTCTTTCGTCACATTTCTATCTCTTCCCCTTTCTAAGAAGCTTGGGATACGATAGGTGTGGTGTGTTCCTTTTCTGTTCTAATTTCTCCTCAAACTCAAGAGTATTTGGGGAACAACCAAACTTTGAATAGAACTGTGCCTGTTCCAATTTATCAAGGATTCCTAGTAGTACATTACAAATGCTCATAATCTCTAGGTTTTCCCTGCAGTATTCTAAAGGGATCTACAGCCGGGAGTTTTAATGGGCATTTAAATCACATTAATTTACTAATGTTTATTTTGCAAATTTACCAATTTGGCAATGAGGGAGACATTGGCAAAGCAATGGATACATTTCTTCCTTATTCCATTACTTGAATAAGCAAGCAAAGAATCACAAGGTGCCCAGCTGGGAATAGAATTTGTAGATGAGTCTGGTGTTTGAAGAGCAATACTCACCCATGTGAATTAGTTTCTGTTTCTGATTCTTCAGTAGGCCTCTTGTCCAGACACTGCAGAAATTCAGAATGCTCCAGTGTTGACTAAAATGAACAAATACCCTGTTTTCCCAAAAATACGACCTACCCTGAAAATAAGTCCTAGCTTGATTTTTACACATGCACCGAATATAAGCCCTAGCCCCCAAATAAGCCCTAATTAAGATCCCGCCCACTTCAGAGTGGATGGGTAAAAATTAAGCTAGTGTGAGGATGGGGGTGGGGTGGAGCTCACCTACTATTTACCTTTGGACAGTTATAGCCAGGCCTTGCACACCTCTTCTGCAGCTGGCAAGGCTTTCCTGAAGGCCTCTGTAGCTGATAACAAAGCTCTGGATCAGTCCGGAGCTCTGTTATCGGCTTCAGAGGCCTTCAGGAAAGCCTTGCCGGCCACAGAAGAAGTTCCTGAAGGCCTCTGGCAGCGAAAAGGAAGCTGGAGGCAATGCACACAAGTGAGGTTAGTCAGTGGATGACACCACCTGAAAATAAGACCTGGTGCGTCTTTTTGGTGGCAAGAAAAATATAAAATAAGATCTTATTTTTGGGGAAACGCAGTAAGAAGGAAGAGAGGATAATTATTCCCCTTGTTGTATATTTGGAACATTAAATCTGTTCTATTAGAAAGTAAATATGACCATGAGAGACTTGAAAGTTGGTCTCAGATTTCTTTCAAGATAAGCCCTCCTTCCTAGGCATGTCTGTGTAGATTTTTCAACATTAGTATAAAAGTATTTGGCCATTGTTATCCTTGACTTACAACCACTCATTTAATCATCATCATCTTTTAATGACCCCGTAATCCCCTGTGGGGTGGAGCCTGGCCAACTGAATGGAGCTAGCAGAATGTTTTAATGGCCGGATGCCCCTCCCGTCACCAATGTGGAATTTTGTTCAGCAGATATTTTCTCATTGTGCCCAAAGAGAGAAATATCTGCCGCTACCTAGGATCGAACTCACAGCCTCCTGATTGTGAGGCGAGAGCTCCACCTCTAGGCCACTGTACCAATCCTTACAACCATTTGTTTAATGACCATTCAAATGTACAACGGCACTGAAAAAAAAATGACTCATGACCATTTTTCAGACTTACAACCGTTGCAACATCACCAAGGTCATGTGATCAAAATCCAACCACTTGCCAATGGGCATGTATTTATGTCAGTTGCAGTATCCCAAGATCCTGTGATCCCCAAAGTCAAGGGGACGCCATGTTTATTTAACAAGTATGTCACTAACTGAATAACCGTAGCAATTTGTTTAACAATTGTGGCCAAAAAAGGTTGCAAAAATGGGACAAAGCTCACCTCACAACTGTTTTGCTTAGCAACAAAAAATTTAACCTCAATTGTAAGTCAAGGACTACTGTAATGTAGGGGAATGATTAGTCTGTCTTTTAAGTGTCTGTGGAGATTCTCAGTCCTCCAGGTCATGGTTGTCCCCAAAGTGCTTTTTCAAGAGGCAAGTGGACTTTCTGGTTTTTTTTGTCTTTGAAGATGTTTCATTTCTCATCCAAGAAGCTTCCGGTCTCATTCATCATCCAGTCAGAACTGAAGAAGCTTCTTGGATGAGAAGCGAAACGTCTTCAAAGAAAAACCAGAAAGTCCAGTTGCCTCTGAAAAAAAGCACCTTTGAGTCTCCCCTTTTAAAGTTATTTTGGTTAACTTTTTGGCCAGTACAACGTTTGTAATTCGGGACGATATAATTTTCTCTCAGAAATGAACAAGTGTTTCTGCAGGACCAATTTTGTTTCCTAAGAACCTAAGGAGCCCCAACCTAATCTGGATTAATAAAATTAGAGCTGCCTTTGAAATAATTTAAAGCATCCTGAGATAAAGAGCAAGCAATGTGATCCAGTAGACAGTGAAGAATGCCAAAAATGTGTTAAAAATTGTAGCATAAATTTCCTCTTATTATGGTTTTAGGTTTTTCCAACTGTTCTAAGCTGAGTTCATAGCCTTCCAGTGGACAGTCAGCTATGTGGAATATGCAGCCCTAACCGGTGCCCACTGTCCAGCTGCAAGAGGAATGCTATTTTTATTTGTAAGGCGAATTGTTGAGGTTGTTGCCATGCTTCACAAAAGCATGTTATTTGGAAAAGCAGAGAGAAGAATGTCCAGATCATTTCCTCTGGCTTATTCTAGCCAGCAAAGGATTAGAGAGATGAAATACATTATCTTCTCCACTTCCACTTAGGACATGGAATCCCAGGGCTCCTAGAAAGGACTTTGGAGGTCTTCTAGCCCAACCGCTGCTCAAGGCGGGAAACCTTGTACCCGTAATGGCGAACCTATGGCACACGTGCCACAGGTGGCATGCGGCGCCATTTGTGCCGGCACGAGAGCTGCAGGCAAACTTACCTCACTGGGCATGTGCACGCCTCACAGCTGATTTTCAGCCAATTTGAAGTCTTTTTCGGCCTCCCAAAGGCTTGAAGAAGGCTTCTGCAGACTTTGCAGGCCAAAAACTAGCCCCGTTTCATCACTTCCTGTTTTTCCGAAAATACCGGAAGTGACAAAACTGGGCTAGTTTTCAGCCTGCAATCAGGGGTGGGTTTCTACCAGTTCTGCCCACCTCTGTAAAACTGGTAGCTCTGAAGAGCAGCAGACATAGTACCAGTTCTATGTCTACTGATGTTTTTGCCCACTTGCCCACCTGGGCTCTTACCTGAGCTTTATTTCCTGATTTTTCACTTCAGCTGCTGAATGAGGCACAGCTGCAGTTAAAAAAGCAGGAAAAGAGGGCTGTTTCAAAGGCTGCTTCTCTGCACGCAGTGTGCTGATGATGATTTACAGGCATGTGGCTCGCAGCCTGCAGGGAAGCTCGTAAATCCCAAACTGGTAGTTAACCCTGTCGTGTCCCACCCCTGCCTGCAATGTGTTAAAATTGTAGCGTAATCAATAAATCAGTATTGTTACTTCTCGTGATCTTGATGCTATCTTGTTGTTGGTGTGGAATTGCATTAGTTCAGTTCTTTTGGCAGCTGTAGCACGTTGCTGGCTCATACTTGTGGGAATCAAAAAAAATAGTTTATTGATCTATTAGATCTATTAGATAGAAGTCCTACGGATGAGAGCAGGCCCCAGAAGAAAGAGACATGAACCAAAGATTTCACCTAGTATGGTTTTCAAAATATGCCAGAACTATTTGTAATCCTGCTGAGCCGTTGCTAACTGTGAAACGTATTTTTGCAAAGTATGCACTTGGCTGGATACATTTAAAACAGGAAGAATGAAACTGTTGGGAATGAGGAACTGAAAGTAATGCACCCACGTGTTTAAGGAAAGTGACAGCTAGTGAAGTTGTGAAGCGTGTATGTGGTGATAAGAAGAGTATAAAGGATAGGGTTGGAGGTCAACTCGTGGGCTTTTGATTTATGGCGGTCCTTGCAGGATCGGCTGTATGTCATTGGACCCCATTGCAATGCCTTGTTAATGTAAGTGTATTACTGCTATTATATCTTTTAGATCTATTCATTTCTTATGCTCAAAATTATTAGAAATGATAAACCTCTGGTCTTAATATAAGAATTATTGCTTGTGTTGTTGTCTGTTTCCTGTTGGAATTTTCTTATGACCTACCTAAGTGGTGGTCCACGAGGATTCCTAGATCCCTTTCACAATTACTACTGTTGAGGCAGGTACCATTCAAGAGGCAACTGGGCTTTCTTGTTTTTCTTTAAAGACGTTTCGCTTCTCATCCAAGAAGCTTCTTCAGCTCTGACTGGATGGTGGGGAATGGAAGGATTTATACTCCTTGCAAACAGCTGGTCATTTGCATCCTTTTTAGAGGATCGTTGATCATTTGCACCTTTGAAAAATCACCTTTGGCACAACGATGACCTGGGTGACAGAATCTCCGTAGACATGTAGCTATGCACTTTGGGATGAAGAGCCTTTGAATGTTGTGCGGGAGCATGAATCAATTTCCGGACAAATTGCAGATTACAGGAGGAACCTATTTGTGTTTCAGTTTGGGATGACATAGATATACCTCCAGGTGGCCTTAATTACTGGCTAAAAGAATGTTTCTTCTCAGAGCTGAAGAAGCTTCTTGGATGAGAAGCGAAACGTCTTCAAAGAAAAACCAGAAAGTCCAGTTAGTTGTCTCTTGAATAAAGCATGTTTGGGACAACCATGACTTGGATGCAAGGGTGGGATGCTACTGGTTTGGCCTGGTTCTATAGAACTGGTAGCTCCGAAGAACAGCTGACACCGAAACAGTATGTTGCAACAACCTTCTGGTCATTTGTTTGGCCCGCCCAAGTTCTTGGCTGTCCTTTATTTCCTGCTTTTTCAACCTCAGCTGCTTTGTGCGGCACAGCTGAGGTTGGAAAAGTAGGAAAGAAGAGGATTTTCAAATGCTGCACACCCACATGCAGCACTTGTCTGGGCGGCACGGCTGATTTTTTTTTGAAAATGCTGCACACACGCGTGCAAAATGCACTCTCACCAAACCAGGTGTTAACACCGGTTGAATCCCACCCCTGCCTGGATGACTGAGAATCTACAAAGACATCGACCATGATGATAATCCAGACGACATTAAATGGGCTCAGTTGCTCTGGGGGAAATAAGAAACCGAATGAAACTCATTTTGAGTAACAAAGAAACCATGGAGGCTTTTCTCAAGTCATTGGGACCAAACTCAAATTCTTGCAACCAAAAGTTCCTCTACAACAAGGGTGTCAAACTCAAGGACCGGGAGCTCGATCCAGCCCGCAGGTTGCTTAGATCTGGCCTGCAAGGCTGCCCTGGAAATAGTAAAGGACCAGCCTGCAGTGCCTCTCTGCCAGTGAAAATGCGGCCCTCCTGAGCTCCGTTTTTTCTGGCAGAGAGCTGCAAGAGGCTGTCCCAACTGAAAACGGAGCTTGGGAGCCTGTTTCCTCTGTCAGAGTGCTCAGGGCACAACAAGTGCCCCCGACATGAGTGATTGTCAAACTGGCTATGCCCACCCTGGGCCCCCAACACATCCTTGATGCGGCCCTCAACGAAATTGAGTTTGACACCCCTGCTCTACAAGGTTCTACACCCCTGCTCTACAAGGATCGAGGTGGTTCGCTGGCCACCTCGATCCTTTGTCATGCTAATATCAAGCAACACGTCTCACTTGGGTTTAGGTGACCATGGTTGTAAGTGGGGAAATGGGCACAGGAGGTTGAAATCAGAATCAGTAATCAGAATGGAAGACAGCTGGAAGGGACCTGGGAGATGTTTTTGAGCAGACTTTCTCGTGGAAGGAGGTGTTCCTGCTACGAAGCGGTGATGGTTTTAATTATGATTCATTTTCCTCTCCCTTTGAAGTCACTCTCCACGTCCCCATTTCCTGACCTGAGCAGCCCTCATGGGAAGAATTATATCATAAAGCTTTTCCTTGGAACATAACTTGAAGAGATGATTACTCACTGAAAAATGGGACAGGGGTGTACACCCTTGGACATCTTGCAACAAAGCAAGAACAAGAATGTCATGCTCCACCTACGGGAGATCTCAGAAGCGGATTCCCTTTCATCCAACTGAAGGAGACCAACTCCTTCCAAGGGCAGGTGAGCTGCGCAATGTCTCCAGGACTTGAGTTGTGCAGCGAGCGAAAGCAATTACAAGGTAGCCTGTGAGATAAACAGAAAAGAGGCAACAGCCGGCAGTTCATTCTTGGGTTTGCTCATTAAATCTTCCTGCAGAACTGAGCAGGTGTACAAGAATGAGTAAACAGGATCAACTCCTAACAGTCTCTATTCTATTTTCTCTATTCCACCATTTCTCAACCTTGGCCACTTTAAGAGGAGTGGACCTCAATTCCCAGAATTTCCCAGCTGGCATGGCTGGCTGGGGAATTCTGGGAGTTGAAGTCCACCCATCTCAAAGTGGCCAAGTTTGAGAAACACTGCTCTATTGTATTTTCTGGGGCAAAGAGGAGGAGGTAGAAGAACGTTGCACAAATATTTTTCTTCTGAAACATTTTGGCTCTGTTAATGCTGAAATTAATGCTGAAAAAGAAATGAAAATAAACGATTCAAATCGACGGGCGAAGTGTACAGTGATCACCGGAGTTTGCTGGTGATTTAGCACAAGGATGCTACAATTATACAGGTATTCCTCGACTTACAACCATTTGTTTCGTTACCAAAGTTACCAAAGTTACAACTGCATATGATATGATTGTTGTTCACACTTATGACCATTGCAGCATCCCCGTAGTCATATGATCAACATTTGGATGCTTGTCAACTGGCTCTTACTTATGATGGCTGCAAAGTCCCAGGGTCCCTTTTGCGACCTTCTGATGGGGAAGTTGGATTCATTGAACAACCATGCTACTAGCTTAACAAGTGCAATGCTTCACTTAGCAACTGCGGCAAGAAAGGCTGTAAAATGGGGCAAAACAGGGATGGGATTCAGCTGGTTCAGACCGGTTTGGGTGAACTGGTAATTCCGGCGATTAGTTGGCCCCACCCACCTGCCCCTGTCCTAGTCTGTCCTTTATTTCCATGTTTTTCAGCCCAGCTGATTCTCATGGCAAAGAGGATTGCTGCGCGCCTAAGCTGTTTCACTCACTGGGATTTGAAAATGGGTGGTTTTGAAACTCTGTGCACATGTGCAAAGCACGCACTCGCTGAACCAGTTGTTACACCGATTGAATCCCACTCTTGGGGCAAAATTTACTTAACAACTGTCTTGCTTAGCAACACAAATTTTGGGCTCAGTCGTGGCCATAATTCGAAGACCACCTGTACGTGGTCTTCAGGCATCTTGGGAAAAGCATGGATCTAGGTCTTCTCTTTCTTTTGGAAATGCGGAAATCAAATCAAGTCAAACCAAACCTTTATTGTCAATGCACAACATGTGTACAACGAAATTGAATGAGCCTCCCTTGGTGCAGCCCCCGCATCCTCCGAAACCCCAAATACATCTCAATAATGCAATAAATGAAAGAAATAGAAATCCCTAAACCCAAATAAGTAGTAACTGACACCATATACCTATATGTATGTAACATTCTACCATTTCCCCGAAAATATAACTTACCCTGAAAGTAAGGCCTAGCTTGATTTTTACATGTGTGCCCAATATAAGCCCTACCCCCAAAATAGGCCCTAATTAAGATCCTGCCTACTCCAGGGTGCACAGGTAAAAATTAAGCTAGGGTGGGGATGTTGAGGTGGAGCTTCCCTACTACTTATCTTTGGACAGTTGTAGCCAGACCTTGCACACCCCAACACCTGCCTTGCTGGCCCATTTCTTCTACAGCTGGCAAGGCTGGCAAGGCTTTTCTGAAGGCCTCTGTAGCTGGTATCAAAGCTCTGGATCGATCCAGAGTGCTGTTATCAGCTGCAGAGGCCTATAGGAAAGCCTTGCCAGCCACAGAAGAAGTTCCTGAAGGCCTCCGACAGAGAGGAGGCTGGGGGGCAGGGGGGCGATGCACACAGGTGAGGTTAGTCAGTGGATGACATCCCCCGAAAATAAGACCTAGTGTCTTTTTTGGTAACAAAAAATATATATAACACAAGGTCTTATTCTGGGGGAAACACGGTATTATATTACACCGGTATGAATATGTTGCACTTTGCGCGGGCCCTGCAAGTTTATCATATTAAATCTAATTGTGGCGTTATGTTGCATTTAGAAGTCTGACAGCCCATGGATAAAAGCTATTTTTCAGCCTATTCGTTCGGCTGGGTCTGCTTCTATATCTCTTGCCCCAATGGTAGGAGAGTAAAGAGAGGCTGACCAGGGTGTGAATCATCCCTGAGGATTTTCCTCACCCTGCTGAGGCAGCCGGTGCTGATGATTTTGTCCAGTGGTGTCTGGGGACGGCCCCTAATTTTTTTGTGCTGTGCTCATCACCTTCTGTCTGGGGTGTCATGTCTGTCATTCCCATAAGCCACTGCTTACAGGAACAAGAGATCTTTGTAGTAATAACTTCATTGTATGCATGCGTTCTGTGCTTCTAACTGTTACCAGGTGGAGTTGGGGACACTGCTACAAATTTAATCAGGCCCACCGGGGTACGTCTCTTGGTTCATGGGAATTCATAATCCTACTACAGATGCAATGCATGCACAAACTCACTCTGAAAGCAGCAGGCGGTCACAAAATATACTATTTATTTGGATCTTCAGCGGCTGCAGCCCCAGATCCAGCCATCTGAGAGTTAGTTTCTTGTTCAGTTTCTTCTATTATACTTCTCTGATCCAACAGGAAAAGTATATGGATCATTAACTAGATATCTTCAACGAGATGCAAGTCACTGTTTATCTTGGGAAGAATGTTGCCACTGATACTCTTCAGACTGAAGTAAGATTTCCATCAAAGGAAAGTAAAAGCCTTTCTGATTAATTTCTACTGCTCTTGACTTCCTTGATGTTAATCTTTGGCAAACAGTAGCAAACCAGAATGAAGCTGGGAGGGACCTTGGAGGTCCTCTAGTCCAACCCCCTGCTCAAGCTGGAGATTCTATACCATTTCAGACAAATCGTTGTCCAATTTCTTCTTTAAAACCTCCAGTGATGGGGCACCCATAACAAGACGATGTGGCGAGCCATTCCACTGGTTAATTGTTCTCACTGTTAGGAAGTTTCTCCTTAACTCCAGGTTGCTTCTCTCCTTGATTAGTTTCCATCCATTGTTTCTTGTCCTGCCCTCAGGTGCCTTGGAGAATAGCTTGGCTCTCTCTTCTTTGGGGCAGCCCCTGAGATACTGGAACATTGCTACCATGTCACTCCCAGTCCTTCTGTGATGACCCAGGGTGGGATACAAAATAAACACAGTCACAAAAAAGAGGTGAAGCCCCCTTTTATTCCTTCACTTTGCTTCCGAGCTCCAAATATCCTTGACTGGAGACAAAAAAAAAGCCTCCCACACAAGCAGTTACAAGAAGGAGGAAATGCTGTTAAAATTATAAAGAGTAAAAAAAAAACTACACAAACCAGGCAAGATAAGAGCTTGAAGACGTCCACAGATATCAGAACACACACTGGGAAGGACACCAAACTCAGAGAGGAACCATCAACTAGAGATATTTCCATGCTTCATTTCCAGCATTTGCCTGTATGCATATCCATACTCTTATCCAGTTGTCACAGCTGCAGCCCATGAAGAGGATCAAGGCCCTCTCCTCCCCAGTAGACCACATCTCTCCCTTATCCTCTCCTCCCTGTGTGCCCTAGGATGGAGAGGGGATGGGCCTGGGTCCTCCTCTGACTGCCCATTTCCCACAACCTCCGGAGCCGCACTTCCACTCCCTGTCGGTTGTTCCTCCTCTCCCTCAGAATCAGTCTCACCAGGGTCATGGCACCTTCTTGGTCTCTAGACCAAGATTACATCCTTATCACCCCACTCCCTTTCTAATCCAGGATTTTCCAAACTTGACAACTTTAAGACTTGTGGACTTCATCTCCTAGAATTTCCCACTTCCGCATGGCTGCTATCCCTAACAAAAGAGGAGCCGAAATCACCAGCTCTTGAGATGTTCAGCAACTGACACCCTTGCTCCTACTTGGAAAACTTTCTGGGGAAGAAATGCCCTCAACCACACAATTCCAGATAATGAGGTCAAATTGCTTTGAGCTTATTCTTACATTAAAGGGTTCGTTTGCATAGTTTCTGTTTTTCTTTCTGCAGTTTCTACAACTGGGACCGAAACCTCTGCTGCCTGAACTCAAGCCCAAACTACCAGGTGATTGCAGAAAATCCATGTGGCTTACTCTTTAAGAACAAGTCTGACAGGAAGATCATTAATGTGGATCCCAAGGTAATAATGTTGCCTTAGATATTTTTTGTTTTAGATCCTTCATATTACTTATCTCCATGTATCTATGCCTCAGAGACACATATGGTCTTTATCTCTCTAATACGTTTGTCGTTCACCAATGCCAAGTGTCGCTGTGATGAAGTTCATGTATCTTCATATATGCTTCATATATCTTGACGATAAAATATTCTTAAATTTAACGTACAGAAACCCCTCATTCTCAACTCCATGTGGTCAGCTACCTAGAATCACATGTGCTTGGTAGTTCTGCTTCATCAATAAGTGGACCCTCTTTCCAATCAGCCTCCAGCCTCCATTTTGTATCCGGTGCCTTTCTCCCGGCTTGGTACTGGACCTGGATATTACTTCCAACACTGGTGAGGCAAATGGGTGCAGCTGCTGGTTTGACTACTTTGTGGCATCCATTGCTCCCCCCTGGAGAAAACATACCACTTTCCTCTATTTTACAGTTGGTTTAGATGGCCACGCAGCACAGAGTGACCCTTGGGAAACCACTTGGAAATGTTGGATCTGCCAACTTCCTGCCAGTGGCCTGCAAGCTGTGTGTAGCTGCCGGCAAGCCTGTGATTATTTTTGTTTTATTTTGCATTCCATCCTCAAGCTTCAGGCAGAGCCTCAAGGTTTGCATCTGGCAACTGATCCCGCTAAGCTTCAGTTGCTCTAGGCAAAGGTTCCAAGTATCTGCTTGACTTGCTTGCCAAACCTCTGTTTATTTCTCTGCCATTTCCTGTAGCTGTCTATTGGCTAACGAACATGGAGGGATTGAGGGAGAGGAAAACTTTGTCCTTGCCCCACTTACAAGAAAGCTTGGACCAGCTAAGAAGGAGAAACACCTGTTGTTCCCTTCTTGAGATCTAAAACCAGGGCTCTCCAAACTTGGTTTGGTGGTTGCAGTGCCTCAGATAGAAAGTCCCTAAAGAGAGTGGTGAGGACAGCTGAGAAGATCATAGGAAGCTCGCTTCCTTGTATTCACGATGCTGTTTATAAGCGCTATCTGCTTAGAGCTCAAAACATTGTTAGAGACCCCGCACACCCACTTCACAGTCTATTTCTGTTGCTCCCCTCTGGGAGAAGGTTTTGAAGTATTTCTAGCAGGACTACCAAGTTCTATAACAGCTTTATTCCCTTATGCCATCCATCTGGTAAATTTGCAAGATTCTTTTTTTTTTTTGCCATGTACACGTCTATATCCAAATTAGACTGTGTTGTTTCTCTGTGTCATATAATATAAGTGGGTATATGCATAATTCTGTATTTATTTATTTTGCTATGTTTGTGTAGTATATATTAGAGGTGGAGGCCCTTTGAGAGCTGTATGCAATGAAATTTCATTTTAATGTATGCCGATTAGCGTACATTCAAAATACGTAAAAATAAAGTTATTTTTAAGTCTAAGTCTTAAGACTTGGGACTTTCACTCCCCAAATTCCCCAGCCAGCATGGCTGGCTGAGGAATTCTGGGAATGGAAATGTGCAGGTCTTAAAGTTGCCGAGCTTGGACACCCCTGATTTAAACAATCATGCAAATAAGATCTCCAAGACAGTAGTAGGAATTCTTGTCCCTGGACATCCTGTCAAATCTCAACTGGACACTGCCCCTGAATGATGTCAAACCCAAGGCTGCGTATAACCCCAACAAGTTTGTGTTAGACTAATGGAAGTGAATAAAGGACTTCTTTGGAAAGAGAACTTAATTTATAAACCCAGATATGTGGGCTTAGAATTTAAAACAGAAGCCTAATAGTGAAAACAGATTTAAGTTAAGAGCCGCGGTGGCGCAGTGGTTAGAATGCAGTACTGCAGGCCACTTCTGCTGACTGCTGGCTACCTGTAGTTTGGCAGTTCGATTCTTACAAGGCTCAAGGTTGACTCAGCCTTCCATCTTTCCGAAGTGGGTAAAATGAGGACCCGGATTGTTGGGGGCAATAGGCTGACTCTGTAAAGCGCTTAGAAAGGGCTGTAAAAGCACTGAGAAGCGGTATATAAGTGCTATTGCTATTCCTAAGTTGTTCTTGATCGTGCTTGCAGATGGCTGGTTATCTCACTAGGTAACATCTTCGATACTAGAAGGAAGTGAAATTTATAGTAGTTGATCCTGCTAGGGGTTTTCTCCTTCATTGTTCTTTGAGTAGGTTGTTTATAGCCTAATTGTTTGTCTGAGTTGATCATTCTTATTGTTTACTGCTTGATTTATTGTCTGGTGTTAATCCTTGAATTAAACCCTACGGAATCCCTGCTAATCCTCAAATTTGAATAGAAATCAGGAATATTAGATCCATAACAGATGTTCTAGTAATAAAAGGTCTGGGAGAACACATCCCCAGGTGCAACTGTTGCCTGCATAACCCTGAAAAACTACAACTGCAGTGAGGTTTTACATAAAAAGCTATTTCTCCGAAGCTGTTTCCCCCTTTCCAAGAGATTTTTAGAAAGAGAAATCGAAGTAGAATTCTTTATTGGCCAAGTGTGATTAGACACACAAGTCTGATTAGACACACACTGTGTGTAAGCTCTCTGTGTATATTCGAAGTTATAATCATAAGAAGTAATAAGGTAATAAGGAAGATGAAAATAATGATGGTAATAGGCCTTTTTAGATAGTTTTAACAGTTTTGCGGGAATTAGTTGTTTTGCAGAGTGATGGCATGGGGGAAATATGTATATAATTTAATTTAATTGATACTTTTAATATATAATTTTATTAAACGCTTTAAAAACAACATTTAAAAAGTTAATACAAACTGATATAGAGTAAGGAAGAAAGAAAGAAAAAGAACAAAATCACAAAGATGGATAAAAGGGCAAGAAAAGAAAAGAAAGTGAAAGAAAAAAGAGACAAAGATGAAGCTTCCTATCATCTTTATAGCAAAGAGAGCTAAAAGTGAAAGAAAGGAAAAAAGTGAAAGCCAAATAGAAAAGAAAAGTAGCTTCCTATCCTATTATAGTAGATATAATTATAAATTTACCCTTGACTAAATATGCAGCATGACTGTCTTCTTTGTATAATCTATATCCTATCTAATCATCAAAACCATAAATCATAAATTCATTTTTCCAGTTTTATGCAAAAAGTCCATAAAGGGTTTCCAGTGGGCCATCAATGTGACTAGTGCCTTTTTTCTAATCAAACAAATTGATTTGACTATCTCAGCAAGTTCTGTCATTTTCACCAACCATTCCTCCTGTAGGTATTGCCAGATCTTTCCATCTTTGTATATACAATAATCTCCTTGCGGTCATCATTTAAAAGAACAGAGTTGCACAATTTTTTCCCCAACTATTTATTTGTCTTCCAATTCCAAAAGGAAGACTTCTGGTCCCAATTGCATATTAACTTTTAAAATCTTCCGAATCCGTATAAGAAGTAGTTCTCGACTTACAAAAGTTCATTTAGTGGCTCACTGTTGCAATGGCATTGAAAAAAGTGACTTATGACCATTGTTTACACTTTCAATTATTGCAGCAAGTGAAACAAACAAAACGTTAAAAAGTTATGATATTTAGGTAGTTACTTACCCGGCACATCAAAATTATATTAAAGTATTCTAAATATCCCCAAGGCACGTCACAACTTTTGAGCACTCCTAATGTTTGGAAATTGGAAGTTGAAAAAAATGACATGCCCTAATCATGATCACATGATCAAAATTCAGAAGCTTGGCAAAGGATTTATATTTAGGATCCTTGCCGTGTCCCGGAGTCACATGATCACCTTCTGCGAACTTCTGGCAAGCAAAGTCAATGGGCAAGCCAGATTCATTTAACAACCGTGTTACTATCTTAATAATCTCAGTGATTCACTTAACAACTGTGGTAAGAAAGGCCGTAAAATGGAGCAAAATTCACTTAGCAACAGAAATTTTGGGCTCAATTAGGGTCGTACCTTGAGGACTACCTGTATAGATTTGAATCTTGTATTTGGGGCCAATTTAGCCTAGTAGTTAAGCACCAAGCTAGAACTGTGAGTTCTAGTCCCATCTTAGCCATAAAAACGGGCCGTGTGACTTTGGGCCAATGACTTTTTCTCATTCACAAGATTGTTGTTATGGTGCAAATAGGAGGAGGAAGGTATGTAGGATATGTTTTCTACGTTATTTGTAAAAATAATAAAGGCAGAATATATATTAAAATCAAATCACCCTGCCCAAATGTGTGTTCAGGAAAGACACACTCATTGTCCCAACCAAAAATATCCCTGTGATACAATGAGATAGAGCTCAGAGTGAATATTTGTCGCTGGAGGCCCCTTTGGTGGACCAGTTTAGTGCCTGAGAGAAAAGCAATGTACCCACCCTCTTGGTAAAATTAGTACTTAGAGAAATTAGCAATTAAAAAATTAGGAAACCCTGGCTTATTCTGCACAATCTTTGGAGAGTAAGATGCTGAAAACTATCGGTGTGTAAATAGTAGTGGGATGTTGCCATTGTAACAACCGGTTCGGTGATTGTGCACTGTGCACGCATCGGAAAAGCTTTCCGAAAAAACTTACCTGCTATGTTACTACTGGGGAGTAACACAGCTGAGGAGTGGCAATATGTTCTGCTGCGTGAATCAGCTGAGAGGATATAGGTAAGTACAGTGCAGGGGTGGGCTAGCAGGCTCTCATGATCTCCAGAACAAAATGGTTTCCCTGGCAGCTGATCGTCGGAGCTAGGGGTTTGCCCAAATCGGTCCGAACCAGGAGAATCCCACCCAGTGGTGGGATTCAAAAATTTTTACTACCAGTTCTGTGAGCGTGGTTTTGTGGGCGTGGCAGGGGAAGGTTACTGCAAAATCTCCATTCTCTCCCCACTCCACTAACCTGCTTTCCAGCTCCGTTCTCCTGTGCAGGGCAACAAAAGAAGACCCAGCCAATCATCTGGGACTTAGGAGGCAGAGAATAGATGGAGGCGGGACCAGTCAGGAGTGGTATTTGCCAGTTCTCTGAACTACTCAAAACTTCTGCTACCAGTTCTCCAGAACTGGTCAGAACTGGCTGAATACCACCTCTGCTCACAACCATTTGAGAAATGTACAATTTCCCATCCCCTCCATACATCAGGAGATACATTTTTGTGTTCAATCATCTCCATGCACACCACACAAAAAAGATCAGCAAAGAAATGCCTATGTCTTTAAAGTGTCCATATTCTTTTAGGCTTTAATGCTTAAAGTATATATTTCACACAGCAAGAGAAGATCTGCTTATTCATTACAGATGTTCCACAGCTGCTGGAACTTAGACAAGTGACCCACTTTGAGTGCAACCGAATCCACTTTCTAGGTATGCATTTTTAAATGTCTTGTAAACCAGCGCACTCATTTCGAATGTGTATAATTTGGTATTTTGTACTGAAGCTATTCATATGCAACCCTCTTTCGTGGGAAGCACTTCAAAGGGACCATCATCCGAGAATTGTTTCTGCACAAACCCAAACAAATTACTGCCTGGCTTACTCCGGGTTGGTTTGGTTTGACAGGATCCAAAGCAATGGGTGTGTTTGTCATATTCAAACTCTGCTTAAGGGCAGTGAAGAACAACTGGATATGTTCCAATCGCAAGATAAAGCCATTGTTCCTTAGAACGAGCACATGAGCACAAATGAGTAGGCCTCAAATCAGCCTAGCACGTCCCATTTTATTGGAAAGTTGGCCTTTGCTTGGTAGACACCCATTGTAAACTTTTGGTATGTAGACCATGTCATCCACGATTGAATTATGAATTATTACGATTAGAATTATGAATTAATTGCTTTATTGCTTTGTTGTGGAGGGGGAAAAATGGTCCATTTGTGAGTAACCTCATGTTGACCACACTCTCGCATCATTATCTTCTTTAGGAGGAAAAAAAAAATCATTGCTCAGCAGAAAGTCCTATGTTTTCCACAAAGAAGGCCCAGGTTTGATTCTCAACTACCGTCAGGTATTAGGACAAGGCCAATAATGTTGCGTAAGGACCCCTTATCTAGATAGAGTGAAAGCAAGATGGGAAGTCACTGTTGTGCAAGCTAAACAATACAGGGCTAAGTCAAACCATCGTTTGACCTGGAAGAACTGCCAGTTGTGGGCAGAAGCAGACAAATTAGCCAATTATAGGAGCTGGTGAGAGAAAGCTTCTGGATTCTCCTTGAGTTGGGGAACCACGTAGAGTTGATTCAGAGCTTGTTTTAAGCTCTCTCCACTAGATCACTCATCCTAGATTTGAGGGAGGGGCTATTTTGTTCCCTCAGTCAGCCAAACATCTTAGCTTCTCATCTGTAGCTTCGCGCCTCCTAAGATCCCATTGAGGTAAAAAGCTGTGGTAAAAGAAAGGGTGGGATCTCACATCATCTCACTTTTAGGGCTTAAGACGAGGCTAAACTATAGAGGCTAATTACACAGGACAGCAAACGACTCGTTTCCAGCGTCCTGTGAAAGCAGATGTGTTTTTAATTAGAAATGCAGTGTGTGGGAAAAGTTTTCATTGGAACCCAAGTGTTTGAGATGGATTGTGGCCAAAGTAAACATCCTTGAACTATGGCTTGAAATCAGAGACAAGGGCATGCCTTATCGCATGTAGCATTTGTTTCATTTGCATACAAGATGCTTTTAATTTTCGAGTGTACATAGGCATACAGACATATAAACGAACTAAAACAATAAAGACACCCTCTAGTTAAGGTTGACTCCTGATGGCTGCATTGATTTGCATCTGTCAAGCAAATCAAAGTAGCTTAGCACTCCCATAAAACATCAACACCATCCTCCCAATTATTAAACAACGATAATAATGCAGATGAAATCCCAATCCATAGCACTCATCCTCCATTCCATGATATATACCAGGGGTCTGCAACCTGTGACTCTGGAGCCACATGCAGCTCTTTCGGCCCTCTGCTGTGGCTCCCTGTCAGCTGATCCCACCACTGGCTGGCTTTGCCCCTCCCCGTCACTCCTTGCCCGGCCTGAGAAGGTAAGGGTGGTGGTGGGGGTTGGAGACTCACCCCATATTCCAGAGCAGGAGGTGACTGGGTGGAAGTGAGTGATGTCGCGTTGGCCATGCCCACCCAGTCACACCATTTTTAAAAAATTATTGCCTCCCAGTGTTTTCTGTGGGAAATGGGTCCAAATGGCTCTGAGTGTTTAAGGTTGCAGACCCCTGATATATACACACGGGTGGGATTCAGTAGGTTCTGACCAGTTCCGGAGAACCGGTAGCGGAAATTTTGAGTAGTTCGGAGAACCGGTAAATCCCACCTCTGACTGGCCCTGCCCCCATCTATTCTCTGCCTCCCAAGTCCCATCTGATTGGCTGGGTCTTCTTTGGTTGCCCTGCACAGGAGAAGGGAGCTGGAAAGCAAGTTAGTGGGGTAGGAAGGGAATGGAGGTTTTGTAGTCACCTTCCCCTGCCATCCCCACAAAGCCACGCCACAAAGCCATGCCATGCCCACAAAGCCACGCCCACAGAACTGGTAGTAAAAAAAAAATGAATCCCATCATCGGTTGTGATGGACAAAGGACTATCATCAATCAAGGATCCTCAATGCATCCAGAGTCCTTATTGAAGTCGGCAAATATTCCGTGTCATAGTTTGGGTGAGAGCGGAGTAACGTAAGCCAGGGTTTCTCAAACCTTTACCTTAATATGAGGTAAAAGAACCTGTCCAGTTCGTGGTTAAAGGCACCTGGGCTACAAACTAGGAGATCATGAATCCTAGTCCCATCTTAGGCATGATGACATTGAGCCAATCACTCTTCTTCAGTTCTAGGAAGGAGGCAATGACAAACTTCAACATTTTTTATTGAATTATAAAGTATTATAAAGTTTTAGTTTTAGTTTACTTTATTGTCACTGCACCTCGTACAACGAAATTAAATGCCATCTTCAGTGTACATTATAACTATAAAAATAAAACACAAACACACACATCCTTCGCATTCTATACAATTGAATTGAAAACCCCTGATATTGCATTAATATTATACTACGCAGTAGAATTCAATAGAGTTACCGCCCTGGGATAGAAGCTGTTTTCCAGCCTATTTGTCCTTGTTTTTATTGTCTGCCAGATGGTTATAGTTCAAAAAAAAGGGTGCCCAGGGGGTGATGGATCTTTAAGAATGTTTTGAATACAATATTTTGAACTACATGTTGAACTACAATACAACACAATACAATACAATGTACAATGCAATAAAATACAAAATACAAAGTAAATAGAAAAGCAGGGAGGAAGGAAAGGAGAAGTAAGTGAGAAAAGATAAGAAAAAAGAAATAAAAAGAAGCATTGACTTTCGACTCTCTCTGTTAAAATAAGGCATTGACATTAAATCACAACTGTTTGCTTTTTCATAATACGAACAAGCCATTTCTATAAAGATCTATCAATCTAATCGGTACTAAAACCCAAAAGTCAGAGTTTCATTCTTTTCCACAACAAGCACGAAATTCAGAAGTGGTTTCCGTGTGGAAACAAAAGTATGTATGTTCTTTTCTTTAATCAAAGTGGTAAGTTTTGCCACTTCAGCCAAAACTCCATCAACTTCTGCAACCGTTCGTCCATGGTAGGAATCGAAATGTCCTTCCATTTATTTATTTATTTTATTGATTTGATTTGATTTGATTTGATTTGATTTGATTTGTCAATCGCTTACAAAATAATAGGTATAAGTATAGACATAGTTATGAATACATGAAATGGATACATATAAGAAAAATAAAAAGAAACAATAGGACAGGGACAGTAGGCACGTTGGTGCGCTTATACATGCCCCCTACAGGCCTCTTAGGAAAGGGGTGACGTCAATAGTAGACAGTCTAAGGTTAAAGTTTTTGGGGTTTGGGGAAGAAACCAGAGTCAGGTAGAGTATTCCAGACATTGACCACTTTGTTACTAAAGTCATATTTCCTGCAATCAAGTTTAGTGCAGTTTACCTTGAGTTTGTATCTATTGTGTGCTCTTGTATTGTTACGGTTGAAGCTGAAGTATTCATTGATAGGTAGGACATTGCAATGTATGATTTTATATACTATACTTAGATCAGACCAAAGGCGGCATACAGTAGTCTTTTTTGTGCTTACATTAGTCTTGCTGCTTTAAATCAATTTTAACAGTTGTTAACAATTCCTTGAGTTCCCCAGCCAATAAGAAAACTGAGAAAAACTCATGGATGGCCTTTCCTCCTTTGTACTGCTATGTGAAGTCTAATGAGGTCAAGAATCATCATCATCATTGTATTAAACTTGTATGCTGTCCAATTCTATGTAACATAACAGTCATACCAAAACTTCAGCCTGAAAAGTATGACTGTTATATGCTGTCAAAACAGATTCGTTTCTTGATATCCGTATGGACAAATGCTTTACCATTTTGTCAGTTGCACTTAACAGAAGCTTTTTTAACAGATTAACAGAGTTGGAAGGGACCTTGTAGTCTTCTAATCCAACCCCCCCATCCAAACAGGAGACCCAACACCATTTCTTCTGACAATCAGAATATTCCTAGTAAGATACATCATGCATGCAAGAGATATCACAAAAGAAAACTTGGCCTCTTGAATTCTGTAAAGATTTTTTCATGATTGGCTCTCCCACAAGATTTGCCAAAATGACTACTTTGGGTAGGAAATATTATCTAAGATTGCAATGAATGTTGGGGGTCATCTGATATAAGAAGGGTTGTGTTTGCATGACATGCTAACCCATGTTCTTTACTCAAGTTTTCTACGTTTTCACAGTACACCAAATGATACTAGATACATGCTTATATGAACCAGATTTGCATGATACTAGAATAGAATAGAATAGATTAGAATAGAATAGAATAGAATAGAGCAGAATTGGGAATGGGAATGGGAATAGGAATAGGAATAGAATACTTTATTGGCCAAATGTGATTGGACACACAAGGAATTTGTCTTGGTGTAAATACTCTCATACTAGAATGCAGGGGTGTCAAACTCAAAGCCCATGGGCCAGGGGTGCTTAAACGACCTGGAAAGAGTGAAGACCAGCCTGTGATGCCTCTGCTAACAAGAACATGCCTTCCCCCAGGCTCCGTTTTTGCTGGCCGAGGGAGCAAAACAAACTAAAAATGAAACAAAAGGATAAATGTTTTCCCTTTTGCATTTTGAGCATCCAAGAAGGGACAGGAAAGGAGAAAGGGAAAGAGGAAAGAAAAAGAAGGGAGGATGGGAAAAGAGCAATGAAGGAAAAAGAAGGAAAGAGGGGAAGGAAGAAGAAAGGAGAATGAAGAGGAAAGGAAAAAGGGAAGGAAGGAAGGAAGATTATAATGAGAGGGAGGAGGGTCTGAGGGAAGTCCTGCCTTAGCACTTGGCCACCACAGGTGCCCCTGACGTGAGCGACATCAAGCTCGCCCCCCCGTGTGCCCCCCCAAGGTCAGACACAGCCCTGGTGTGAATGAAATCAAGTTTGATATCCATGCTATAATGTGATTTGTTAGTTTTTTGTTCATTATGATGTGAGAACATAGTTATATGTTTGGCATTGATCTTATTTTTTCACCTCTACCTCTGTCTGATGTTGGCTAATATTTGGTTTTTAGGCATTTCCTGGAGACAACACAACACGGATTCCAATCAAAACAGACCTCTACCTGCAAGTGGTTATCTATGACCATGTCCTCAGAAGAAAAATCTAACTACCAATTCTCATGAGGACTAGATGCATTGGCAGAAATCTTTGACCTTCCGGAGAACCCTTGGACAGCTTTCCAAGATCCATTGGAACAAGACTGCAAACGTCAATAGCAAGATCTTTGCAGAATGCTTTCCTCTGGCTATTCATTACAGGTTTGTTGGGATTCTTTGCTGGCTTCAAATCCATGTAGTTGCACAGTAATATTAAAAATGTGTGTAGACACAAGGTGCGATGCCTGCTTCTTGCTGCTTTTTAAATGAAGAGTTTCCTTTGCTTTAGAACACAGTAAATGCCATTGTTGTCACTCTAAAAATGTGTAGGAACCAAAGGAGTAACGTAAAGGAGAAACTAAAGAAGTAAGGTCACTCACTCGCTCACTCTGTTTGTGTGTATAATATATTTACAAATAAAGTAAATAAATGTTGTTTATTCAGAGACGTCCATTGGTAAAGTTTGCTGAAAGAAAATATTTTTTTCTTATCTGTATGTTTAACTGATTTATAAATGTTGTTATAACAAATAGAAATTTTGGGTGGCTAATAACACATAAAAGTACCAAGATCAATATCAGCAAAACATTTTTTTTAAAAAACTATTCTTTCTTGACAACATCGAATTAGTCCTTTGCCTCATTTCATATACTTGAGACAAATTTTCCCATTAACCTAGATACTTTTCTTACAAAGAAAGTATGTTGAAACAATGCAGAAAAAACCCTCTTTTATAAATACTTCTGTCAAGTTAATTTGGGGTCTTGATTCAAGCTGAGGTTTCACCAGAATACCAAACTGAATGGAAAGGAGGTGCTTATTTTCAAGGGCAAGGAATCTACTCTCAAAAGGGAGCTACAAATGGGGCTATGGAGGCTAGAAATATTTATAGGGAAGATAGTCTTTGTCAAGGTATAAAAAAAGGTGTATGTACGTGCCTTAAGCCCTGTCTAATTCAATGAAAGAGTAACTTCAGTGAGGGCAGAGACATTTTAATTAACTTTACTGTATTTGCAGACTTTCTTCTTTGATGGGTGGGTAAAGTCTAGATAACTCATTTGCAAGTTCAAGGAAGTTTGAGCAAAATATTTCCCTGTTTGCTATTTTTACTTGATTTAATCAGTTTCGCCTCGGCTGTCAATTATTTAGTGGAGACGCCATTTAGTGATCTTTTGCAAAAAAAATGTATTTATCTTTGCTTCAACAGTTGTTTGATCAATTGTGGATTGTGTTCATGGTTAAAGGAAACTTGGAGATAGTGCAGAAATGGAGTCAATTTGATAGAAAAGACATATTTTTGACACTTCAAAAGAATCAATTCTAAGATTCCGCTCTATGATTCATTCCAAGAGGCAATTCAACCAAATCGTTCTTTCAAAGAGATTCATATAATCTTAACAAATGTGCATGAAACAGGATAACAGGTAGTGAAACTGAATTAAGTGTCAGTCATTTCCTGGCTTCTGGAAGTCTGCATTGTCTCCTGCTTTTGATTCCAGGTTCCTGCAAAATATTAAGAATTTAGAAAACAAATTCCTAAAAACGTAGGAAACCTGCTGCTTTGTCCTACAATTCAGTGGGGTATATTCACTTGACCATTATATGAATTAAAAAAGAAACAGATAAGTGATGGGGATAGGAAATGACAATAAATGTGCAACGTCGATTGTATCAAACAAGGAGCACTGGTTTACACCAAAGATAAGTAGGTTGAGTATTCTGAACATATGTGGAAGATACCACCCTTGTAGAAAATTAAAACTGAACCTATCATTAGGTTCATTCAGGACATTTGAATCCCCGAACCTGATGTTCTCCAGATGTTTTTGAACTACACCTCCCGTTTATTTGTACAATGTACATTTTGTTCCCCACACACCTGGAAGGCAAACCCCGATCTACACAATTTCCAATCCGCCATACGACGATCCCTTCCTTTCTCCTTCCTAAGGGTCTCAGGTAGAGGCCAGGGAAGCTAATTCTGCATCTCCGCACGGAGCAATTCCCTCGTTAGTTTGCTCTAATCTCTAATTAAAAGGACCCACCTACTAAAGCAGGGAACAGATGACGCCATGGGCCAAGTGCTTACAGGAAGGGCTGGGAAGATAGCAGCCTGGGAATTAGCGAAGAATTGAGGAAGGCATGGGGAAGAGCTCCAGCTCCAGGGTAAGGACTACACTGTTAAAGAGAGAGAGAGAGAGAGAATGAAAGGACACCCAGGGCTGTGATGTGAGCAGGTTCTTCAAAGTGCAGCAATCTTTAAGAGGCCCCCAAATGGAAGAAAATTCATTAAGAGATGGGCTCAGTTCCAGGAAGCTAACAAGATGAAGGCAGTGCAAGGACAGTCCAAAGCATGACTTCCAGGAGTCTCTCAGTTAGAGTCACGTTATGAGCCGAGATGTTCGGATGAAGGCCGAGGTGCTCAGGTAGAAACAACATTCGCAACAAAAATCAACAACGCCTGAACGCACAAAGCAGCGTTTCCTTCCATAGGGCGCTCCAGATGTTCTCCCACAATTCCCAGCTTTGCACCCATAGCAATCGCCATGGAAGGCTGATTAGAAGGTTGTCCCACAGATTGCGTTGCAAGGAGCAGCTAACTAGGTCTCGCCATACTCTCATGTTCTTGCTACCACCGCAAAGGGTTTGGGGGAACCTTTTCCATGTAAAACGAGAAAATGACAACATGAAGGACATAGAGGGGTGGGATGCTACCGGTTCTGCACGGTTCTAAAGAACTGGTAGCTCTGAAGAGCAGCAGGCACCGAAACGGTTCTGTGTTTGCTGCTGTTTGGCCCACCCGCCCACCTGGGCTCTTACCTGTCCTTTATTTCCTGCTTTTTCAACCTCAGCGGCTTCGCGCGGCACAGCCGAGGTTGAAAAAGCAGGAAAGAAGAGGCTTTTCAAACATTGTGCACCTGAGTGCAGCACTTTTCAGATGTCCGGGCAGCACAACTTAAGGTTTTTTTACACGCGTGTGCAGCGTAAAACATAGACACCAAACTGGTAGTAACACCAGTTGAATCCCATCCCTGGGTACATATAAGTATAAAAAAGGTCTTGGGTGGATGAGAGAATATCGGGGAGCTTGCTTTTTTTTCCTATCAGCTTTGGGAATGAAAAATCCTATTTGAATTTGTATACGGAAAGAAGACCATTGGGGTATAGCACAAATACCTAAATCTTGAGCAGTTGATGGATGACCAGCTACGGGCAAAAGTCTGTAGAGATCCTCAGTCCTCCAGGTCACAATTGTCCCCAAAGTGCTTTTTTTCAAGAGGCAACTGGACTTTCTAGTTTTTTCTTTGAAGAAGTTTCGCTCCTCGTCCAAGAAGCTTCTTCAGCTCTGACTGGATTAGTAGGGAATGGAAGGATTGATATTCCTTCCAGACAGCTGGTCATTTGCGTCCTTTTAGAGGGTCGCTGAGGCCACTTGGAGGTTTATCTGTGTCCTCAGGGTCAGCTACTGGCAGTCCTCTACTTACAACAATTCGTTTTGTGACTGTTCAAAGTTACAACGGTACTGAAAAAGTAACCCATGACCATTTTTCACACTTACGACCATTGCAACATCCCCTTGGACATGTATTTACATTCAGATGCTTGACAACTGAGTCACATTTATGATGGTTGCAGTGTCCTGGGGGTGGGGGTGTCACATGATCCCCTTTTGTGACCTTCTGACAAGCAAAGTCAACAGGGAAGTCAGGTTCACTTAACAACCCGGATTACTAACTTAACAACTGTGGTGATTCCCTTAACAAATGCAGCAAGAAAAGTTGTAAAAATGGGGCAAAACTCATTTAACAACTTTTTCACTTAGCAACATAAATTTTGGCCTCCATTTTTGTGATCGTAAATTGAGGACTATCGGTACAGAAATGTTTTTCAATCTGGGGATCTTTAAGATGTGTGGACTTCAACTCCCAGAATTCTTCAGCCATGATTCTAGCCAGGAAAGACTCTTCCTACAATCATAGAGATGGAAGGGACTTTGGAGGTCTTCTAGTCCAACCCACTATTGTCTCTGATTGTTTCTTGTCTACAATCTTCCTTACAAAGGATATTTTTGAAAACATACAGTATGTCTTCCTATTCACCTTTTCGTTTTAATGGAAAAGAATATAAGGATATATTCCTGAGGAGGAGTGTTATACCTCCTTTAAAAGTTTATTTTAAAATAGCTTGTTATCCATTTCATCTAATCTAGTTCTCTGCCAGGAAATTGTATGTTTCATCTTGCGCTTCAAACCACTAACAAACATAACTGCACCGCTTTCAGACGCAAACAGTTAATACTGAATCATAAAAAATTATTTCTAACAAATAAGTTTACTCATTAAAGGTAATTTTAAAAAGTAATAATGGATTGTTGGTTTGCTGGGTTTTATTGTAGAAAATTCCAAGTTGTCTGGAGCAATTGTAAAATCATTTCGGAATAAAGCAAAATGAAAATAGGAAACTTGTCAGAATTTGAGACTGAAATGAAGCAGGTGCTAAGTAAGACAGTGATTAAAATATTCTAGTTTACTACAGGGGTGGGATTCAAATTTTTTAACAACTGGTTCTGTGGGCGTGGCTTAGGTGGTGGGCGTGGCTTGGTGGTCATGTGACTGAGTGGACATGGCTTGGTGGTCATGTTATTGGCTGGGTGTGGCCAACTCAATATCACTCACATTGAGGCACGCATCTCTCGCCTGGCCTCTCATGACTGGGGGATGCTGCCACAGTCGTAAGTGTGAAAAATGGTCATAAGTTACTTTTTTCAGTGCCATTGTAACTTTGAATGGTCACTCCACACAAGCAAAGTACCAGCAAAGGAGGGGAAAAAAACTCCAGAGAAGTTCCTGAGACAGGAAGTCTAGTCCTGCCAAGAATGTAATAAGGGTTAAGGGAGAGGCATTTTCCGTAAGCAACACCAGAATGTTTCCTTCCTGCCTTCCTTACAGGATTAGGCCAATAATTTCTTCTAACAACCCGTTCTCCGAACTGCTTAGAATGTTAACAAACGGTTCTAGAGAATAGGTGCGAACTGGTAGAATCCCACCCCTGGTTTACTAGCATAAAGTAATCCTAAAAAAATTAGCTTTAACAAATGAACAAGCATCTGCTGTGTTATGAAAATAATCTATATGTTGGAAATGTGGTGTAAATGTTGGAAAATGTGCAATAACAATAAATTAAAAAAGAAAATAATCTATATCAATTTTTTTTACTACCGGTTCTGTGGGCATGACTTGGTGGCCATGGCTTGGTGGCTGTGGCAGGGGAAGGATACTGTAAAAATCTCCATTCCCTCCCCACCCCACTAACCTGCTTTCCAGCTACATTCTCCTGTGCAGGGCAACAAAAGAAGACCCAGATGATCAGCTGGGACTGGAGAGGCAGAGAATAGATGGGGGAGGGGCCAGTCAGAGGTGGGATTTGCCGGTTCTCTGCACTACTCAAAATTTCCACTACTGATTCTCCAGAACTGGTCAGAACCTGCTGAGTACTACCTCTGATCTATATGTATAGAAAACCTTCTGGGGTACATCTAGCTATTTCTGGGCTACAGGTATTCCTTGATTTACACCTATTCATATAGTGACGATTTGAACTTATAGCAGCACTACAAAAAGAGGTTTATGACTGGTCCTCGCACCTATGACTGCTGCAGTATCCTCCAAGTCACAGGATCAAAACTGAAGTGCTTGGCAACTGAATGTATTTACTAGGGTTGCAACATCCTAGGATCATGCAGCTACCATTTGCAAATTTCCCAACTGGCTTCCCAGCAAACGAAGTGAATGGGGGACACCGGACTGGCTTAAGAATTCACATGATTCACTTAGTTAACTTCACTTAGTTGAACTTAGCGGCTCCTTTTAACAACCATAGCAAAAAAAGGGTTGTAAAATTGGGCACAGATCATTTAACACCTGTCTTGCTTAGCAAAGGAAATTCTGGCCCCCAACTGTGTTTGAGAGTTAAGCAGTGGTGGGTATTCGACCAGTTTGGTCTGGTTCGGGCAAACCGGTAGTAAAAAATGCTACCGTTTGGCTAAACTTTCTTTTTTTTCCCCTCCCACGATCCGCTGTTTCGACTATCAGCTGTGGCAGGATCCCCCTCCCTGTCTTACTGCTTCACCCAAGTTTCCCTGAGGCCCAGGAAGCAAAATCGGGTGCACGGGGGAGGGTTGCTGCTCCACCCGCGCTCTGTTTTTTGCCTCCTGGGCCTCAGGGGAGGCTTCTGGGAGCGAGAATGGGCTCCCAGGTGGCTTCCGTGAGAACCAGGAGGCAAAGAAATGGAGCGCAGGGGTGTGTGTGCTGCACACACAAAAAGAAGCCACTCCCACCCAGTCACATTGCCACTCCCACCTGGCCACACCCACCTAGCCACACCCACAGAACCAGTAGTAAAAATATTTGCATCCCACCCCTGGAGTTAAGGACTACCTGTACACAAAGAGGCCTTAGCATCACAAAGGTGGAAGGAAGAGAAGATTGTCAAAATTTAGTCCATGATGAAATATTTCACACCATGGTGGCACAGTGGTTAGAATGCAGTTTTGCAGGGTAACTCACTGCCTACAACCAGCAGCTCGATCCTGACTGGCTCAAGGTTGACTCTTCTGCGGTGGGTAAAATGAGCCCCCAGATTGTTGGGGACATTATGCTTACTTTTTAAACTGCTTAGGGCTGTAAAGCACCGTGAAGCGGTATATAAATCTAAATGCTATGGCTATTGGTATTTTAAGGATGTTCACATCACATTTAAAAATCCAGTACTAAAATCTATATTACAAAGCACAAGGAACGATAATGTTGTGAGTGTTGAGGCTACCTCTTGCTGCTGAAAATCAATTTAGAGAAACGGAGATAGATGGTGCAAAGCAAATATATTCAACCAAGAGTTCACAAGCACTGTGGGTCACTGTGGACTTTACAGGAGAAAGTTCTGGTAAAAAGTCAGAAATTTGCCTCTCTATAGAAGATAGATCATTGAAATGAAATTGATGGCATTGGTGATGTTACCTAGTTTGGTAATGAAACATCTGTAGGAAAACCACCAAGTTCAGACAGCATCAAGGACCCCACAGTTCAACCCTGAGCTAAAAGTATTTTCTTCAGTCATCAATGTCATTGTTGGGAATTGTTTTCTATGATTAAAACAATTGTTTTGCTGAGAATGTTATTTTTATTTCAGATAATACCAATACTAACTGATGACTGATGTACCACTTGGGCAATGGCAAAAGGCTACGTCCAAATTTGTCTGCCAAGACACGAAATTAAGAATTAAATGGAAATTGCTGCAGGATGCCAAAGAAACAAGGGTTTAGGGTTATAAGACTTAAAATTATATTTTATAGCTTTTTGTTTGGAGTGAGTGACTTTGAGAAACAGGAGGTTAATGGAACTGGAGGGGCATAATTTAAGATTTGGCTGGCACAGGTACTTACAGTATAATAAAGTTAAGGTCAATTTAAGTTTTAAAAATCATTTCATTAGATGTGCCATATTGAGAATCCAAAATAGATCTAAGGCTAAGTTGTCTCCTTAAACTAATGATTGTTAGTTACCTCATGTAGGTTTTTATAGAAGAGAAATTATAGTTAAGCAAAGTATTTAATTTATGTTGAATGCTGATTTTTTTTCCTCAAGGAGAATTTAAGTTAAAAAGAAGAATTGGAATTGGAAGGTTATACATGTCATTGGTTTTCCTGTGATCAGCTAATGCAAATATTACATTTGATAAAAGTTATGAGTCTAAAAATGGTAGGAGTGATGTAGAATTGTGTGCAAACTACGATCACATTATTGTTAAGATGTACAAACTTTTACTGAAAATGGAAACAGAGGACAAATTAAATTTGGTGTGATAAAATTGGCTAAAAAAAGTATGGATGGAATATATGGCTGGATCATATATAGAAGAAACAGTTAAAATGTATACTGAATTATAATGTTAAAGTGAACTTTGGTAAAAGGATACATAGCTGTTATTATTTTTCTCTCAGAAAATTAATTTTCTATTGCAATAGAATATTCAATATTTAGTACAGTATTGCTACAATATTTAGTACAGTATTGCTACAATATTTAGTACAATATTGCTACAATATTTAGCACAGTATATTTCCTGTTAGTTAATCTATTGCAATCATATGTGGGATTTATTTATTTACCTTCCTTGTTGCTGAAATGTATTCACTCATCTAGTGAGTGAAGACAGTGGGAGGTTTAAAAAAAACTTTATTATGTCCAAAGACCAACATAAAGGAAGTTTCAAAGCTCAGCTGTTATCTTCAGTGAATCCTAAACACACCAAGAACAGTTTGATAAAGCTTTCATTAGAAAGGTGATGAATGGAAATTACATTCTGCAATCCTTTCAAATAACTTCTATTGCCCCCCAACTTTCTGACAAAACTCTGATCTTAACGTAATAAAAACCTACAATGTGACAAAATCCATAGAACATGGCAAATATCACCCAGAAGTGGAAAGACACACACATAGGCAGAGGGGAATATAAGTAAATCTGAGTAATCAAAAGTAAACAAAATTAAAACTTGCAAGGAAATGGAAATTATTTCTTCAAGGTGTGTTCTTCTTTCTTGTGCTCTATAAATCAGCGCTTTTGAAGTAAGTTAAATTACAGCAAAAACCATGTCTTTGCCTGTAGGGATAAAGAAAATAGAATTGATACAAAGGTTTAAAATTATGGCACATATCTAGTAACCACATGATCATAAAAACACTGATGATTGAAGATTAATTTGTGCGTGTTTCGAGTATGCAAAAGGAGGAAGATTGTAAGAAAAGGCAGCCCAGTCAAGAAAGCCTGGTGTTATGTCGTAACATACAAATTGAATAAATATACACATCTGAGGATTAGTGATGGGTTTTATTTGGGGATTGCTTCTATAATTATCTTCTCCAAGGGTGCTGAGCCAACCTACCAGTATTCATTTAGTGACTGTTCAAAAAATACAACGGCGCAGAAAAAGTGACTTATAATCATTTTTCACAGTTTACAAGCATTGTAGCATCTCCATGGTTAAAATTCAGAAACTTGGCAACTGTTCAGAAACTTAGCATTTAACAACTGTGACAAGAAAGCTCATAAAATGGAACAAAATTCACTTAACAACTGCCTTGCTTAGCAACAGAAATTCTGGGCTCTATTGTGGTCATTAAGTCAAGAACGACCTGTGCCTTCTAGATTCTAGAAGTTCTAGCCATGAGGGACAAACCATATTAGAAGAATACCAGATTAAGTTTTTGATTATTTTTTTTAAGCCCCAGTCTTCAACTTCATTAGTGCTTTATTCTTGAGCGGTCTCTAAAGCAGATCCTGAGTTGCTCAATGAAGCGTAAAGATCTACCTATAGATCTCTTCTTTCTGTTCAAATAACCGTCACCAGTGGACAATTGTAAGAGCCTCACAAATAAATAAAATTATTTAAATAAATAAACAAAATAAATAAATACATTCCATCCAGAGTTTGTGCTCCTGAGGATTAGCTATACAAAATCGGTTAAATCAGATGAAAGATTGGTCTCTTGTTTCTGGAAAGAGTGCAGAGAAGAGCAGCAAAAATGTTTATGGGGCTGGAGGCTAAAATATACAAAGAACGGTTGCAGGAATTGGATATGTCTAGTCTAATGTAAAGAAAGACTAGGGGGAGTTATGACAGCAGTGTTCCAATATTTGAGGGGCTCCTACAAAGACAATCTATTTTCCAAAGCACTAAAAGGAAGATGAGAAACAATGGATGGAAAGTAACCAAGGAGAGAGAGAAGCAACATAAAACCAAAGGGAAAATTCCTAAAGGTGATATCAATAAACCAGTGGGACAGCTTGCCTCCAGATGCTGTGCGTGCTCCATCACTGGAGCTTTCAAAAAGAGACCGAACAAGCATTTGTCTGAAACGGAATAGGGTCTCCTGCTTGAGCAGGGGGTTGGACTAGAAGACCTCCAAGGTCCCTTCCAATTCTATTATTCTGTTAAACTCCCTTCTATGTCTGTGTTAGTAACTAGTAAGTGAACTAACTGCTCATTAGCAGTCCAAGCAAAATAGAAATGAAGTATAAAATGAAGTAATTGCTATGCTGCTACCTTGCACTCGGAACAAAAAAAAATTCTTGGATTTGAATCCTTTTCAAGATCTAATGTTTTGTTTGTGAAAAAAACTACCTTGATCCTTTACGCTAAATGATTTTTAGATTGCAATTTTTTTCTCATCCTCCAATCTTAAAATTCCTGTTGTTCTGTGTGCACAATAGACAATTATGAATAAATATGGATTGTGTTAATGTGCTATACATAAATGCTACACATTTCTCATTTTTAGTAACCATGCTCATCAAACCCGATTTTTAGAAATGAATTATTTGTTTACTAAATTTTGTACATCACCCATCTCAGCTAAGTGACTTTCCTAGAGTGCTTTGGCACTAGAAATACAAATTGTTAACATGGCTACTTTTTCAGAATTCCCCTTTAACAAATATTTTTAAGGCATGTTTATCATATAACAACACCCTTCAGATGGCCTTGGCATTTCTCTGACGCTGATAAAACACCTGCTCTAGATACCAGATCAGATTAACTGCAATAAATTCGATAAGGAATGCAGATTAACAGTTCTTCCTTCTTCTTCCACATTTCTGGTGTCATTGGACTTGAAGGTTGTATGTTTCATTCCTGACTCAAGGGACAGAGATGAGTAAATCAGGGTAGAACTTCAGTGAAGTTTTGACGTATTTGTATCATCAGCTTCACTTCATTTCCCTTTTAAAAAGGGTGCAAACAGTTCCTGAAATTTTGACTGCGAAATTCTTGGCTGCATTGAAAGCCTTCTTAATTGGGTCTAGGACAACTCACCGCAGCCAACTGGCCACGGGAAACCTGCCATGGGACAAGAGTTACACTAATATCAAGAAATGGTGGAATAGAATCATTTAATAAAGGGTGCCAGAAGAACAAAATGAAACGTGAATGAAAGTGTAAAAAAATTTTTTTTAATTATTTTAAATACTTAAATGGAATTGTTGAACTGTCCCGTGGCAAGTTGGCTGTGGCAAGTTGTCCCATTTTGTTCTTAATCTTCCTTATATTTGTGTGCACACAGCTGCTTTTCTGTGCTTGGCTGGCATTCCCGGCATGTGTACTGGTATTGTCTGTGTGTGTGTACACACTCACCCAACAGCAAGCAAGACATGGCTTGGAAGCAGTTGGGCCAAGACTTCCACATCTACTTTCCTGCTTCAAGAAGTATTTTACTCCACTCAAGGCGTTTTGTAAAGCACCCCTTTCAAATACTTTGCCTAGCATTGCTCGCGATAATCATCCGATCCTCATTCCCAAACCACAGCCAAGGCAGGACCAGAATGCTAGCAAAACCCACAAAATATCGCATCAGGAGGTTGCACACTGAAGCCATTTGCTGCCTTGTGCTTCTATTTGAGCTTGCAACGTTAGCTGAAGAACAAGATGTAAATGCAAGGAATTACTGTTAGCCCACCATGTATCAAACCCATCTGGGGAAAACGAATCAATGGGTGCTTCGTGATTGCTCCAAAGCAACTTTCCCTTGAAGGTCTAAACTACATTTAGATTGGACATTCTCCAAAGGGTCTTAAAGGCCATCCTGTTGGTGCTTGTTTGAAGTGACTAGACAAGAACATACATGGATTTCATTTCTATTTAGAGAGGAATAATACTTCTTGCAAGGAAAACAAAGGCATCATTGCCCTCTCCAACAAATTCACACGCAAAACATGGCCAAAGTACAGTAAATCAGAAGTAGTCTTATGATTTTAGCTTCCTGTGATGTGCCTGGTTTGATACCTATTTCCAATAGTAACTAGTGATTCAGCTAACAGCTCATTAGCAGGCCAAGCAAAATAGAAAAGAAGTATGAAAAGGAACTAATATTTGATGTTGTTAATGGTGTGAATGCTAAGCATAATTTTAGTTTAAATTTAGTCATTTTGTTTTACTGCTATTGTTCCGAAGTCAGTGGTTCTTTACGTTCTCTTTTAACGTCTTTCCGAAATGATCCTTCTAAACCAGGGGTCCCCAATCTTTGGGACCTCAGGGACTACCAAACTAATATGAATTTTAACTGATGGTGGCTTACTTAAAAGCACAGCCGAAGATCTAAAGATTAGCTAGAAAGCAAGCAATCCAATGGTTTTCTGCTTTCTAGCTAATCTAAATCTCCCAGCACGGCAGAACAGCTGATGGTTGCGGTGGGGGGGGAAGCAACTTCGCGGGCAAGTTTGCCAGGTAAGGAGTGAGTGAGCGGGGAGGGTTCCTACGGGCCGTGTGGGCAGCGCAGCCTGGATTTATTGCTTTGGGGGGTGCTCTGGGGATGACATTTCTCTGCGGACCACCAAAATTTTCTTGTAGACCATCAGTGGGCCGTAGCCCACCAGTTGGCAACCACTGTTCTAAACTACATTTCAACACAGATCTTGTAGAATGAGGATCAAATTCCCCATCAGATTGGGTAGATGAATTCTCTACATTTCTCACTGGAAAGCAGATGTTCTCTATCAGTTTCTCCCTTTCTTTTCTCTTAGTAGTGAAAGAGTCAGCTCTCCTAAACATGCCCTTGTGAATGTTTCTGTTCGAGTATTTCTTTGGGGTGGAACGAAGTGTGGGAAGCCAGAGAGATTGACAACTGTGGGGTCCTTGGTGTTCTCTGAGCTTGGGTGTTTTTTTACATGCAGGCAGCACGCAAAACCACGCCTTCTCTGGTCCATGGAAAAACCTCTCTCCACAGAACCGTTCTCTGGTGCCCGAAAGATTGCGGGGGGCTGCTCTAGACTAGGACTAAAATTCCCAGGATGCTCTTTGGCAGTGCTGGCTGCAGGTAGGAAATTCAGGAAGCAGGCAGTTAAAAGCACCTGGAAGGTGTTTCTTTGGGAAAATCCAGAATAGGTCCCATCTTCTTAAAAATATCCTGTTCTTTCTTGGGCCTACAGCAAACCCACCTTGCCATTTGTCCATTGGTTTTTTAAAAATGCCAGTTTTAATAATCTGCATTGCAGCTGCTTCCCAAGTGTAGGAAAAGTGTGTTAATTCTTAAAAGTCCACCTAAAGGAGCTGAAATCCATAACCACTTGAGCATCTTTGCAAACCCAAAAGGCCATAACATTCCAATGGCACATCTTGGCCCAGGGGCAGCAGTTTAAGCAAATCTGGACTACAGGTTGTCCTCGACATATGACCACAATTGAGCCCAACATTCCTGTTGCTAAGTGAAACATTTGTTAAAGTGAGTTTTGCTCACTCATCTTTCTCACCACGGTTAAGTGAATCATTGCAATTGTTAAGTTAGGAGCACTGTTAAATGAATCTGGCTTCCCCATTGACTTTACCTGTCGGGAGGTTGCAAAAGGCGATCACATGACCCCAGGACATTGCAACCGTCATAAATATGAGTCAGTTGCCAAGCACCTGGATTTTGATCACATGATCATGGGGATACTATGATGCAGGGGTCCCCAAACTTGGCAACTTTAAGACTTGTGGACTTCAACTCCCAGAATTCGGCATAGCTGGCTGGAGCATTCAAATCCACAAATCTTAAAGTTGCCAAGTTTGGAGTCTTCTGCTATAATGGTTGTAAGTGTGAAAAAATATACTCATAAGTCACTTTTTTCAGTGACGTAACTCTGAACAGTCACGGTGAACTATTGTAAGTGGAGAACTAGCTGTATTTTCCCTAATTTTGCCTGTTGACAGCTGACAGGAGAATGAGGGAGAGTGGGGCTACTTAAAATTACCCGTCCAGCTTTCACAGACATATTCTAGACCTGTTGGGATTACAACTTCCTGAATTCCTAGCCGCATCCAAAATTCGAGAAGGTCGAATGTAAAGCCGCAATCCAGGCAGTGGCGGATAAAGGCTGCCTGGTGCCCTAAGCCCTGAAAAATCTTGGTGTCCCCCTCCTTTATACATACAAGATTTTTTACAAATCTTCATTGGTTTTTTTTCTTTTCTTTCCAAACTTTGTGTTGCCCCCTTTGGACCTGGTGGCCTACACACGTGCTTAGTCTGCTTAATGGTTCATACACCACTGAATCCAGGCAAGCTCCTGTGTTTCCTCTCTCTGGATCTTTCTATGTGATCTCAGCCTCACCAGGCTGTCTGAAGACACCGGCCTACCTTACAGGGCCGTTGTATCCAACGGCACGATCGTTTGAACGGTGGGCATGGAAAACCAGAACGAAAAACAAAACAAAACAGCGAGCAAGCAGCGCCGCCTTCCGTTCCCTCGCTGCGCCAAGACCTTCGGCTGGAGCAGCTCACTCGAGGGTCCCCCCCCCCCCCGCCGACCCCAACTCTCCCTTTCTAAAATCCGGATGGACAGATGTTTCCCCTTCCCCGGTGCGATTGCACCGGTCGGGCCGCCCAGCAGCGAGCAGCCCTCCCCCCCGCAGCCCCTCCCGTTTTTAGCAGGACCTTGTCCCGGGGTGGCGGGGTCGCCTCGCCTGCCAAAGCTCGTCCGGTTCTTCTCCCAAATCTTCTCCGCCCGCCTCCGCGACCGATCCAGCAATCCGGGGCAGCGGGTTCGCCTTGGCATCGCGGGCGGGCTGGGTTTGAGGGTGGCGCAACCCCCCCCCCCGCCCCTCCCCTCCCTTTTCGCTGCGAGACTTTCCCTTTCGCAGCCGGCTCGGCTCCGAAAGGAGGAGGAGGAAGAAGAGGAGGAGGAGGAGGAGGCGATTGGCTGCCGCTTCGCGGGCGCTGCGAGTCCCGCACACACGCGCACACACACACGCCCGCCGTACAAAACTCAGCCCAGGACTGAGCCTGCCCCACTCGAGAGACAGGGGCGAAGGAACCTGCCGGAGCTGCTGCTGCTGCTGTTGCGCGCGCGCCCGCGTGCGTCTCCCCGCTGTGGCGCTCGCGCCGGCTTCTCCCTTCGCCCCGCCGGCAGGTTGAGAGCCGCCCTTCCACTCACACACGCCCGCCAGAAGAGCTCCCTCCCTCCTTCCTTCCCTGGTTTCTCGCAAAACCCACCCCGCCCCACCCGCGGCCGTGGCAGCGGCGAGGCTGGGTTGTGCGCTCGGCTCCCGCGCGCTCCGGACTCGAACGGGCGGCTTGAGGGAGCGAGTCCTCTTCCACCTCCACCTCCGGCACCCCCCAAGGCAGCGGTGGGAGACATGGCGGGCTCTCCGCGCGCGCTGCTCTGGTGGGGGTGCCTGTGGTTTAGCTGCTGCAGCCTGCTGGCCGAAGGGTCCGGAGAGCGCCCGGGCGGCTTCGCTAAAGGGAGCGTAAGGCGAGGGGTCGGCGGGCGCAGGAGCCGGGCGGCAGAAGCTGAGGCGGCCGAGCAGCAGCAGCAACAGCAGCAGCCTTTGCCGCCGCCGGTGGTCTCCGCCGGGGACAAAGTATCGGAACACATGCTGCGCCTTTACGTCCGCTACAGCGGTCGGAGTCGGGATTCCGAGGCGCCCGGAACGTCCCGGCTGCTTCATCTCCGTGAAGGCAACACGGTGCGGAGCTTCCGAGCGCTGCCGGCAGGTGAGTTTCCGAGGAGGGCTCGCGCGGAAAGTGGGGAGCGCGGGGGACGGGCAGGCGGACGTTTCCCTCAGCGCGAGGGTCCCGTTTGGCGTCCAGGTGAGGGGTGTGTGTGTGGGGGAGGGTTGGGAGAGCGAGGCGCGCGCGGCTGCTGACAGGTGCGGCTCTCGCGGGGCTTCTCGCTCCCCTCAGGGCGAAGGCGCGCGCGCGCCCAGACGGGACTTTTGGGGGGGGGGGGGGGGGGGGGGGCCGCGTGAGCTGCGGACCGGCTGGCGGTCGCAGGTGCGCAATTAAATAGAGGGAGGGGGAGGAGAGAAAACCTCTCGCTCGCGCCGGCTGCACGCGCCGTGGGTCGCGCGGTTTTAAAAGCGGCGCGGCTGCTGCGAGGAAGAGTCGTGGTTGCCAACCGCCTGAGGGCGAAGCACACAGACACAAGCGCACAGACACACACACACGCACACACACACAGCCCTGGACCCCCTCCTCGTCTGTGGGTCGCTGGGAACCGCTTGAACAAGCGCCCCGTGGCTCTTGCCTGCCTAAACCAAACCTAAGGCGTTGAGGGAGTTTTATTCCGCTAGTATAAAGTTGTACCAGAACTTACCAAAGTTCGTTTAGTGACAGTTCAAGATAATACAAGGGCACTGAAACAGGTGACTTAATCACCTGTTTTTTTTTTCACAGCTATGACCCTCCCGTGCTCATGGGGTCAAAATTCAGGTGCTTGACAACTGATTCCTATGTATGATGGTTGCACTGTCCTGGGGTCATGGGATCCCCTTTTGCGACCTTCTGACAAACCAAATCAATGAGGAAGCCAGATTCGCTTAACAACCAGGCTACTTAGCTTATTGACTGTTAGTGATTCACTTAGCAGCCGTGGCGAGAAAGTTTGTAAAATGGGGCAAAAGGTGCTTAACAAATGTCTCGGTTAACAACAGGAATGTTGGGCTCAGTTGTCGTAAGGGTGAGGACTATCTGTATCAGTATCCGTGAGGCATCTTTGGAGTGAACTGTGGACGCATTTCTAAGTCAAAGAAGGAAACTGGGGCTGCCTTCTCCTGGAGGGATTTTCCCTATAAGAAGGGTGGGACACTGGTTTATATAGTCCATGTTAAAATAGAAGCTGAAGTGAACTTGTCCTGGACCAGCTATAGGGATTAAAAGTGTTCTGGCAGGAAAGGTGACCGGGAGCAAATGATAGAGAAGTTTCTTGCATAAACAGGGTTTGTTTGCAGAAATACTCGGAGTTTCCATATCTTTAAAAAAAATGACTTCCCAGAGCTGTCAGTCTTAGAACCTACGGAAGACCTGCTATAAGTGATTAAAAATAACAAGGGGAGGTAGGAAAGACAGTTCACATCCAACTGAGTAAATCCTCTTTTTCTTTTCTTTTTTAATTAAAAGCAGAGTATAGCCATGGACTTTAATTTAACTTCACCAATTATTAAGGGCTGCTTCTAAGGCATTTGATCTATTTTTTTTCTCAGGTATAAATTAGATCCTGAGAAATTATTACATGCTGGAAAGTTTGCGGCTGCTAATAAAAGTTGCCCTGCCGAAGACTCTTAACAGGCAGCGAACGAAAGTTCATTGAGACGTCAGGATCTGCGGATCTCTTTTGCGTCTTGCTCCAGTGAATTCTCTCGAGGGATTTGGTGAATGATTTGGCAGCTGGACCACGTCCAGAGTCTCGTCTCAAAATCGCTGTACATAGATTTATCCCTTATGATACCTCCCCCCACCCAAAAAATAATTCCTACCTGCTCAAATTGAGAAAGATATTGTTTTTGAAACCTACAAGAGAGTAGCCACGTCTCAATCAATCAATCGAAACAGAATTGGAAGGGACCTTGGAGGTCTTCTAGTCCAACCCCCCTATACCATTTTAGACAAATGGTTATCCAATCTCTTCTTTAAAACCTCCAGTGTTGGACCAGCCATAACTTCTGAAGGCAAGCTGTTCTACTGGTCAATTCTCCTTAATTCTTCTCTTATGTCTTCGTTAATTCTTCTCTAAAACTATCTCTTAACAGCATGACTTAATGTTTTAACTGATTTTTATATATTAGGTGCCTTATAATTAGAAGCTGTTGGAGTAGTATAAAAATGTAAAGCAGGGGTTGAAACTCTAATCCAATAGTATAAATAAGAAAGGGAAAAAAATCAATAGAAGTTCCACTTTGTACCTATTAAGCCTTCTGGATATAAGGGTTCAGCTTTCTCATCCAATCCTGCATTTGCTTACTTGGAAGTAAAATCTGCCTAGCTCAGCATTTTAGTTAGAAGTAATCAGTTGGCGTATTAATATGATTAAGCACACAATAATATAACACAGGAAATTATATTGCTTCTGAGCAGGATAATCAGTCTGATAATTTATGTTCCTTCTGAACAATTCTTTGTCCATTTCATTAAACAGCCCATTGCGCAGAGGGTAATTTGTTCGTTGTTATACTGTCTTTGCATAAATTCTATGCAGCTCAGAATTGTATAGGCCTGAATCAATTCCACAAATCAAATTTAGTATAGTGGTTATGATGCTGGCCTGGAACCCAGGAGACTGTGAGTTCTAGTCCTACCTTATGCATGAAAGCCAGCTGGGTGTCTTTGAACTACCAGTTACTTTCTCTCAACTCACATCTCCTCAAAGGATTGTTGTCGTAGGGAAAACAAAGAGGAAGAATGAATGTGGGTGCATGTGTCTGTGTGTGTGTATGTCAAGGTGATGGATATATATATCCATCACCTTGACTTCTTTATAAAAAAACAATAAAGGCAGAATACAAATCTTTAAAACTCAAGTCTTTTTTATCCTATACATTTGGAACTCAAAATCTTGCTTACATGAAAATCAGTGTCATTAGGTATTCGATCTCTGATGAATATTCAGTAAGTTTTTTCTGCAATCTGAAATCTAATTACAGAATTGCAATGAGGCTCAGTAATATTTCATACTCTTATATTAGCATATTTACTGGGCCTACAAGTCAGTTTTATGTGCATCTGTTGCTTACGTAAAGAAAGAAATGCACTAGGCTACTGAATATGCAGTTAACCATAAGTTATTTTCAGCATGCCTCTAAAAACATATAGCGCTGTTTGGAATAATTGTAAGTTTGATGTGGTCTGGAAAAATTCTCCTGCAATTCTACAGCGGATTCAGCTATTCCCTAGATAAACTACTGAAAATATTAACCTTTTTTTGCACAATATATTTCGGGACCAAGGTATTCTTATAGAGATAGAAGTTATTTCTTAGCAAAAGAATCTAGGCATGAATCCACATGGAATACTGAAAACAATTGACATCTCAGAATTATTGGATCTCCAAGTTACACTCAAGTTTTACTCTGCTGCTCTTTGTTAACTATCCATCTCCTAGCGTTGACCCGTAAACAAAGGAATTCCGCTGTCTTTTAGACCATTTTTTTAAAAAAATCAATTCTGTATGTTTCAGCAGGTCGAAATGAATCCCCATAGATTCTAGATCTGATCTGAGGAGAGAGAGAAACTCTTTGGAGAACTAGAGTGTTTTCTTTCTCCAACAGGGCAGGGCAATTAATTTTCCCACACAACAAACTGGAACCGGAGGGCTGAACCAATAGGGCTGTGAAGCTGCAGAGGTATGAATGCATGCACGTATGTAAATTGGGAAAAAAAAAATATGGTTGGCTTCAAAATAAAAGCAATGCAGTTGTATGGCATGCATTTCATTTCTAATTTCCAATTGACCTCACATAAAATGCCCAGGTCTTTCCTAGGTATATTTCTAACACATCTCCGGGACATTGAATTCTCTCACCACCAAAACTGAATTTGGCACGCTGGTTTTGCCGGCAGTTAAATAGCTAATCATGCACATGTTGTATCTGCCCTATGCGGAACTCCGAAATAGCCTATAATTCCTGAAAACTTACAATATTCATAATTATTGGGTTCAGTGGAATGGTCAAAATAAATATCTTTCCCGAGAATGATCCATGGCTGCTTCTTTCCCTCTTTCAGTGTCTTTCTAATTTTTAACTTAAAGTGTTGTTGTTTTTCCTGCTGATATTTTCTACTGAAATATGAGGCTTGCTTGCTGACTATGTAGGTTCATTTAGCAAGAATTCCCGCTGGGTTCAGTTATGCTTATCCGCAATAAGTGCGTACAACGGCAGACTTAGAGTTATTTTCTTAGCCATCAAAATCAAAAGGAGGGAGGGTGTTTTGTCAAATTGGGTTGTTGACCACTTGTGGCTATTACCCAGTTGTGAGTAATCCGCTGATGCACCACGAAATGAATTACTGCATGCCTTTCTGACCTTAACGCTGTTGCAGTCAAAATCTATAGCTAAGTTATACCAACATTGCAGTTCCTGAAATAATTTGCTTCTATGCGCAACAATATGAAGTTGTTGGTTTGGATGTGTCAAAAGACAGTCTTCCATTTAGTCCTCCAAGAGCTGTAGTGGCTCAGTGGTTAGAGTGCGGTACTGCAGGCTACTTCTGCTGACTGCCGGCTGCCTGACATTTGGCAGTTCGAATCTCACCAGGCTCAAGGTTGATTCAGCCTTCCATCATTTCGAGGTGGGTAAAATGAGGACTGGATTGTTGGGGGGCAATAGGCTGACTCTGTAATCCGCTTAGAGAGGGCTGTAAAGCACTATAAAGCGGTATATAAGTCTAATTGCTAGTGCTATTTACAAACACAATTGGGACCAGAATTTCTATTGCTAAGCAAGGCCCGGTTTTACAACCATTTCTGCCATCGTTCTTAAGCGAATAACTCTCCTTGTTAAGTCACATGGTAGTTAAGGAAATCTGGCTTCCTCCTTCTGACTTCACTGGCTGGAAAAAAAATTACAGATGTCAATCAAATGGCCCTGGGACACTGCAACCTTTGCAAATACATGCCAGTTGCCAAGTGCCTAAATTTTGATCACGTGATCATGGGGACACTACAACAATCACAATATCAGGACTGATGGTAAGCCAGTTTTTTTCAGTCATTTTGAATGGTCACTAAATGAATGATTGTAAGTCGAGGACTACCTGTAACATCGTTTCAATACAGACACCTGCAAAGTGCTCCCAGATATTTTTTTTTCTTGCTTGCTTAAGCCACTGGGGTTTCCCCAGTTTAGTCTTAATCCTACAGTTGTTTTTAATTTAATATTCCAGACCTTTGGCCTGATGAGCACATGTGGTCCAATAAAAGACAAGGAATTACATGGGGATTATTTGTCAGTGGATAGTTCAGTTATTTGAAATCTGAAAAATCCTTTGCACTGAATTGTCGTTAAGTCTCAAATCCTCACTTTCAGTGACATAGAGGCATTTTAGGTAAGATTCTTCCCACTCACAGATGGGCATTGCAATTTATGCTATAAAGGTAAAAGTTCCCCTCGCACATACGTGCTAGTCGTTTCCAGCTCTAGGGGGTGGTGCGCATCTCCGTTACAAAGCCAAAGAGCCAGCGCTGTCCGAAGACGTCTCCGTGGTCATGTGGCCGGCATGACTAAACGCCAAAGGCGCACAGAACATTGTTACCTTCCCACCAAAGTGGTCCCTATTTTTCTACTTGCATTTTTCTACGTGCTTTCAAACTGCTAGGTTGGCAGAAGCTGGGACAAGTAACGGGAGCTCACTCCATTTGCAGTGCTAGGGATTCGAACTGCCGACCTTTCTGATCGACAAGCTCAGCATCTTAGCCACTGAGCCACTGCATCCCTATTTTGAGCTATGCACCTCATTAATTCCAGGGAAGCAGCTATCTATGCGTAGCTATCTATTTTTTCGAAAATACCGGAAGTGACGAAATGGGGCTAGTTTTCGGCCTGCAAAAGCCTGCAGAAGCCTTCCTCAAGCCTCTGGGAGGCCAAAAAAGGCCTCAAACTGGCTGAAAATCAGCTGTGAGGTGCAGTGCAAGTAAGGGGGCGGCAGGGGTGGGTGGGGATTGTGCATGCATGCGTAGGGGTCATGGGGGGGGGCGCAGATTGTCTTCTGGGTGCTGGCACATGAAAGGTTAGCCACCACTGCCCTATACCATCTCCTTGAAGCTACCATTTATTTCAGGAAAACCTTTTGTATAATGCTGAATTGTTATCTTACCAAAAAAGGTTTAATTTAGGTTAATCCGTTTAGGTTTAATGTAAGGCGGATTAAGTAGTAGTACAGGTAGCCCTCAACTTACAACAGTTCATTTAGGGACCGCTCGAAGTCACAACGACACTGAAAAACGTGACCTATGACTGTTTTTTCACACATGTCATACCCAAGGTCATGTGATCAAAATGCAAACGCTTGGCAACTGGCATATATTTATGACGGTTGCAGTGTCTTGGGGTCATTTGATCCCATTTTGTAACCCCCTGACAAACAAAACTCAATGGGAAAGCCAGATTCACTTAACAACTAGATTACTAACTTCACAAGTGCAGTGATTCACTTAACAATTGTGGCAGAAAAGGCCATAAAATGGGGTAAAATTCACTTGACAACTATCTGGATCAGGAACATAAATTTTGGGCTCAGTTGTGGTTGTTAGTTGAGGACCATCTGTATTTATATAGTCAGGGTGATATGAGGGCTTGAATGTTACCCTAACAACAACAAGGTGGCTTCTCTTGACATTTTATTTTCATATGGAATATGTGCTCCACACACAATCTGGATGAAATTGTCCTGAAGATTTGAATGGGGGGGGGGCGGATCCAGGTTCAAGACCAACCTCAACCCCTCTCCCTCTGACTCTCCCTCCCTCCCTCCCTCCAGCTCTCCCTCTGTCTCTGTCCCTCTCTCCCTCTCTCCCCCTCCAGTTCTCCCGCTCCCTTTCCCTCTCTCCCTCCCTTTCCGTCTCCCTCCCTCTCTCTCCTCCTCTCTCTCTCCTCTCTCCCTCCAGCTCTCTC
>NW_020769425.1:751713-763319 GCF_900518735.1 Pseudonaja textilis | reverse complement strand
TCCCTCTCTCTCCTCCTCTCTCTCTCCTCTCTCCCTCCAGCTCTCTCTCTCCCTCTCTCCCTCTGTCTCTCTCTCTCTCCCTCCAGCTCTCCCTCTCTGTCTCTCTCTCCTTCTCTCCCTCCAGCTCTCTCCCTCCCTCTGTCTCTCTCCCTCCCTTTCCGTCTCCCTCTCTCCCCCTCCTCCTCTCCCTCTTCTTCTCTCCCTCCAGCTCTCCCGCTCCCTCTGTCTCTCTCTCCTTCTCTCCCTCCAGCTCTCTCCCTCCCTCCCTCTCTCTCTCTATCTTTCTCTAGCTCTCCCTCTCCCTCCCTCCCTCCCTAACCTACAGTATTGTTGTTCTACAGAAAATTATCGGAGACAACTCCTTTATAAACTCCCCTGAGCTCCTAATGGAAGGTGGGAGAGAAATCAAGCAAAATTAAATATAATTAATTAAATACCGGGGGGAGGAGAGCATTCTTTTACCTGGAGGCAAGTCCTTGTGTATGTTTATTTAGAAGTGAAATCTCAGAAACTTTATTCTAGAATTACCGCCCTGAAGTTACTGCTTTGTACCAAGGAAACCCTTTCAGGCCAATCCAAGCAATTGAAGTTCAGTTAAATGAGAACAAAGGTGGAATATACATAAATTATTATTTTTTTAAAAAAAACCAAATAAAGGAGATAGTCATAACTCTCACTTGAAAGTGATGGGATCTATACCCATACTTATAGTGTAGTAAAAGTAGAATGTGTTTGTGTTTTACCTTTCTCTAGATTGTCCCTAATTGCCTCGCTAAATCCACCCATTTAAAAAGTTCCGCAGGTTGGGAAATACTAATATATACCCTGATGTAGCGTAATGGAAGTTTAAACTGTTATAATCCTGTGATATAATGTATTATGTTATAGTCCTTAATATAGTCACAGTGCAGCAAAGTCATATCAATCCAAGTGACTCTGGGTAGATTACAGCAGAATAAAAGCAGGAATATAAAAACATTAGACACATTAAAACATTAAAAAACATGAAAACATTACAAATATTAAAATTAACAGGGACAGTTGTCTTACAGAGATATTTTTGTTCATCTTTGGACTCAGTGAGAAAGACCTGTTTGCAAATACTATAGTATTATGTGGTTTTTAAAAGCCATGATCTGAATTTAAAATGCCGTATTTACCTGTTAACCAAATCCATCCCTTGTGAAAGGACACAACTAAATGTTCTGACCTAGGTTTTCCGAGATTGTGAAGCAGACTCCTCGTCCTGATAAAACCCCTTTTATTTAGGTTAAAGGGAATTCCTCTCCAGAAAAGTCCCGGCAAACAGTCTTTCATGAGATTTCACAACTACAGACCTTTATCAGGCTTGGAGAGTTGTTAGGCTGATATCATCCAAACGCCAAGCTGTAGCAGCAATTACTCGGCGAGAAGTCAGGAGCAGATCTTCACCCTAATGAATTGAACTAATTGTCTCCTGCAAACACCATTCCCTTTTCGCTCCTCTTTATTCCCTATGGGAGGGGCCATTCACCGTCCACCCAAGGCTTTACTCCCGAGTTGACCCTTGTTCCTTAGCTGTTCCATTCTCCTGGCAGTTCTGCACATGCGCACACTGGGAACAGGCTCCAGCTGTTCTTCTTCCTCACTGATCTCTGACTCTGAAGACAGCTGATAGCTGTCAGACGGCACTGACCCCATCTCTGCCTCCGACACACAGCACTCGTCAGAGCCTTCCCCAGACTCCAGGACTCATCCATGTTCCTCCCTAAACTCCTCACTGTCCGAGTCTACCACTGTCTGAGTCTGCCACCACTCCCCAACCTCCTTGCTGTCCAAGTCTGCTGCTGGTGGGCCACAACACGAAGCTTGGAAAAAACAAGGTGCAAAATTTATCTTGAGCATTGCACATCTTGCAAGTCTGCTAAAAAAAAACCCAAGCCTTAACTTGGATAGTATTTCTAAGAATAGCAGAGGTGAATACCGTAATAACAATTTATTTCTCTTGGGAAAATTCAAGGAATTTCTGGTTAGAACAGTGAACACATTTGCTTTCTTCTTCTCCACCTGCTAAATGGCGCATCAGGGCTTCCCAATACACATAACTTTAGATATCCTCAAGTGACAACCATTAGTTTAATGTTGTACAACAGCATTGAAAAAAGTGACTTATGACTGTTTTCCACACTTACCGGATCCCCAGGGTCACATGATCAAAATGTGGACACTTGGCAACATGCATTTATGACGGTTGCTGTATCCCAATGTGATCCACTTTTGCATCCTTCTGACAAGCAAAGTCAATGGGGAAGCCAGATTCACTTAAGAGCCATGTTACCAAACAACTGCAGTGATTCACTTAACAACGGTGGCAAGAAAGGTCATAAGTCACTCAGTATCTACCATGCCTAGCAACAGACATTTGGAGCTGACCTGTGGTCATAAGTTGAGAACTCTCTGCACGCCCGTTCTGCGTTGCTTGTGAGCTGTCCAAATTGGAGTCAGTCAGTACAGGTGGTCCTCAATTTACAACAGTTCACTCAGTGACTGCTGGAAGTTACAACGGCGCTGAGAAACGTGACTTATGACCATTTTGCCAAGTTATGACGTCTGCAGTATCCTCATGTGATCAAAATTCAGATGCTTGTAAATTGGTTCATATTTATGACCGTTGCAGTGTCCCAGGGTCACATGATCCCCTTTTGCGACCTTCTGCGACCTTCTGAAAAGCAGAATTAATGGTTTCACTTAACAACCATATTACTAGCTTATCAAGTGCAGTGATTCACTTAACGATTGTGGCACGAGAGGTCGCAAAATGAGGCAAAAACTCACCTAACCCAAGTTTGACTTAACAAACATAAATTTTGGGCTCAATTATGGTCGTAAGTCAAGGACTACCTGTAGTAGTAATGTTCCTGTTTTCTTTTTTTCTTTTTTGGATCCCTTCAAAGTATAAAAAAATATTCGGAATGGACATTTATATCTGCTGACAGTTTTGTTAATTTCATATTAAGAGGGGGAGGAATCCAAAAGTACATTATTCAGGTGGTTTTTTTCCCACAACTTTTTAACTCTTTTCCTCACTTCACATTTGAAGTCAGAGCTGGCGTTAAGCTCTGCATTAAAGCAAACTTTAATTCAGGGGGGACCCAATATTGTCATGTCCCACCCCTGCAAAGGTTTAAAAAGAAATGTTGGCAACTTTAAGACTTGTAGACTTCAACTCCCAGAATTCCTCTTTGCTGGCTGAGGAATTCTGGAAGTTGAAGTCCACAAGTCTTAAAGTTGTCAAGGTTGGGGACCTGATTAAAAATTGAGTTAAGTCTTAAGGGTCAGTGGCCCAAAAATGGCATTTAAAGGGGGTCCATGGTGAAGAAAAGGTGGAGAGAATCACTGATTTAATGTAACATTAACATTTCGGTTCAATGCGTGGAGGGTGAAGGATGTATGTTTGTGTTTATTTTCATGGTCATGGTCATGATGTGCACTGAAAACGGTGTTTGATTTCGTTGTATGAGATGCAGTGACAATAAACTAAACTAAACTGAACTAAACATCTAGGAATTCTACTGTCATGTTAGTTAACAAACCAGAATAACCATAAGCTAGGATCTCAAGATTTGTCTTGACAAAAAGATTCCCTGTCTGGATGATGCAAATGCCATTGATAAAAATGCACAAACACGCTCCTCACAGGGAAGTTATTTTGCTTCCTTTGGGGAAAGTTGATTAAAAGGTATTTATTATTCTAAAGCTATCTTTGGATAGAAGCCCATCGCTGCATTCTTCAGTTTGCATATATTCTGTTTCCTTGCCTGTGGGTGGCAGAAGTCTTGCAAACATACAGTTCACTCTCTCCTTTTTTCCCCTCCATGATCCTTTTTTCAGTTCAAGTTCCAAAGAAATAGAAGTGACTGTAAAGTTTTTCACATTTGGGGAAATATTTATGCAAGAGATTTAACTAATAAGGCGATGTCTCTCCTGTCTCTTAAGATGTGACAGCACATTTTTCAAATTGGTACAGACTGAAATTGTATTTGCTGTAATACCTAAATCGTATGGTGGTAGCTTTTTTTAAAAAATAATTTTTATTCAACTTTTCCACATTAAAAAACAACAACATATAAAACAACAACACATATAAAAACAACATATTTACAGTCTTCGCAGTGATGTGACATCAACATTTCCATTTAAGTCGATCTAACATTTTTACATTATTTTTTATTTCTACAGTCTAACCAATTGTACCATTTTCCCATACCATATGGTATTCTATGTCTTCTCTATCTTGTAATTCTAATGTGAGTTTGACCATTTCTGCGCAATCCATTATTTTATTATCATGCTATCTGTGGGGATACTATCCAATTTCCAACTTTGTGCAAAAGTTATTCTTGCCTCTTTAGTCCATGTATTGTAATATATTTAATTTCTTTGTTAAATACCCCTCTGATTATCCCTAAAAGAAACATTTCAGGCCTAAGTTCTATTTGGAGACCAATAATTTCTTGCAACCATTTCCTTAGTTTATTCCAATATTTTTTTTGCTTTAGGGCAGGACCACCACATGGTGGTAGTTTTTTCTAAGGTCATGTTTCTTCTTTCTTTCTTTTTAATGAAACATACAGGATATAGATGACTAAAAAAAATAGCAATTTCTTAGATATATTGTAACCTTGAATTCCATGATTTGCAGAGTCTTTTGACAAGTTATCAGTAACCCAAAGCTGCTTACTGCAGCTAAAAAAAATTGTGGGTCCATCTGAATCCCAGCAGGAGTCAATCATTCTAAAGAGAAGATATCCTGAAATTGTAAGATTGCGGTTGCAGACAGATTAACAGTAAATTAAATCAGTGTTTATGCTGGCTGGGAAATTCTGCGAGTTGATGTTGATACTTCTTAAAGTTTCCAAGGTTGGGGAACAACGAATTAAACACTGGATTGCAGTTAGCTATAGATATAATGTCGACAAATCATCACAAACCACTAGGCACAGTTTTTTAATTGGCTTTAATTGATCTTTTAATTGGCTTTAATTGATCTTTCAATTGGCTTTAATTGATCTTTAATGGATAAATTACACTGCTTGTTCCCATATCATGTAATATTCCGTTTGTTCTTTCCCTTTGGTTGCCAGTGTTAACCAATTCATTTCTGAACATTCTAATATTTTCCTAATCACATTCTCTTCTATCAGAATTATTTTACTTTTCCAGTTTTGAGCAAATACTATTCTAACTGTTTAGTTCTTGTTTTAATTGTCATGCCACACAGAATCACGTGCAAGTGATATGGGTGGTAGCATTCCCTGGGATAGTTTTTCATGGCGTTATCATATAATCAGCACATACCTACAAATGTAAATGCAAATACAGCACACTGGGTGTGTGACAGAACATGTTATGTACACATATTGCCAAAGAGCAGGCATCGGCTATAGGAATATGAGAATGTCCATAGCCCAAGCAATCCTTGCTGACTTGTTTTTTTTTACAGAGTTTCAAAGTTGCATTGTTCAAGGTTAAGTTAGTTTTCTGGGTTTGTTTGTTCTGGCAAACTTGACACTAAACAATACTTGTGTCAACATCTTTCCCACCGAAAAGTATTGGCTTGAAATTCACCTAGCAGCTGGGAAATTTGATTTCTATTACAACATTTATATTAGGTTAATTCTACCGCTGTATATGATTTCAGTCCACTTTGGTGCAGAAGAGGTTTATTTTTTTAACCTTGAACGCAAGTTTTTCCTGCATACCAAGTTTAAAAAGTGTGAAATGGCTCTTAGAATGTAAGGAGAGGAAATTCTCTAAAACGTGCAGAAAAAAGTAATATTGTTCTCCATTATGGTTTCATTGGTATAAATTGTAGGCAGTTCTCAACTTGCGACCACAATTGAGTCCAATTTTTTTTTACTAAGGGAGACAGTCATTAAGTGAGTCTTCTTGTTCCATTTTATAACTTTTCTTGCCACAGTTGTGAATTGTCAATTACTGCAATTGTTAAGTGGGTGACACAGTTGTTAAGGAAATCTGGTTTTCCCATTGACTTGGCCTATCAGAAGATGGCCAAAAGTGATCACATGATCCTGGGATGCTGCAACCATCATAACTATGAGTCATCATAACTAAATTTTGATCATGTGACCACAGGGATGTTGCAATGGTTGTAAGTGTGAAAAATGGTCATAGCTTGTTTTTTCAATGCCGCTGTAATTTTAAATGGTGACTAAAAGAACTATCATTAAGTTGAAGATTACCTGTGCTTTTGGAGAACGGAGGAAAGGAAAAGAGCAAAGGATGGGGAACAGAAAAAAAATGAATAAAAAGAAAAAAATGTGAACCTTTTCTTTTTACAGTTTAGACTTAAAACACAGAACCCAGATATTTAATCTGATCTTCCAGATAAATGATTTTTTTTTGTTGCACATCTTTATAGTGCCAGGTGCATTGATTATCTGGATGTTCTTGCTAACAGTGCCTTATGCCCTGGGATGACAAACCACTTAGTAGGGCTGTATTCATATTCTTCTTCTCATCTTTCCTATTGCCTATTCCTTTAGTATCTTATGACTATAACTTTGTTGCTTGTATCTTATGATTTATATTGATGGCTTTTATTTAGTATCTTATGACTATCACTGAATGTTGCCTCTTATGATTTATGATTGTTGTATTTTATGATTATGATCAGGATTTATCACTTGTTGCTTATATGTATACTGAAAGTTTATGCAATGGAGACAAATTCCTTGTGTGTCCAATCACACTTGGCCAATAAAGAATTCTCTTCCCTTCCCTTCCCTTCCCTTCCATTCCATTCCATTCTATTCTATTCTATTCTGTTCTATTCTATTCTATTCTCTATGCTATTGTATTCTATTTTCTATTCTATTCTACCCTCTAATTCTATTCTATTCTATTCTATTCGATAAAAGCATTTTTTTTACCACGAACTTGCAAACTAAGAAACCATCACACTTATTTTTTCTATAAGGAAGATTTCCCCCACTGCCTTGTTTAAAATAACATCTGGTATTTTTTTCTCAACATTTGCAACTCTAAGATGTGTGGGCTTCCACTCCCAGAATTCCCCAGTCTGCTAGCTGGCAAATTCCAGGAGTTGAAGTCCACACCTAAATTTGCTAAAGTTAAGAGGCACCTGAGATGTAGAATGCAGAGGACATCGTGTTCTTCACTCATTAATAGATTTTCTAAGCTTACTCATAAATTGCTGATTTAACCTAGCTGGAATACATGAAAAGAGATTAAACTCTTTGAATGTGCTGGTTATAAATTATGGGAAATGAAGATTAATGCATTTGACAGAAAAGATTGCTTGAAAAACTTGCTTACTAGTTGTTGGAGGTGTCCTCTTGAACTTTTATATCTCTAGGCTGGCCGTATCATTAGAAAAATGAGAAGAACTGATTCAGCATTAAGCTCTACATATAATTTGATAAATAGGCTTGGCAACTCTTCTCAAGAGCCCAAAGATCTAATCTTGGGGAGAGCAAGAAGTCTTCAATTATGGAACAGTATTTCCAATAATATTCTCAGCAAGACGTACCGGTACATTTTTAAGACAGCATGTCCTAAAAGTAGAATTTTATTCTGCCAAGTAATAGTTTGGCTTGGCTAATGCTATTATTTAGAAATAAATTTAAATACTGTATAGATGTTCTCCTAAGTAGGACATGAGAATGCTTACAGTTAAATGTTCTAAGACAAGAACATAACCTTTGCATTGAAAACCAGTTAAATGCTGGAGAGAAAGATTAATTATTTTGATTGCCTAACAATAATTCTGTGACCATTAAAAGTGTTGTCTCTGAACCATATTAGCCAACAAGGGTTTTTTATTTGAGTTGGACTTCCCTTGCTTTTCTTTTCTTTTCTTTTAAGGAGCAATGAAAAGAAAACAACACTTTTTGTATCTGTGAGTACTGTGACTTTGTTTTCAGAAATTATGTTTTGTACCTTAATTATTATAAAGAAAATGGGATACTATTGGGGATTCCTGTTTAAAAAGGTTTTTTTACATGAGGTATAATTACATCAAGCAAGTGAACGGTCTGATTTTATTTGCAATGTTTACTCATTATAACATTTCTTAATTCTCTCTTGCCCTACAAACTGAGTCGTTTTAAAAGATATTATTGCAATACCAGCATCAACCTTCTAACAATTTGGTTTGACCAAATGGTTCAGGAAGAATTATTTTGTTGTGGTAGTCAGCATGCTAAAAAAAAATAAATTCCTATCTTAGAGTTCAACTAGAAGAATCTTTCTTTTTCATTATTGGCATTATTGGCTTCACTCATGTTATGATCCATGAGTGTACACATATGTGCCATGTGTCTGACATGTGTGAGAGTATTAAGATATGTAGTATGCAAAGAAAGTTAGCAATTTTATGAAAGCCTGTCCATATCCATGCATCATTCAGTCATTGTCTTAGCACATCTTCATCTCAATTGAGGAAAAACAGCCATATAAAGAAGAAATGTTTACTATGTGAAAAAAAAAGGCAGGGAAAGTGGTGGAAGTGATGTGCTTTTAGTAAGCTATACAATTTTAACACTGCTGCATATAAAGAACTAGTCTTGTAACACCTTGGCTATCTGGCAAATTTTATTAAAAAGCCTCACTGCAGCTCACAAATGATACTTTCTAATAAAATTAGTTAATTAAAACAGTACTACCAAACTCCCGATTTTTGGTTATGATAGGTTAACTCCTGCGGTGTAAATAAAGGGAAACGTTTCTGTATTTATGAGAGCAATTGTCAGTACATCTAATCCACCAAGCTGACAGAATTTCCAAAACACTCCTAGCTGAAAACCCAGGAAAACAGTGACATCTATTGTTAAAGATTAGTACATTTTAAAATCGTTTGGAGCTTCAAAACAGCTGCAGCCTTCATCTTATTTGTATGTCATGGTCTGTTTTTGTTTGAAATTTGTGGTAAACAGAATTGGAAATGTAACTATCCCTGGGCTTACATTCAAGATGGCGTTGGGTGGTTTCCAAGAAATCAAGAGGTCAAGACTGCTGAGTAGAAAAGAGTGTGTTTGCATGATGGCCATTGCACTGAAATATTACAGGAAGTGTTAGCTCCACTTTATACTGTTTTGGTAAGTGCATCCAGCTTCGGTCACTGTGATAAAAAAAAAGATGTTGAGATTCTAGAAAGAGTGCAGAGAAGAACAACAAAGATGATTAGGGGACTGGAGGCTAAAACATACCATGAATGGTTGCAGGAACTCTTCCATCTAAGAAAGAGAAGGACTAGGGGTGATCTAACAGCCTTCCAATATTTGAGAGGCTGTCACAGAGAAGTGGGGGGGGGGTGTCAATCTATTTTTCAAAGCACCTGAAGGCAAGACAAAATGGATGGAAGCTTATTAAAGAGATATCCAAACTAGAATTAAAGAAACATTACTTGTCAATGAGAACAATTAATCTGTAGAATGGCTTATCCCCAGAAGTTGTGGGTGCTCCATCACTGGAGAATTTTTTAAAGATGAGATCAGACAGTCATTTATCAGGAATGGTATACTTCCACGACGGCGAACCTATGCCACGCATGCCAGAAGTGGCCTGCAGAGCCATCTCTCTGGCCACGCGAGCCGTTGTCTGTTGCTCTTCCGGGTGCCGGCCAGCTGGTCTTTACGCACACGGGAGTGCCGGAAACCGGAAGAGCAGCCGCCCGGCGTGCATGCGCATGCCAGGAAGATAATCTTCCAGTTTCCAGCACACGCATGTGCACTGGCCACCTGGCCTTCTGGTTTCTGGCACACATGCACGCATGAAGGCCAGCTAGTCATCGTGCATGCACGCGCCAGAAACCAGAAGGCCATCTTCCTGGCATGTGCACCGGGTGGCTGCTCTTCTGGTTTCCAGCACATGCACTCTCCCATTTCAGCACTCAGTGCCCAAAAGGTTCACCAACCCTGGTATAGGATCTCCTGTTTGAGCAGGGATTTGGACTAGAAGATCTCTGGGGTCCATTCCAACTTTCATTATTCTGTCCCGTGTAAAAACCAATTATATCTCGTAGGAGGGAGCAGCACCTTAAGAGGTAAGATAATTGATCAGAGTTAATCTTCGGAATTCATTTTGCCTCTTTTCTACTCTAAATCTGCTCTCTAATTTAGTGCTGCAATTGAGACTTAGATCATAAACGAGCATCATAATTGCAGGTATTTCAACCATTTGTTTGGCGACTGTTCAAAGTTACAATTGCACTGAAAAAAGTGGCATATAAGAAAGTTTATAAGCCTTTGCATTTATGACTGTCATAGCATCCTAGAGTCATGTGGTCAAAATTTGAGTATTTTAGCAACCAGCATGTATTTACAAGGGTTGAATTGTCCCAGGTCACTATGGGAGGCTTTCCCAACCAACTTCCAACAAGACAAGTCAGTGGGGGGAGCTGGGTTTGCTTAACAGCCATGTGTGTCTCTTAACAACTGCAGTGATTCACTTAGCAATTATAGCAAAAGAAAAAAGAAAAAGGCCATAAAATTGGGCACAATTCCCTTAATAACCACCTTGCTTAGCAATGGAAATTTTGTGGTTATAAGTCGAGGACTTCCTATATGATCAATATCACTTGGATAGTCATCTTGTCAGTGTGCAGCTAAGAATTATGGAAATTGAAGACCACTCTAATTGGGAATATCTGGTTAGGGAAAGCTGAATAACAGCTGGATTAAATGACTTCACTGCCTAATATTTTAATAGCTCTTTCTTAATACATGGGACTGAAATGTGTTTGGGCTCCTACTCTACTCTCTGACCATTGGGGTGATAGATCTGTACTACCCACCCTTTCTGTAGTTTTAATTGGGCCAATTTCTTATTGCGGCTTCGCTGTTTACTTTGTTGGCTTTGTAGTAAGTTTTCACAATGTGATTCTGACAAAAATGTTTTTAACAAATTAATCTCTGTGCATAGCAGTGTTTAGTGCTTTTTGCCAAGGAAAACTTGCATTCTTGGTTTAGGCCTAGACTTGCCTGTAGTTACTGACATGAAACTAATGCTGGTTTAATTTTGGTTTTTATTTATGCATCGTTACTGGGAGGCTCATCAGTCTCTCCCTGTACTATTCTATCACGCAAGGATTCTATCCCTTCATACGCTTTTTTTATACTTGGTGAGAAACATAAAGGACACAGAAGAGTCTGTTGGTAATTGCCTATCTATCCCATTTTTTCATTGTCTTGATGGCCCCTTTTTCTGAGTAATTCTTCTGAATCCCCTTCTCCCAGGCTTCTTGGAAGACTGACCAGAGATCTGAAATGAGTCGCTTCTAAAGACACTCCAGATATTAGTCTGAACTTTTTGAATTCTGCTGCATAGGGCAGTGTTGGTGTGGTGCCGTGGGTTTCGGGTTCAACGTGTGAAGGGTGTGTGTTTGTGTTTATTTTCATGGCCAGGGTCATGATATGCAATGAAGATGGTGTTTGATTTTGTTGTACGAGGTGCAATGACAATAAACTAAACTAAACTAAACCCTTAGGGATCCTACCTATTTTAGAGAAATGGGGAAAATATGGATCTTTCTATATTTAGAATAGAATAGAATAGAATAGAATAGAATAGAATAGAATAGAATA